>JAKSZT010054034.1:145801-168645 GCA_026826555.1 Tolypeutes matacus
TTAATATAGGCATTTAGGGCTATCAATTTCCCTCTCAAGACTGCCTTCGCTGTATCCCATAGTTTTGATATGTTGTGTTCTCATTTTCATTTGTCTCAATATATTTCCTGATTTCACTTGCAATTTCTTCTTTGAGCTACCGATATTTTAGGAGTGTGTTGTTCAGTCTCCACACATTTGCAAGTTTACTTTTTTCCTGTCTGTTATTGATTTCTTGTTTCATTCCATTATGATCTGAGAAGGTGCTTTGTATAATTTCAATCTTTTTATATTTATTGAGAGCCGTATTGTGACCTAACATGTGGTCTATCCTGGAGAAAGATCCATGGGCACTTGAGAAGAATGTATAACCTGCTGAGTTTGGATGCAGTGTTCTGTATATGTCTGTTAGGTCTAACTTGTTTATCATATTGTTCAAGTTCTCTGTTTCCTTGTTGATCTTCTGTCTAGTTGTTCTATCTAATGACGTGAGAGGGGCGTTGAAGTCTCCGACGATTATTGTAGAAGTGTCTATTTCTCCCTTCAGTTTTGCCAGAGTTTGTCTCATATATTTTGGGGCACCCTGGTTAGGTGCGTAGTTATTTATGACTGTTATATCTTCCTGGAAAATCGTTCCTTTTATTAATATATAATGGCCTTCCGCATCTCTTATCACTTTTTTGCATTTGAAGTCTGTTTTGTCTGATATTAGTATAGCCACCCCTGCTCTTTTCTGTTTACTATTCACGTGGAGTATCTTTTTCCAACCTTTTACTTTCAGCCGGCTTGTATCCTTGGGTCTGAGGTGAATTTCTTGTAAGCAGCATATGGATGGCTCATGTTTTTTTATCCATTCTGTCAGCCTGTATCTTTTGATTGGGGAATTTAATCCATTCGCATTCAATGATATTACTGAAAATTCACTATTTATTTCCTCCATTTTATTCTTTGGTTTTCATATGTCATCTTATTTTTGTCTCTCTTTTCACTCTTTTGGTTATCCTTTCTGCTTTTCTTTCTTCTGTACTCTCCTCCAAACCTCTCTCTCCTGTCTTTTTCTTTCAGGTTTTAAGGCTTCCTTTAATATTTCCTGCAAAGGTGGATGCTTTTTTGCAAACTCTCTTAGTTTCTGTTTGTTTGTGAATACTTTATATTCACCTTCATATTTGAAGGACAGTTTTGCTGGATAAAGAATTCTTGGCTGGCAGTTTTCTCTTTCAGTTTCCTAATTGTATCATACCACTGTCTTCTCGCCTCCATGGTTTCTGAAGAGAAATCTGCATCAAGTCTTACTGGACGTCCTTTGTATATGATCATTTGCTTCTCTCTTGCTGCTCTGAGAATTTTCTCTTTATCTTTTACATTTGACATTCTGAATAATATGTGTCTTGGCATAGGTCTATTTGGATTTATTCTTATTGGGGTATGGTGTGCTTCTTGGACATGTAAGTTCATTTCTTTTGTGAGAGTTGGGAAATTTTCAGCTATTATTTCCTCAAATCCTCTTTCTGCCCCTTTTCCTTTCTCTTCTCCTTCTGGAACTCCCATGACATGTATGTTCTTGGTTTTGTGTTGTCATTCAACTCTCTGAGTCCTTTCTCAATTTTTTCCATTCTTTTCTCTCTCTGTTCTTTTCTCTCTTCAATTTTAGCTGCTCTGTCTTCAGTATCACTTATTCTTTCTTCTATCATTTCGCATCTGCTGTTGTGTGCTTCAAATGTATTTTTGACTTCACCTATTGTGTCTTTCATTCCCATGAACTCCGTTACTTTTCTGTTCATGATTTCAAATTCTTCTTTACGTTCGCGCAATGACTTCTTGATGTCATTGATCTCTTTAACTATATTCTCTTTCATCTCATTAATTTGATTTTAGAAATTTGTGCTCATCTCACTGATTAGTTCTCTCAAATTCCGCATCTCTTCTGGGACTTTGCTGTATTCCTTTTCTTGGGTCATGTCTTCTATTTTCTTAGTATGGCCCATAATTTTTTGCTGGTGCTTAGGCATCTGGTTAGTTTGTATTTTACTTTGATGCTCTATCTCTTTCTCTTTTATGGGGTTTTAGTGGCAGGAGGCTGTGAGTTACCACAGCTCTTTGATTTTTGGCTCAAGCTTGATTGTTAGGATTGTTCTGTTGGTTGCTCAAAACTGGGCACTGGACCCAGTAATTGGTTGTAGAGTCGTTTCCTAGGGCCTTGGGCAGGGAGGGTATAGAGGCCAGGAAAAGCCTCTCTTACTTATTAATTTTCTTATGTGCACTTTCTTGGTCTGCCAGGAGATGGCGCTTGTTGGCAGCTCTCAATTCAATGCCTGGTCAGAGCGTATTTGTTGTGACACAGACCAGATCAATGTGATAGTGCTTCCTGTCTGAGGGCTAGGAGCCCTGTGATTCAAACTTTCTGCGACAGTTCTCCAGACTTCTCTTGTAGTGTCCCCCTTTTCCCAGTTAGGAAATATTTCCACTCCCTTCTGAATCCTCAACAATCAGTTCCTGTTAGTAGAGGAGGAGATTGGGAGGTTTGTATTTCTTTAGCCCCTTGCAGGCTCCAAGGCAAACAATGGTGCAGCCCCACCCAGCCTGGAAAGGCTCTCAGGACAGGGCCGACCAAACCTGGGAGTCCAAAGCAGGGTCAGCCCCAGGCTCTCTCTCCCATCTCCCGTGGTGTCCTTGACAATTAGTCCAGGCTAGAAGAGAGAGAGGTTGCGAGGGTCGGATTTCTCCAGTCCTTTCTAGGCTCCCAGGGGAAACAGCTCTGTGGAAGGGTCTGTGGGGCTCTGCAGCCCAAATTTCAGGTCAGAACCTGAGTCAGCCTAAGGCTGTGTCCCTCTCTCTCCCCTTTCCGGGAGTGGCAGATCCCTGAAGCCTCCTTTGTCTTTGGTCGCAGGCCCAGGGGCCCGCTAATTCTGAAGAGTGTCGGGGAGGGTGCTGGCAGCAGCAGAAGCTGCTACTTGCAACTCACAGTTCTGTAGTCATGATATCCGTCTTCTGTCCCTCTCTCCTCTGGGTGGTGTGCAGCCTTCACCTGCTGTCCTAAACCCTAGAAGATCTTTTTCGGGGTTGTTTCAGCTTGTCCTCTAGCTATTTTTCTGGAGAAGATATTCCTATGTCTTACTAGTCCGCCATCTTCCCGGAGGTCCTATTTTATTTTTATTTATTTATTTTTTGCAGGGCCAAGCAGGTGCTGCTAGTGGAGGTGCCATATTGAAAGGGACAAAACTCCAATGGCAGTGAGTGACACAAATAAACCCCTGGACCCCCTTGTTCCCCAGCTCTAAGGACTGCAATGTTTTACCTAGAGGACTATTTTTTTTTTTTTAAATGAGGTACCAGGGGTCGAACCTGGGACCTCGTACATGGGAAGGAGGTGCTCAAACCACTGAGCTATACTTGCTTCCCCTCTAGAGGACTATCTGGAGATGATTGAGCAGCTTCCAAAGGACCTGTGGGACCAATTCATGGAGATGCATAAGATGGACCTGAAGGTCCAGAATGCAATGGATCAACTGGAACAAAGAGTCAATGAATGTTTTATGAATGCAAAGAAAAATAAATCTGAGTGGAAAGGAGAACAAATGAATTCCATTTAAAAGATTACTATGAAGCTTTGGAAGATGTAGATGAGAAGGCACAATTGGGAAACCAGATATATGACTTGGTAGATCAAGGCTTAGAAAGCTCGAACAGGAACTGGCTAATTTTAAAATGGAGCTGGAAGCTGATAATGCTGGAATTACAGAAATATTAGAGAGGTGATCTTTGGATTTAGATATACCTTCAGAGCCAGTGAATAACCACCACAGTTATTCTCATACTCCAGCGTAAAAAAGGAAGTATAACCCAACGTCTCACTATGCGACAACAAATCATATTCCTGAAAAGAAGTTTAAATCTGAAGCTCTTCTTTCTACCTTTACATCAGATGCCTCTAAGGAAAATAAACTAGGATTCCAAAATAATAATTCCTCTGCCTCTTCCAATGATGCTTACACTGTGAACTCCTCTCAATCTCTGGCATCCCGTAACATTGGCTCATTATCTTCAGGGACTGGTGCGGGGCATTTACCATGCAGCAGGTCAAGCAGTTCAAGTTACAGCTCAAATGTAAGAGGGTCGGATAACGCCAGGTTTAAAAGTCAGTTATGAAGCATTTAAAAATAATGACTTTCAGCTAGGAAAGGCATTTTTAATGCCCAGGGAAACAACTGGCTATTCATCTTCTGCACTCATGACCATGTTAACACAGAATGCCAGTTCATCAGCAGCCAACTCATGGAGTACTAAAAAGAGAAAAAATAACAACAAGTTTTCAAGCCAGCAGTCATCATCTTCCTCCTTCTTTGTGTTCTTCATCATCAACCATTGTACAAGAAATTCCTCAACAGACAACAGTCATACTGGAATCTGATTCAAACAGTCAGGTTGATTGGACTTAAGACCCAAATGAACCATGATATTGCAATCAGGTATCCTATGATGAGATGGTAGGATGTGATAACAAAGGTTGCCCTATAGCATGCTTCCATTATAGATGTGTTGGATTGACAGAAGCACCAAAAGGAAAATGGTACTGTCCACAGTGCACTGCTGCAATGATGAGAAGAGGTAGTTGACACGAATAAAGGTGGCCATTTCATTTGAGGATGAAAAAAAACAAAGAAGAAAAGAGAAAGAAGAAACAATACATTTTCAGGCAACCACTTAAAGGATTTATATAGACAATCCAATAAGATCTTGACTATAAATTTTATGGGTTATATTTTAATAATGTAAGTAAATTACTTATCCACTCCTGGTATGCTATGAATATTATTCCAGTTAGCCTTGTATTATTTCAGTGGCTAACATTTGCAGACCTTTGTAGTCCTCAACCATTTTCTCAAAGTAATGGACATTCTATAATTTAGACTTCAAAGAATTCCAATGATGAAGATTGTTTAAAATTATATTCAACAGGTATGTTCTGCTGCAAGTACTGTACTCCAGAGCTGTTTCATAACACTGTATACAAATGGCTGCAAAAAAAAAGTCAGTGCTTCTAAAAAGAATTTAAGATAATGTTTTTTTAATATACCTTTATAATAAGCTTTGTTTCTATGTGAAACTAAATTCAGCAGGCTGAAAACAGTGGTTCCTATAGTAAAGTGGGCTGGTGTCATCTAGAATACCTGAGTACATAAACAGAAACTCCTGTAGGTAAAAACTAATTTGTGCTATTAGTCTTTATATGCTTCTACATGCAAATAGAGTGCAGTTCATAAGGGTGGAGGTGGGGGATGAAGGAAAAAGGGTGTCAAAGTGATACATTTTTATGCCAAATGTGTTTATTCTTTTGTGCAAGTTATCCTTAAAATTGGAATTGTACTAGATGTTAAAATGAAGTTTTAAAAAAGTATATTTAAAAAGGAGTAAGATAGAGATGCATAGGAGCAAAGTGTTTTTATACTATGGAAAGGTAAGTTGGTAGTAATCAAACTAGGTTGTTATCAGTTTAAGATGTTAATTGTAATCCCCAAGATTACACTTAAATAAGATTACACTTAGTTATTTCACTAAGAAGATAATTAAAAAATATACAGAAAAAGAAAGAAGAAGGGAATCAAAAGGGTATACTACCCCAAAAATCAACTAAATAAAAAAGGCACTAATGGTGGGATTGAAGAACAAATAGCAAGCAAGACATACTAAAAACAGGAAGCCCAATGAATGGCAGCAGTAAGTCCTTCTGCATCAGCAATTACTTTAAATATAAATGGGTTAAATTCTCCAATTAAAAGTCAGAGAATGTAGGACTAGATTAAAAAAACAACAGTGATCCACCTATATCCATGATCCAAGAGACACACTTTAGATACAGAGATACAAAGAGGATTAGAAAGTAGAAGGAGGGAAGAAGATATTTCATGCAAATAGTAACCAAAAGAGAGCTGGGATAGCTATATTGTCAGAATAGACCTTAAGTCAAAAAAGTTGATGAGACAAAAAAGGATATTATATATGGATAAAAGGGTCTATCGAGAAAGGAGATATAACAATTATAAAATTATACATGTCTAACAGCAAAGCCCCAAAATATATGAAGCAAAAATTGGCAGAATAGAAGGGAGGAATAGATAGTTTTATAATAGTTGCAGAATTCAATTTCTCACTTTCAATGGATAGAACACTCAGAAGTTCAACAAGGAAATAGTGGAATTGAACAACATTATAAACAAATCAAACTTAGCATACATATACAGAACACTCCACCCCAAAACAGCACAATACACATTCTTCTTAAGTGTCCGTGGAACAATCCAGGATAGAACATAAGTATTAGACCACAAATGACATATTAATACACCTAAAAAGATTGAAATCATACAAAATATCTTCTCAGACCACAATGGAATGAAACTAGAAATCAGTAACTGAAGGAAAACTGGAAAACTCACAAATATGTGAAATTAACACTGTTAAACAATGAAGGGTCAAAGAAGAAATCACAAAGGAGATTAGAAGATACTTAGAGACCAATGAAAATGAAAACACAACATACCAACCCATATAGACTGCAGCAAAAGCAGTGCTAGAAGGGAAATTTATAGTTGTAAATGCCCATGCTATAAAAGAAGAAAGATTTTGCTTCAGTAACCTAAGTGAACACTTGAGGAACTAGAAGACGAAGAACAAACTAAACCCAAAGCTAGCAGAAGGAAATAAATAATAAAGATTAGAACAGAGATAAATGCTATATAGAATGGAAAAACAATAGAGCATGTTAACAAAACCAAAAGTTGATTCTTTGCAGAAATCAATGCAATTGACAAACCTTTAGCTAGATTAAGCAAAAAGAAGATTCAAATTACTAAAATCAGAGAAGAAAGAAAAGACATTACTAACAATTAGGAAAAAGGTTCATAAGAGAATATTATGAACAATTGTACACCAACAAACTGGATAACCTAGATGTAACAGACAAATTCCTAAAAACATGCAAACTACCAAAACTGACTCAAGAAGAAATAGAAAATATGAATAGATCTATAACAAGTAAGAAGATTGAATCTATAATAAAAAATCTCCCATAAAAGAAATGCTCCAAACCATGGAGTCACTGGTGAATTCTACCAAACATTTAAAGAAGAATTAACACGAGTTATTCTCAAACTCTGTCAAAAGATTGAAGAAGAAGGAACACTTCCTAACTCATTCTATGAAGCCAGTATTATCCTGATACCAAAGCCACACAGACACAAGAAGAAAATTACAGGTCAATATCCCTTATGATTATAATGCAAAAATCCTCAACAGAATACTAGCAAACAAAAAAATAGCAGCATATTAAAAGGATTATGTACCATGATCAAGTGGAATTTATCCCAGGAATGCAAGAATGTTAAACATATGAAAATCAATCAATAGTATAAACTACATTAATAGAATGAAGGAAGAAAACTATATGATCATCTCAATTGATGCAGAAAAAGCATCTGACAAAATGCAACACCCTGTCAAGATTAAAACACTCAATAAACTAGGAATAGAAGAGAACTTTCTCAATGTGATAAAGGCCATATATGAAGAACCCACAACTAACATCATAGTCAATGATGAAGGACTGAAAGCCTTTCCCCTAAGATCAGAAACTAGACAAGGATGCCTGCTCTTGCCACTTATAGTTGACATAAGTTCATAAGTTCTAGTCAGAGAAGTTAGCCAAGAAAAGGAAATAAAAGGCATCCAAATTGGAAGGAAAAAGCAAAATTAATTTTTCTAGCAGATGACATGATATTATATTAAATATTGAATAGTCCACAAAAAATGTGAGCACTAATAAATGAATTTGTTAAGGTGCAAGATACAAAGTCAACACATAAAATCAGTTGCATTTCTATACACTAGTGAGGAGTAATCCAAAAAGAAAATTAAGTAAAGAATTCCATTTACAGTAGCATCAAAAAGAACAAATATCAAGAAATAAACTTAATCAAAGAATGCAAGGTGTGTACACTGATAACTACAAAACATTGCTGAAAGAAATTAAACAAGACTTAATGGAAAGACATCCCATGTTCATGGATTGGAAGGCATTGTTAAGACGTCAATACTAACTAAAGTGATCTACAAATTCAATGAAATCCCCATAAAATCCCAATGATGTTTTTTGTAGAAATAGATAAACACATCCTAAAATTCAGATATAATTTCCATGGACCCTAAATAGTTTAAACAATCTTGAAAAAGAAGAAGAAAGTTGGAGGACTCACACTTCTTGATTTCAAAACCAACTAGAAAGCTACAGTAATCAAAAGACTGTGGTATTGGCTTTAGGATAGACATAGACCAAGAGAATACATTTGTTAGCCCAGAAATAAATCATTACATATAAAGTCAATTGGTTTTTGACAAGGGTGCAAAGACCACTCAAGTTTCTTTAACAAGTGGTACTGGGAAAACTGGATATCCACATGCAAAAGAATGAATGTGGACCCCTATCTCTCACCATATAAAAAAATGAACTCAAAATGGGTTAAAGACCTAAATTTAAGATATAAAAGTATTAAACTCTTAAAAGAAAACATAGGAGCAAATCTCTATGACCTTGGATTTGGCAATGGTTACTTAAATATGACACTAAAAGTAAAGCAACAAAAGAATAGATAAATTGGGTTTATCAAAATTAAAAACTTTTGTGCATCAAAGGACAATATAGAGTGAAAAGGCAACTCACAGAATATATTTGCAAGTCATATCTCTAAAGAGTTAATATCTAGGATATATAAAGAACTTCTACAATTCATCAACAAAAAGACAAACCAATTAAAAAATGGCAAAGAGCTTAAATAGACATTTCTCCAAATAAGATATACAAATGGCCAATAAGCATATGAAAATATGCTCACTGTCATTAGTCATTAAGGAAATGAGAACAAAACCACAATTAGATACCACTTCACACCTACTAGGATGGCTATTATCAACAATAACAACAAAATAAACAGAGAAGAACAAGTGTTGACAAGGATGTGGAGAAATGGAAACCCTCATGGATTACTGTTGGGAATGTAACATGGTGCAGCCACTGTTGAAAACCATTTGGTATTTCCTCAAAAAGTTAAAAATAGAATTACCATATGACCTGGCAATTCCACTCCTAGGTATATATCCAAAAGAACTGAAAACATGTACTCAGATACTTGTATGCCAGTGTTCATAGCAGCAGCATTCACATTAGCCAAAAGGTGGAAACAACCTAAATTTCCATCAAAAAATGAGTGGAAAAGCAAAACGTGGTGTGTGTATATATAGCATATAACATATAATATGGAATGGAATATTATATATAAAATAGAATATTATTCAGCCATAACAAGGAATAAAGTTCTGATACATGGTACAACATTGATGCACCTTGAAAGATATGCTAAGTGAAATAAGCAAGAAACAAAAGGATAAATATTGCATGATTCCACTTTTTGAAATATCTGGAATAGGCAAATTCATAGAGACAGAACGTAGATTAGAGGCTACCATCAGCTGGGGGCCTGGGTGGAGAGGGAGGGGTAGTTATTGCTTCATGGGCACCAACTTTCTGTTTGGGGGAGCAGAAAAAGGTCTGAAATAGACGGTGGTGATGGTTGCACAACTCTGTGAATGTGCTTATTGTCATTGAATTGTATACCAAAAAAAAAAAAAAAGGTTAAAATGGTAAATTTTGTCATACATATTTTATCACAATAAAATATCTAAAAAGATTAACAAGCCATGGACTAGGAGAAGGTATTTCTAGTGTCAGCAAATTACTAACAAAGGATCAGTATCCAGAATATATCAAGAATGTCTACAAATGCAAAAGAAAAACCAATTAATGTAGGAGAAGGCAAAGGGTATAAACAAATAAAAGAAAAGAAATGGGACTGGTAGATTAGGGATCAGGGAAATGCCAATTAAAACCAATGAGATACTCTTTCCTACCCATAAGTTTGGCCAGAATGAAGGAATATAACCGTGCCAAGTTGGAGAAGATGTGGAGAAAGGAGGCTTCTTCACGGTGTTGGTGGGTTGGTAGAACCACTGTGGAGAATGCTGGCCTGGTACCTGAGCCTTCAGAGCATGCACCTTCCTATCCCTGGAAAGTCTGTTGCTCAAATGCGTAGGATATCATAGCAGCATTAAAAGTAATGGCAAGATCTGGAAATCACGTGACTACTTAGCACCAGGAGGATGGATTAGGAGAGTACGTCATATCTGCACAGCAGGGAAAAGGAATGACCTAGAACCAATATGTCAACATGCATGAGCCTCAAACAGGATAGTGGGGAATAAAAGCAAGTTTTGGAATAATACATAGAATATAATCCTAGATAAATGTGGTTGAAAAAACACACAAAACAATATTATATATTGTTTATGATTGATATGCAATGAAAATATAAAAACTTGCCAGGGAATGATAAACTTCACATTCAATACTCTGTTTACCTGGTTGGGGTAGAGTTGGAGAGCTGAGGAGAGAGAGGAATAAGATTGGCGGAAGTGGGGCATGTCTATTCAAGAAACTTTGACCATATTTTGATGCTTATTTCTCAAGCTGGGTGGTGGGTACACAGAGGTTTGTTAAATTACTCATACCTTTCTGAATGTTTAAAATATTACATAATTTAAAAATAAAGGAGTACAAATGATTAACTAAGTCAACACTAACCTAAAGAAAGCTGGTGTTTTAATATTAATACCAGCCAAAATAGAAGTTAAAGTAAAAAAACTTTAATGAGAATAAAGATGCATATTACATAGTGACAAAACAAAGTCACTAAGCAGATATGCTACAATGACATATAACAATAACATAGTCTCAAAATATATTGAACAATAATTGACAGGATTATAAGAAGAAATAAAAAATCCACCATTTTATAATGGATTTTAAATATATCTTTCAAACTGAAACATGAAGCTGGCAAAAGATTAGAAAGGATGTAAAAGAGCTGATGAACATAATAAATAGGAATCAATTCATGTAAATAGAATTCTGCACCCAACAGATAGCAAATAGAACACTCAATATTTGGGGACAATAGAACATTCACAGAAATTGACCACTTATTAGATCACAAAGGAAATTTCTACAAATATTAAAGAATTTCTATCCTACAGAACACACTCTTGACATCATTTAACTTAATTAGAAGCCATTAATAAAAAGTCATTTAAAATCTTCCCTATATTTGAAGTCTGAAGGATGCACTACTAAATATTGGGTAAAGAGGAAATCACAATGGAAATTACAAAATATTTAGAACTGAACAATAACATCAAAACTTATGAGATGAAGCTGAAGTAATACTTAGAGAGAACTTTAAATATTGAATGCAATGATCAAAATAAAAAGAAGACTAAAAATAAATGAATTAAGTACTCATCTCAAGTATCTAGAATAAAAGAGGGAGTGGATGTGGCTCAAGCAATTGGGCGCCTGCCTCCCACATGGGAGGTCCCGGCTTCGGTTCCCAGTGTCTCCTAAAGAAGTCAAGCAGACAACGAGCAGACAGATGAGGGAGCCATCTTGGGGTGGGGGTTGGGGGTTGAATAAAAAAAGTAAATTAAAAATTGATAAATTCAAAAAGACTTCTGACTTTATCAAAAAAAGAATCTAGTAAAAAATAATAGATTAAACCAAAGAAAAATTGAAGGCAGAAAATAATGGTATAAGAACAGAAATTAATGAAACAGAAAACTGAAAAACCCAGAAGACAAAACTGGCTCAAGAAGAAATGAGATCCTGCATAAGATCATCACCATTAGATAAATGGAGCGCTCTCCTTCCTGTGTACCCCTTGCCCTGGGCCCGTTGGTTACAGAGATGAATTTCACCAAGCCTTTGAAGGATGGGTAACAGCTACCTTAGATCTGCTCAGAGAAGGGAAGAAACCACTCTCGAGGCTGGTACAGCCTCCATCCCAAAGCCAGGAATGGACAGCGTGGAGCACGATGGGAACGTGAACCCCGCGAGGGGGTCTTTGGCCACTTTGTTCGCTGGTGGCGCTAAGCTCCTTACACATAGTAGATGCTCTGTTTGCTCAGTGAGGCGGATCCAAAACTCAAACCCAGCTGCGCCTTAAAAAATAGAACCTCATAGCTAAACAGTGTTTATCCTGGTAATACAAGAATTTATCAATGCAATTCTCTGTCTTTACAGGTTAAAAGAGAAAAACAATCATGTCAACAGATGCAGAAAGAAAAAAAATATTGATAAATGTCAACTTTCCTTCATAACTCATAATGAAACATTTTATCACGCTAAGAATCAATAGGACTTAATCTGGTAAAGATTATCCATGAAAAGCCCAGAGTATGGGGGGTGATAGCTAAAGTGGATTTTTTTTGGGGGGGATGATGAAAATGTCCTAACATTGACTGTGAGGACTGTAGCACAAATTGTGGATATAGTAAAAGCCACGAATTGTGTACTTTAAATGGGTGAATTGTATGGTATGTGAATTCTATCTCAATAGAGCCATTATTTTAAAAACCCATAGCAAGCTTCATAGATAATAGTAAAATCTCAGAAGCTTTATCATTGAAGAAAGAACAAGAATGCCTAGTATTCGGCCGTCTAAGTCAATGGTATAAGGTAAGAAAAAGACATGAAGTAGAATGGCTGGAAAAAAAAACAGACAAAATTGTTATTATTTGCAAGTGATTTGATTATTTACATAGAAAGTCCAAGAGAATCTATTAAAAATAATAGGAGAATTCGCCAATGTTGCTGAACTCAAGATCAAAGTACAAAACTCAATAGCTTTTGTATATAACATCATTCAATTAGAAAATTCAATTAAAAAGGAAAGATCTCATCCACAGTAGCAAAAAAATGTGTTATAAGGTACCCAGGAAAAAATCTGACAAAAATTATGTCAGACTTTCATGAGCATAATAGCATAATGTTAGAGAAGAACCTAAAAGTAGAACTGAAGACCTGAGAGAGGAGAGAGATGTTGTACATGGGAAGCCTTGGGTTGATGAGGATGTCAGTTCTCCCCAGTTTAGTCTTTGAATTCAATGCAGTGCAAATCCGGATGCCAACAGGACCGCTCTTGGAATTCAGCATATTGATTCTGTGGAAGATGTCCAGGGATTGTCAAACAACTCTAAAAAGAACAAGGGGGATTTGCCCTGCATGTGGCAAGACTTTTTTTTTTTTTTAATGCTACAGCAGTGAAGATGGTATGAAATATATAAAGACAGAAATAACAAGAGAACAGACTAGAAAGCCCAGAAACATGCCCAAACATAGTCAGGAATGTATGTGGGAAAGATGGCGCATTTAAAAAATGGGTCTGGGAAAACTGTCTTTCCATATGGGAAAAAAGAAAATTTGATTCTTACTTCATCCCCATGTATGCATAAGACAACAAGCTCCAGTTGGAATAGACACCTAAATGTGAAAAATAAAACTTTAGAGGAAAATATCTTTATGACCTTGGGGTAGGGAGGAGGTTCTTAAATAAGGCACAAATAGTAGGAACCATAAAGGGAAAGATGACTAAGTTTTATTAATTAAACTTCTTTAAAAGACCAGAATAAGTTAAAAACAAACAGGAGACTAGAAGAAGATATTTCCAGTAGATATAATGGATAAGGGATTCATGAGTATAAGAACACACAAGGAAGCCTCACAGTAAGTGAGGAGAAGAGAAGCCACCAGAAATGCGGGCGAGGCTTGCAGAGGAGGCTGAGGGGCCGCTGGGGAGAGAAGGCACTCGGCCTCTTGAGCGCCCCTTCCACCCCGTCAGACGGGGCTGCCACGCCGCGTGGCAGAGCCAGGGATGGCGTGAGGGCGAGGGAAAGCCCGTGCTGATGAGACGCCGCAGCAAACACCTGGGAGGCACTCGCGTGTCTGTCAGGAACTTCAGCTGAAGGAAGGCTGTGCAAGGTTAATAAGTGGATTTATACGTGTCAAAATGGGTAAATCACGAAGACATATTCTTGAGTAAAACAGCAAGTTGCAGGATATGTGTAGTTTGGTCTCATTTTGCCGGTGTTTAGAACGTCATGCTGAGTTTTGTCTGCAGACGTGAGCGCGTGTAGGATGTCGTAGAACTTCAGAGACGTGGACCTGGCTGGGCGACGGGGGCTGCCTGCTGGGGGGTTGTGTGGCCGCGGCAGCAGGGCCAGGAGAAGTGCAGGGACTTCACCCTTGTCACCTGTATTTATGTTCTTTAAAAAACCTGATGCAAATACGACACAATGTAGAGTTTTCACTTTGGGCGGTGGACATCTGAGTGTTTATTTTATCCTCTCGTACTTTTCCAAAAATTAAAATGGAAAGAGAGGGATGGGTTCACTGCTGCAGCAAGGATTGCGTTCAGCTACCCTCACCGCCTGGGCCACCAGGCCCCTCTCGAGTCTCTGAGCCTCAGGCCCTCAGCTGTCAACAGCAACGAGGACAGCTCTGGGCGTCCCGGAACCTCTGCCTCCCAGCTCTGCCTCCACCTGGGCTCGGCGCCACATCTCTCCTGCCTGCCTCCGCTCGCCTCTTCCTGGGAGCTGCCTCGGATTTCCTGGCTGAACACCTAGACTGTATCCACCTCTAATGGGCAGACCCAGCTCAGCTGCCGTGTCCTTCTGGAAGCGCCCCTGGAGCAGGGCGTGCACCGCAGGGTGCAGCCGTGTGCGGTTTGGCCCTGCTCACGTGGGGTGTCTGCAGGGAAGGCGGCGGTGCAGGTACACACCCGTGGTTCTCTCTCTGCCCCCAGATCCTGACCAGAGAGGACTGGAACGCGGTGATGTATCATGGGGTCGAGTCTCAAGGTGGAGTCAGCAAAGGCATGTTCTTGTCCTGATGCTTTTACTTCATTGTCCTGACGCTGTTTGGAAACTGTATCCTTCTCTGGGCCGGGGTGCCAGGTGGTTAGTGTGTGGCCCAGACGGGACTCTGGACAGCCTGTGGCTTTCTCCAGGAGGATGGAGCTGAGCACAAGCTTAAGGGCCGGCAGGTCTGGGAGAGAGACCGGGCTTAGGTAGTGCGAGCCTTGGGACGCTCCACAGAGGAGGTGGGAGGGCGCGTGGCCTGAGCACAGGTGCCAGAGGCCGGGGTGCCAGCTGTACGTGGGGGATGGGATGGCGAGGCCAGCGGGCTGGCTCAGGGACACTGGGCGACGGCGGCTTGTTTTAAACTCTAATTTACTGGACTCGTTAGTTTCTGACACTGGGTTTTAAAAACCCTCTGCTGCACAGGAATATAAAGGTGGTGTGTGAGAGGACGGCAGGGTCGGGCCGCCAGCCCTGGCCTGTGCCCGCTCTGCCCAGCGGCCCCTCACCCGTCTGTGACGCGGCACACGCTCTTTCTCTCATTGCTGCCTGCCTGAGCCCCTTTTACTCTGTCTCCCCTGGGCTGGCCCACAGCAGTGACCCCACCATCACCCACACACGTGCTTGGCTTCAGGGCTGGTCCTATCACAGCTGTCCTATGGGCTCTGCTGGTGCCCTGAGCAGACTTACTGTGGCAAGTGCCCTGTGATATGGCTCACCTGAGTCCAGCTGGGGGAGCACCAACCTATCCTGCCCAGCAGGAGCCCTCACTAGCTCAGGTGGGGGCTTCCCAGGCCTGGGGAGAGGGGCTGCAGGTGCATAGCGCACTCAGCTGGGGTCACTGCCTCCCCAGCGGGCAGCAGACCGTGCCTGACTTTTCATTGTCCCGGCTGGGGTAAGGACTGCAATGGGCATCAAGTGCGTGGAGGCTAGGAATGCTGCTGACACCCTGCCGTGCCCAGAACGGCCCCACAGGAAGGACCCTGCCCAGAGGCTGGCCACACGGAGGCCGAGGACCCGAGTAAAGCAATAGCATAAGGGGCAGCTGTGGACGGTCTGGCAGGGAGGGCAGGTGGGCAGGAATGGGGCACAGCCAGAGCAGGCCCTGCTCTGCGGGTGCAGGGGGGTGGGCAGCTCAGCAGTGTGTGAGCTGGGGGAAAAGGCAGCTTCCAAAGGGTAGGAAAAGAGCGCCTTTTGCCTGCGTCAACACGAGGACCCCCTGGAGACCGGAGAAGGGCGGAATGGAGAGGAGGCTGCTGCCTAGCCATCCTGCACGTCGGTGTTGGGGGCCTCGGACCCTCCCTCCTGGCAGGGGTGGCCAGCCTTTCCTCGTGGGCTCCTGGGAGGCCCGTGGGATCAGGCTGTGGGCTCTGGTGTAGTCCTGGCACCCAGCAGACTCTCAGAGCAGGGCCCACCGTACCCCACTGTGGAAAGAGGGGTCCCCAGGACTCCCGGATGGAAAAGAAGGGGAAGGACAAACTGGGTGTGTGTCCGCAAGCCCCAGCCGAGTCTTCCTGCAGCCTGCGAAGCAGCGGCCATCTGTGGGGGGGAGACGCAGGCACAGACGCGGTGGCCGGGGCCCTCCTGGGATGCAAGGGCCCAGCCTCTGCTCAGGCCTGAGAAGCCAGCCCTGCAGAGCTTGGCTTGGGGCAGGGAGAAGGGCCAGTAGCAGGAGGGAGGGAGGAAGAGATGGGCAGAGAGCTTGGGGGTGGGCAGAGGCCAGGAGTCTGGCAGGTCCATGTGTCGAGGGGAACGGTGGGGGTCTTGGACTAGGAGGTCTGAGTGGGCTGGGGGCTCCCAGGGCGGGGGCCGGAGGGCCCTGTCCCCGTGCCTGGCTGGGTGAGGGGTGTGGGGGCAGCATCCCTTTCCTTAGCTGGGACCGACCAGACACACTGCTGAACGTCTTCCTGGCCATCGCAGTGGACAACCTCGCCAATGCCCAGGAGCTGACCAAGGTAGGTGGGCCGGGAGGCCACCGCAGCCCCAGGTGTGCCAGGATGGGGCAACCACACTGCTCTGGATAGGACCTGGGAGCCTGGAGAGACGGCCTGGGCCCAGGGTGGAGCGTGGGCAGCTGGAGGGGCTGCGGGTGCCGCCCCAAAGGAGGGAGCCCAGCTCTCCTGGCCTTGGGCCTGGGGGCCAGGGGGCATCATTCAGGGCTGTGTGAAGAAAGGGGGATCCTGTCAGACAGGAGAGGGGTGGGTTAAGGGGAGGGTCTAGTGAAATTCCAGGTCTAAAGACCCTAAAAGGCAGAGCAAGGACGTTGGTGGTCACCACTGGACAGTGAGGGGCCACCTGTGGTCAGCTGGGCAGTGAGGGGCCACCTGTGGTCAGATGGACAGTGAGGCGCCACCTGTGGTCATCTCGGGGCACAGGAACCACCCGGTGCTGTCCGAGCCGTGCATGGCGCCCTCTTTTCCTGCAGTGCCTGCGGGCACCATCCTCTCCTCATCTCTCATCCAGGGCTGAGGGGGAGACAGGATTACTCGTCTCCCTCTGCGACTTCCCTGCTGAGGACATGTCTGTTCGCTGTGCGATCGCTGCCCCCGTGGCACTGAGCACTGGCGCAGCCGGCTGCTCAGCCTCCAGCCCAGCTCCCAGCTTGGCGCTGGCCCTGTGCGGCGGTGCGGGCTGCCAGTGCCTGCGCACCCTCCCGTGCAGACGCCCCTGCCCGTGTCGTGCACAGCGCCATCCCCTCCCTTCCGGCAGTCACCAAGACCCAGCCCCTGACGTGGGCCCTCCCCGTGAGAGAAGGCTCAGGAGCCTGGAGGCAGACGCCCGAGGTGCAGGCGCCGTGTGCAGGCGCTCGGGGCTCCCCCAGGACCTGCCGTCCGCTGGGCTCCTGCCCAGCTTCCTTCCCAGCCTGGCCCTTGGTGGCACCTGCTAGTCCAGCCTGCTCCTGGCCCTGGCCTCTCACTTCTGCGCGCCCGGCTCTGCCCATTTCTGTAGTCAGCCTGGACCGCGACGGAGGCCCCCCGCCTCCCGCAGGTGGTGGGGACAGCGCTCCTTGGTGTCAGGATTTCCTGGAAAGGGGCCAGGCCTGGGGACATCCTGACCCTCGTGGTCTGCTCGCTGCCACGGGGCATCGGCTTGAGCTCGAGGCCTAGTCTGCGGGGACAGGCGCGCTTGCTGACAGCCTGGCTGCCCTTGTTCCTGGGCAGTGGGGGCCTGTGAGGCTGGCTGCAGGGCATTGGCTAGCCGGGACCAGAGACCACCACGTCCTGAGGAGAAACTCTGGGTCCTGAGCCCAGAGGTCTTTTCACGACAGTGGGAAGCTGAAGGCAGCCCGCAGGGGGCAGCTTCAGCCGAGGAAACGCCGGCAGCGCGGGCAGTCAGGGTGGCGTGGAGTCGCCTTCAGGCCCCAGGAGCAGAGCCTGCTCCTGCCGCTTAGCGACGGGGTCCGACACGGAGCCGCGCCTGCACCCCTTCCCGCGCACGCCCAGCCCTGGGCGGAGAGACCGGGCGTGGAGGCCCTAGGAAGGAGAGCGGGCGCGGGACTCGGTGGTGACCAGGAGCGTCCGCTTCTTCAAACTGGATGACGAGGAGCTGGAGGAAGCAGCCAGCCAGGAGCTTGCCCTGCAGAAGGACAAGGAGGTGGCGGAAGTGAGCCCCGTGTCTGCCGCGAACATCTCCCTCGCTGTGTAAGGCTCTGGGGGCGGGGTGGGGAGAGGGGCCACCGCAGAGCCCCAGGCCCGGCCTCACCCGGACACCCCTTCCGAGGCTTCTTCAGAGGGCTCCCGGCCTTGGCTGGACTTGTCAGGACCAGCCCTTCCCAGGAGCTGTGGCCCGGGAGGGCGGCAGGCAGGGGCCCTCGCGGCGTGAGTCGGCATGTCTGTTACCCGGCTCTTCAGAGGTGTGTTTTGTGAGCCTGGGCCCGTGGGTACTGTCCCGGCGGCCCTCGCACAGCAGTGCCTTTGAGAGGTTCTGGTATCAGGACAGGTGGGGCAGGACCCCTGGGCCCCCGGCGCTCAGCCGAGCCCCACCCACGTAGCAGGCACACGTTTTAGGTGTTAGGGGTCTCGGCACTGGGCGGAGCTCCCAGCCAGGGCTGCGGGCTGCGGGCTGCCCTGAGCTGGGGTGGAGTGGGGGGGACGCAGGAAGACCTGGCCCAGTGCCTGGGGGGGAGCAGCTCGGAGTTTGCTCCCTGGGCCAGGCCTGCTCCAGCCTGGGGGGTGCAGCCGGCCCGACGCCTGTCCCCTCTCCATGCCTGTAGCGGGCTGCCCCCCACTCCAGTCAGTGCCAGGATCACGTGTGTGACGGCACGTGGGTGGCTTGCTGGGGCCTGTGTGCCCACTGCGCGTGCGGAGTGGGCATGCGGAGTGGGCGTGCGGAGTGGGCGTGTGTCGCCCTGTTCATGCCGTGGTCCCAGGGAGAAGCCCATGTTCTGGGGTCTGTCTGCAGAGGTCCAGCACTGGCCTTTGACGGGGGCAGCAGGGAGGGAGCCTCCCTCAGCCAGCTGCTGGCCAGTGCACGGCTTAGCTGCTGACTTGCTCAAGGAGGTCTGGGGGCTCCCCCGCCCCCCCCCCCCCATCAGGGGCCTGCTGTGGGAACAAGGAGCTGGGCGTGGACGACACCAGCGCTGGCCTTATCACCTCTTCGGCTCCTCGGGGGGAAGCTGCCTCTTTGCTCCTGGGGCTGGTTTCTGGGGTCCTGCGGGGCTCTGCCGCAGAGGGATCCAGTGCCGGCATCCCCAGTGCCAGGTTTGTCATCGTGGCTCCCCCGAGCCAGCTGTGGGCCCCACAGGTTCTGCCAGGGATGTGGCTTCGAGCCACCTCCTCTGTGGCCAGTCCCCAGCTGCCCAGTGTGCACTGGCTTGACCAGAGACCCCCCAGGGCAGGGGGCTGCTGCACAGAGCCCGGTTGTCCGCCGTCTGTCCGCCCTCCTCCCCGGTCCCCTTCCTGCTCTCTCGGCGCATCGTGCTGGGTGGGACCGGCAGCTCCAGGCCCGTCAGAGCGCGACGCCCATCGTCTTCATGTGGTCCCACGCCCCCTTCGATGCGCCGTGTGGTTTGTGAAATGGGCACCCGGCAGACGTAGCGCGTGGCGCCTTTGGTGCGGGTAGACCTCTGGTGTCCTTGGTGTTCGAGGGAGGCGTGGGCGCCCGAGGGACGGGGGCCGGTGTGGGAAACTTCTCTCCGGGCCACCCTTGTGTCTCCCCATCTTCTGCGTACGCCCATTCACGCCCACCCCACACCCACACGTGTCTCTCATACACACCAAGGCACCAATAATGCTTTCTTACACACATTTGCACTCACACACAATACACACGCTCACACATGTGCTCTTTCTTACAAACTCACACACACTGTTTCACACACACTCGTGTACACTCACAGCACTCACACCTGCACATGCTCTTACACAGGCACATACATTCACATTCTGCACACTCATTCACGCCCATATTCCCTCTCACCCCGGGCCTCCGGGCAGATGCTCCGAGCTTCTCCCAGAGGCACGTAGTACTTGGCCTGGAGGAGGAGGAGCTTGAAACCACCGTGGTCCTCTCCTGTAAAGAGATCGTCGTTTCTCTCTCGGTTTTGAAAAAGCTTCCAGAAAGTTTTTTGGAAATGGCTGGAGTTACACCCAAAGGGAAACTGGGTTTGTGGTGAACCTGATTTGTCCTGGGCCAGAGGGAGCTGGAAGCAGCTGGCTTAGCCCTCTGGGGAGCAGGGAGGGGCGGGGGTGGGCCAGCGACATGCCTCAGGTAAGGAGCCCCTTCCCCACCAGTGAAGGCCCGAGAGGGCCCTCCTCAGGCTGCAGTGGGGGTCTTATCCTCGGCCCCTCAGGAGCCTGGTGGGGGCTCGCGGGCAAGCCCCAGCCTCACACGGGCGCATCGGGAGCTTGGCTCTGGGGCTGCAGGGGACGATGTGCTGGCTCCTTGGGCACCTCCGCGGGCACTGCTCGCCGGCCAGCCGCCTGCGGCCGTGGGTTTGGTTAGCCCGACTTTCTCTGTCCATGGGGAAGAAGCCGGCTGAACTTCTCTTTTGCCTAGAAGACGGCAGCGTCCTGCCACTGCCCAGACGCACCCTGCAGCCTGTGCCACGGCCCAGCCCAGTGCATGGTGTCTCGTGTCTAGGACTTTCTCTGTTCTCTCACTTGTGTTCTGTTTTGTTTTTTGCATGTGCAGTTTTGTAAAGCAAACTCGAGGTACTGTATCTCGCAGCTCATCCATCTCCAGCGTGAACTCACCGTGAGTTGCTCTGCTGCCATATCCCAGCCGTGGTCCATGAAAACAATGCAAACAGCTCCCTCCACCCCAACTCTGCTTCCCCCCCAAGCCATTCGCTTCACAGGGCAGCTGGGGCAGCCCTTCACCGGCTCAGCCCCTCCCCTTCTCTCCTCCTGGTCTGTCCTGTCTGCTGTCTGTCCATGGGCCATCTCTCTTGTGTCTCGAGTGTGAGTTGATACTGCTGCTGGCCTCGTCTCTAGCCAGGGCCTCTGCTGGCCCAGCCGAGGGTGTGGCCGACAGCATTGGCATGGGGTCCCTGGAGATACTCGTCACCTGCCGCCCAGGCCCACCCACCTTCCATCCTTGGCTCACCTGTGGTCCTTAGGAAGCCCTCGTTTTAGAAGGATAGAGCTGCCAGGCAGTGGTGAGGCTACAGTTAGGCTGACCAAGCCCGAGAGAGCCCAAGAAGGCCCTGTGCGCCCTCCTGGCTGCCCGCTGTGCAGCTCCTCTGGGGAAAGTGCTCCCAGGAAGCCCATCCCCAGGGGCCAGGTGCCCAGGGGAAGAGCCCCTGAAGTGGTCGGAGTCAGGCCACTGGGCAGAGGGGCCAGTGCCCTCCCTGTGTCCTGCTGCCAGCACACAGTTGGGACACTGGGCCTCGCCATGAGCAGTTGGAACCTCTGACTGCCGGGGATCTGGGTGCCTCATGGTGTAAGAAGGCGTGTTGGATCCTAAATAACTAATTCATGCAGTGAAAAACGGTGCAGACTTAGATATCGATGGGGTCACACCAGGGGCTGCTTCAGTGGTCAGCATTGAGGGGAACCGGTTATCCCAGCAAGAGACCCCGAAGCCGGGCCACGGCTCGGGACTGCGACGGCTTCTTTCTGAGCCCTGAGGTCTTTGAAGCACCTGCATTGGCCATGGGGCTGTTCTGCCTGCACAGCTGAGCTGGCCGGCTCGCCAGGGCTGGGACATCATGGAGCGGCTCCTCCATGGACTTGGTGCTGCAGGCTGGGGGCGGCCCAGCTGGCTCTCTCCATTCTGTGCTTTGTGCGCTTGGTGGAGAGGGGCAGAGGCTGAGACGGGGGCAAGGCCAGTGGGGTCCCTGTGCCGGGCAGAGCGAGCACCAGGGCAGGCACAGGTTGTTTGGGGGACGGGAGTGGCAGGTCCAGGCTGATGCCAAGATGCAGCTGTGGAGGGGAAGCAGGGTGTGCAGGTTTGGGGAGCAGTGGGCGTGCTCCAGAGAGATGCATGGGGCTACCCAGTGATAAGCAGCAGGAAGCAGACAGACGCAGCAGCCTCCGGGACATGAGGGCACTGAGAGGCAGGTGGGCCAGCTGGAGCAGGGCCGGGAGGGCCGTGGTGTGGCCGACATGGGCGCAGGCTGCACCTGCTCTGGCTGACCAGCACCTCACGCCCTCTGGATCACCCTCCCCACAGCAGGTACTCAGGAGCCAGCCCTCCCATGCACCCTTCGGTCCAGCAGACAGCCGGCCTCGGGGTAGGCAGGTGGCTGCTAGGAGAGAAGGAGCTTCAGTGAGGGCTGAGGCAGAGCTGTGCTGCTAGGACATCCCAGCCCCCACCTGCTCCCCCATCCTCTTCCCTGACAGGTTGTCACTGGTCCCAGGTCTTGTGGCCGCATCTGTGTGGACCACCTGCCCAGAAGCTGGCCATGGGTTTCTGGACCTGCCCCGTGGCTTGAGGCAGTGACTGGCCCCCAGCACCCGGGGGCTTCCTGAGCTTGGTGCACCATCCTCGTGGTTGCCTTTTGTTTCACAGGTGCCGTGCGGCTGAGTCAGGCCCTTTGTTTTGGTCCCCTGGGGGACTGGCAGGCCCTGGACTTGGGGTCGGAGCCAGAGACAGAGAAGATGGGCCAGTGGCAGGGGGTCTCTAGA
>JAKSZT010054034.1:168655-184519 GCA_026826555.1 Tolypeutes matacus
GCGCAGGCACAAAATCTGCTTTGTCACTTCCTTGTTCTTCTTCCTCCTTGCTCCTTTGTTCTCCGGTTCCCACCTCTACCTAGGTGATTGTAGCTCCTTTGTTCTCCGGTTCCCACCTCTACCTAGGTGATTGTAACAATACGCAGGCGCAGGGCACGAGAGTAAAATCTGCCCCTACCCTAGCAACAGCATCGAGAGTAAAATCTGCCCCTACCCCAGCAACAGCACCCTCCAATCTTGGAGTGCCCCGACTCACTTCCCTTCTCCAAACAGCATATAAGCCCTGCTCCTTCAAATAAAATTTGCAGCTTGATCAGAATACTGTCTTGCTGTCATTCCTTGCGTCTCTTGTCCCACCATTCTTTCTCGGCAGGTTTCGGGTCCTCGTTGATGTCCCGCGGGCCGGGACACCCGTCTCCATCAGATCCTTGTCCCCTTTCACCTGAACCTGTGTCTGCCCCTGCTCCATTACTTGCTGTGGGACCCCGAGCATGCCATGCCCCCCCTCCAGGCTCAGCTTCCCGCTCTGTAAAACGGGGACGGGAGCAGTGCCTGGGTTTCAAGGTGGTTGTGTGGGTGAGAGGAGGGGAACCGTATGAAGCTCCAAGTGCTGCTCTGCGGCTGAAGGACGGGCACTGGCCACAGTGTCAGGCTGGGGCCGCCTACTTCGGGGACCTATTCAATAGGAACCAGAACACCAAGGGCTTCCCGAGTCCACCGTGGGGCTGGAGGACCGGCCTGGGCCTTTCGTGGCCTGGAGAAGCCGCTGGTGCAGGTGGTACTCCAGGGGCCAGAGAAAGGGGCATTGGTGACCAAGAGAGGCAGCGTCCCCATCCCTGAGTTCTGGGCTCCTAAGAGAGCAGATGGTCACTGAGCAAGTGGCAGCTGCCGGTCCAAACCGAGCGCCGGTGAGCTGCCTGCTCCATCCCAGCCGAGTGCCGGTGAGCTGCGACGCTCCGTGTTTGCGCCAAGGGTGCCCCTTGCTCCCTCAGCCATGTCTCCTCCACGTCAGGACCCGCCTCTCCGGATTCCTCACAAATGCCCCTTCTCCTTCCAGCTTGTGGCTTTTCTCTGGGAGGGTGTACGCAGGGGAAGTGCCTCTGGAGAGGTGGCCGGCTGTGTCCTTGGGCTCTGAGGTTTCGACAGCTGTGTGGCCTTTCTGCGCAGCTTTCACTGCTGGTGCTGGGAAAGGGCTGCTCTTCCTAGAGGCTGAGGGGCCCCTGCCTCCTGCCTCCTGGTCGTTCTGCCCATTGGAATCTAGCTCCTCTCCCCACTTTGCCCTTTCTGGGCTGAGGTTGGCCCTGCCCAGCCAGCCCCCGGGAGCCAGCCTGGCCCTCCTGCTGGCACATGCCGTCCCCATTGCCCTGCTCTCCTTGGCCTCAGGCCCCTGCCAGCCTGCTCGAGGGTGGCCGCCGTGGGCCTCTGGATGGGCAGGTGACATCAGCCTGGGGCGTCGAGCCGAGTCCTCTTCCTCAGAGCCCTGGGCGGCCCTCTCTGGACCTCCTTCTGCATCAACTCTGGGGAGGGTTCTTGAGGGCCCCCTGCCGTCCCTCCTCCCTCCTGCCCTGGCACCCACTGCCATCCCTCCATTGCTGTGTGTCCATCTGTGGCTTCCTCTTCACTAGGCAGAGGTGGGGCAGCTGCAGCCTGGCACACCGGCAGCTCACCGCCCATCTTCCCCACAGCAGGCAGCAGAACTCGGCCAAGGCCCGGTCCGTGTGGGAGCCCCGGGCCAGCCAGCTGTGACTGCAGAACCTGCGCGTCAGCTGCGAGGCGCTCTACAGCCAGCTGGACCCCGAGAGCGGCTGCGCTTGGCCACCACGCTCCACCTGCGGCCCGACATGAAGACCCACCTGGACCAGCCCTCAGGTGGTGGAGCCCGGCCGCGAGGGCCCGCCGGCACCATCGCCACCGCGACAAGGACAAAGCCTCGGACCTCGCGGCGGGGGAGCAGGACCCGGGCGCAGGCCCGAAGGCGGAGGGCGGGGAGCCCAGGGCCCGTGAGGCGCGGCCTCCGCGCCGCAGCCACAGCAAGGAGGCAGCTGGTCCCCGGGACCCCGGGAGGGGCGAGCATGCGCGCGGCGCGGGCCCGGGCCCTGCGGACGGCCGGCGCCGCCACCGGAGGGTCTCCCGGGAGGAGACGCCCGAGAAAGAGCTGCGGCGCCACTGCGCCCACCGGCACGTGCCGGAGCAGGGAAGGGAAGCCGCTGGGCCCGGGGCCAAGGCCGAGCGACAGGCGCAGCACCGTGGCGGCGCCGGGCGGGAACCAGGGAGGCCGAGAGCACCGGGGAGACGGAGAGCGCCGAGAAGGCGGTGCGCAGCCACCGGCCGCGGCACAAGGCGCTGTCCGCCAACGACTCCTTGGAGAAGGAGGCTGAGGCCACAGAGAAGGAGGGCGAGGCCCCAGAGAAGGACCAGGACGCCAGCCAAAACCACCAGCCTAAGTGAGTGAGTGGACTGCGCCGGCCAGAGCTGGGGATCCCCCAGATGGGAGGCAGAGGGGTGGCCGTTGAGGGCTGGAGGGGTGCTGTCCACAGGTGGGGTGGAGGCCTGGAGCCAGAGCCCCCTGCCTACGTGGATGGTCTGCAGGTGCCTGGCAGGCTTAGGGGCAGTGCGCTTAGTGTGGAGCTTGGCAGGAACTGCGTGATCATTTTAAGCCACCCAGAAGGAAAAGAGGGCTTGAGACTGGCTTGGAAGGCTTGGACTTGGGAGTGGTGGGATCAGGAGAACAAGGTGGCCCAGGGAGAAAGGAGAATGGGGGAGCACTGTGGAGGGAGAGGCGGGAGCAGGCAGCCTGAGGAGGCCCCTTCACCTGTCCCTGCAGCTGGCAGAGGTCCTGACTCTGAGCACTTTAGATAAAGGAGCCCCCTGGCTGACACCGGCAGCCCTCCCAGTCCACAGGCAAGGCTTTGAGCGGGGCTGGGGGCCTGGTGGGCCTGGGTGGGGTGGCTCAGGGGCGTGTCCTGCTCCAGGCACCTTCGTTCTGCAAACAGTCGCTCCCCACACATTTGATGGTGCCAGACTTGAAGACACAACTGCACAGGATGCCAGAGGAGCCTTACTTAGTCCAGGCTAAGCAGCTGGGGTTGCAAACTGAATAGAAGTCTGAGGCTCTGTCAGACTCTGGGATGTCGTTCTTGGTAGCGGGGAGCCGCACTGCAGTTTGGATGCCAGTGGGATGACAGGTAAGGGCCCCAGCACCTCTCTCCAGAAGGTGGTGAAGCAGCCAGAGGATGCCGACAGTCAGTGGAACGTCACTCAGATGGGCAGCCAACCCTCAGGCCTGGGTGCCACCGGGCATACCCCAGGGACGCTGGCGGCCCTCCTGGGGAGAGCACTGTGGTTCCCAGTGAGTGTTTCCCTGTGCAGCGGGGCCAGGCCTGCTTGGGCCTGCGCCCCCAGGCCTCCTGCTCTGGCAGCCGCTTGGGGACCCAGCGCGCCAGTGTGGGTCATTCCTCCAGCTGGAGAGAAAGTCCTTTGCTGTCAACGTGTCCTGCTGTCCCTTTCCTTGCAGGTGCCCCAGAGGTTAACTCAGGCTCTGCTCATCTCTTCCCAGAGTATTTGCAGGCCACCAGCTAAATGCCAGGTCTGTGTTAAAGTGCTGGGGCCCAGCAGATGCCTGGTGCTGGTGGTGGGGTCCAGTCTAGTTGAAGACAGAATACAAAACAGTCACAGGTCTTTGTAGCTGTTGTGTAGAATTACTAAGTTGTCTAAAGTTGTAAAAAAACCTCTTTTTTTTTTGCTTCCCAAATCAAATTTTTTAAATTATAGAAGTTGTAGGTTTATAGAAAGATCATGCAGAAAATACAAGTTCTCATATACCTGCCCCAATTTTTAACATTTTGCATTAGTGTGGACCTTTGTTATAATTGAGAGAATATTATTAAAATTGTACTATTAGCTGTAGTCCATGGTTTAAATTATGGTTCACCATGTTGTACAGTTTGATGGATTTAAAAAAAATTTAATTCAAGAACATATATACAATATAAAATTTCCCCTTTTAACCACACTCAGATGTATAATTCAGTGCTGCTAATTACGTTCACAATGTTGCACTACCATCAACCATCCATGACCAAAACTTTACAATCAACCGAAATAGAAACTCTGTACAATTTAAGTATTGCCTACCCATTCCCTACACCAAACCCAGCCAGATCCTGATTCTATGAGTTTTCTTGCTCTAATTGTTTCATGTCAGTGAGTTCATAATATTTGTCCTTTTGCTCTGGCTTATTTCATTCAACATAATGTCTTCAAGGTTCATCCATGTTGTCACATGTGTCAGGACTTCATTTATTTTTACAGCTGAATAATATTCCATTGTGTGTATGTTTATACAACTTTTTGCTTATCTAGTCATCAATTGATGGACATCTGGATTGTGTCCATCTTTTGACAATTGTGAATAATGTGGCTACGAACACCAGTGTGCAAATATCTGTTCAAGTCTCTGTTTTTAGTTTTTGGGGCATATAGGATTGCCGGGTCATATGGTAATTCTAAACTTAGCTTTCTGAGGAACTGCCCAACTGTCTTCTACAGCAGCTGCACCATTTTACATTCCTTTTTTTCTTTTTTTCCTTTTTTGATTTTGACAGTGCCACTAGAATGTGTCTAGGTATAGATATCTTTGAATTTATCCTGCTTGAAGTTCATTGAGCTTGTTGAATATGTATATTCATGTCTTTCATCAAATTTCAGAAGTTTTCTGCCATTATTTCTTTAAATACTTTTTCTGCCCCTTTCTGTCTCTCTAGTCCTTCTGAGCCTCCTCTAATGCATATGTTCATATGCTTGAAGGTGTCCTTCAAGTCCTGCAGGCTCTGTTCATTTTCCTTTATTCATTTTTCTTCCTACTCCTCACTCTCGCTAATTTCAATTGTCTTGTCTTCACATTCACTGATCCTTTCTTCTATCTGTTCAAATCTGCTATTGAATGTTTCTAGTGAGTTTTTTTCATTTCAATTATTGCATTTTTCAGCTTCAGATTATCTGTTTTGTTTCCTTTTTATAATTTCTTTCTCTAATTTGTACAGGCAACATTTCCTAATTTCTTAGTTCTTTCCCTATGGTTTCCTTTATTTCATTGAACATACTTATAACAGTTGATTTAACATCTTTAACTAATATTTCCAATGTATAAGCTTCCTCAGGGATGATTTCTGTCAAATTATTTTTTTCCTGAGAATGGGCCATACTTTCTTGTTTTGGGGGTGTCATAATTTTGTTGAGAACTTGACATTCTGAGTAATATGTTGTTGTAACTCTGGAAATCTAATTCTCCCACTCCTCTGTGATTGCTGTTTTTTCTCATTGAGGGCTGGAGCCAACAGTTTATGGCTTTTCCACATTATAGTTGCACCCAAATGGGGAAAGAAAAGGAAAAGAAAGAAAGAAAGGAAAGGAAGGAAGGGAGATTAGAGATAGAAAGAGGCACTATCTCTTTAAGGTTCTTCTGCAGTTTCTGCAGCTTCTGCTTAGAGTGGGTTGAAACAATGTCTGCCCTTTTGAAGGCCCCCCACCAATAAAAGGCATCAATCAGCAATCAGTCTGCACACTTTTGAGTTTTAAAGGATAAGTTTCTTATTGGCCATCCTGGCACCAGCAAGCCACACCAGGAATATAGGCTGCAGTCTCCACAACTGCCTACCACATGGTCAGGGAGTGAGGGATTACCTACAGAGAAGATGAAATTCACTGATATTTACTGAAATTTACTGTCCTCTTCATCCAGCTTTTCCCTGAATACAACAAGTGTTCCATTAGACTTCAGAGTTCCAAAATAGTTGATTCAGACAGTTCCTTCCAGTTCAATAGTTGTTTTGCTGGTGGGACATATTTCTGGAGCTTCCTACTTTGCTATCTTACCATAGGGGTATTTTTATCGAGCCATTAAACTGGACAGTTTCAATTTATACATGGCTTTGGACATGCTTTAGGGGTATTTTTATTGAGCCATTAAACTGGACAGTTTCAACTTATACCTGGCTTTGGACGTGGTGCAATTTCAGGATTAGTAATGCCATTGTGGCCTGGCTTCCATCCTCCTGACTGTCCCTTCTACTTAGGGTCAGCCTTTCACTTATGCTACTCTCTGCATGCACTATCAGAGGCTGCAGCAGCTCCAGCCTTCACAACATCACCCCAGAACATCTCTTTCAGAAGAGGAAAGTTATTTCTTCTCATAAATTTCAGTGTGATTGATCTGGTCTTGTGCCCATCTCTATGTCTATCACTGTGGCCAGAACATTGGATACACTAATTGACTTAGACCATGAGGCTCAATCCCTGGAGCTCAGATTGTGGCCAATACCACCAGCCTGTGTGATTCTGGATTTATTCAATGCCTCACTTAATAAATATTTATTGAAAAAATATATTTTATATTTCCTAATAAATAAATAATATTTATTAGGAAAGCTTTGCTTGAGAGTGAACAGTGAATTAGGCAAATTTCCAGTCCTTGTACAGCCTCATATAGTTTAGATGTTAGCTGGGAGACAGGTAATAGCAAATACAAATATTAAGAGGATAAGGGAATAGTGAAAGAAAGACAGATGGGTTGTGCATGGCATTTGAAGGTACCCCAAAAGGTGGCATATGAATGGTAGATCTGAATGATAGAGCCCTGGGAAGAGTGGGGGCATTCTAGGCAGATGGAACAGAAAATACAAAAGCCCTGGGGTGGTGGGTTGGGTGAGAGCTAAAAGAGGAGACAGTTAATTTAGATGTGAGGAAAAAGAGGAGCCACCATCACAAAAGCCCTAAGAGGTATAAAGAAAGTAAGGACAGGTCCAGGAAGTGAGATGGAAGGGGGGCATTCCAGCTCTTTTCCAGCCTCTCACCTGCATGACAGGTCTGTTTCTTCAGCTCTTATCCATGTACACAAGCTGTACACATGGAACCTCATCCCTTCTCATAGCAGTCTCATGAGGTAGGGACTGATCCCTGTTCACAGATGACCTACTGAGTTTCAGAAGGCTGAGGAACTCCCTGAATGGGCCCAGGAGTCTGCCCTACTCCAGAGCACATGGGGTAGGACTCCAGAGCACAATAGGGTTGGACTGCAGACCTCCATGGGGCAGGACTCCAGAGTGCTGTGGAGCTGGACTTCACAGTTCCATGGGGTTGGGCTCCAGAGCACCAGTGGCAGGATTCCACAGTGTTGTGGCCTCAGACTCCAGAGCACCACAGGGTTGTACTCTACAGCTCCGTGGGGTGAGACTCCACAGCACTATCGGGTAGTACTCCAGAGTGCCAAGGGGTCTAACTCCAGAGTTCTATGGCACGGGACTCCAGAGCACCATGGGGTTGGACTCTTGAGTCCTGGGGGCCAGATTTCGGTGTGCTATGGTGCAGGATTCCTGAGCCATGCAGGTGATGAGCTTTTGCTCAACAGTCAGCCTTAGCTCCAGCTTCTCCAGGGTGGACCTTTGGTTTCTCTAAGGCAGACTGAGCTCTGACTTCTGTCCCTTTGCTTGGTCCCTAGAGTGCAGACTGTGTTGGAGGTCCCATATTCAAGGGCTGCCCATAGCAGGGTAGACCGAGGCCCCAGAGCTTGGCCACAGTTATGGCCAGTGGAGATTCCCAGCAGGCTTAGCCGTCCATGGATGGGTGGAAGCAGGCTGAGGAGCCGTGTTCCTAAGGATATCCCTCTTGTCCTCCACAGGCCAACACAGGAGAGTGGCATCAAGGAGTCTGTCTCCTGGGGTACTCAGCGGACCCAGGATATGCCCTCTGAGTTGCGGACACCCCTGGAGCGTGGCCACTCTATAGAGATTCCTGTGGTACAGCCAGGAACACCGGTGAGAGCTCCCGGGCTATGGGGGAAGTAGTGGCCAGACTGGGGTTGGGTGATCAAGCTTGGGGGTATGACTGGGCTGGAGTGTGTGTGACTGGACTTGAGGAAGGTATGACTGGGATGGAGGGGTGGCTGGACTGGGGACAGTCACTGGGCTGGGGGGAGACTGGGCTGAGAAGGGTGACTGGGTTGGGGAAGGTGTCTGGGGTGGGGAGTTGTGTGGCACCTGAAGGGAGGCAGGTGTGATTAGTGATATGTTAGCTGCTAACTGGCTACTGTCACTGTCCCCCAGGTTGTGGATGTCCAAATGCAGGACAGAGCCCTGAGGGCCCCCAGTGGAGAGCCCCAATCTGGACTGGAGGGCCAGGGCCGAGCTGCCTCCATGCCCCATCTGGCAGCAGAGACACAGGTGGGTGGTCTAGGAGGGTCAGATCGATGGAAGGATGGGGACAAAACCTTGGCCATGACAGGGCTATGCATCCACGTGCAAAGCTTTCTGGGGGGACGGGCCCAGCCACTCCCATGGACAGCCCAGCTTAGATAGCTGGGCACCATCTGGCCTGCTAGCATCCGGAGGTGCTGCCCACCCAAGGGGATAGGTGCCCCTGGGGTGCCGCACACCTGGTCCCTCCTTTTCCCTCCTGCCTCTCTGCCTCCCTCAGGCCTGCTCAGAGGCTGAGGGATGACGCCCCCTCTTCCACACCCCACCTGGACCTCCGAGGTGTACTCAGAGTCTATCTTTCTCTTTGGTCACTGGAGGAGGCACCCTTCTCTCAGCCTCTGGCCATTCGGCCTTTCCTGGGTCAGGTTTGCAGGAAGGTGAGGCAGGAAGTGCTGTGACTCTCCTTTGATAAGCCACTTGCTTCCACCGCTGAGGAGGTGCGGGAGGGGCTCAAGGAGGCTTTGAGCTCTGCCATGGTGGCCCCACACATCCTTCCTGGCCACACAGGGCTGGCTGGGACCCTCTGCCACTCCCTTGCTGAGAGTAACTGTCTGCTCCCTGCTCCATCTGTCCGACTCCTTTTTGTGGTTTCTGGTTCTGGATGTCTCCTTTCGACTTTATTCTTACAACTCACGGCCCCTCACGTTCCTGCTTGGCTCCCTCCACTATCACTGGTTTTCCAGCTGCCGCCTGCAAATCCTGTTTCCTCTTCAACCTCAACTCCTTCCTTCCTCTCAGCTCACTTATCTCCGCATTCCACCCTTGCCTCTGCCCCCTCTTTGCTCATCGCCAGCTCACTGCCTGCCCACCCTTCCCCTACCTACCTCTCCCCCTCCTGGGATTCGCTGTCTGTAGCTCAGACCTGTCTGGCGCTGTCGTCCTCAGCACTAGATGGACAGGTGGCCAAGGGCCAGCCTGGCAGAGGACCCTGCCAACCTCCCTGTGCCCCAGGTCCTGAGGAGTGGACAGATGGGGCAGGCAGCACACGGGCCCAGCCCAGAGGGCCCTCGTGGACCTCACCAGGCTGTAAGCCACCTGCACATCCCTCCCTGAAGACCTTCCAGCCAGGCCGATGGCCTCCCCTGTACCCGGCACCACCATGTCACTTTCGGGCACCGATGTCGACAGGCCCAGTCTTGCTGCCCAGGTGCCGTGCTCGGGCGGTGCTGTGAAGTCGGCCCCCGAGGCAGGCAGGGCCTGTGGCAGGACCCTGGTCCAGGCTCGGGGGAGGCATGGGCCTTCAGGGCAGGGAGTGAAGAAGGGAGGCTGCAGAGGGAGCGGCAGCCAGAGACACAGGGTCCACGGCGGTGGCAGAAACTCCTCTGGGGTTGTTGCATCGTCTTGTCCTTTGTGAGCGCAGTCTGGCTGGAGATGCTGTCAGTCCTGCACAGGGACGTGTGTGCTCTGGAGTCAGGACTGCAACCTGGCCTCGGCCTGGGAAGGTGCCTTATGGGGGGCTTCTGCCCCAGGCCTGGCTCCTTCAGCCTGGACTTGGCCCCTCTGCCCCCGACCCTCCTGCTCCCACCGTCGCGCCTTCTCCCAGCCTGTGGTAGTGCTGCCCCGGCCCCGGCTCCCCGGGCTGTGCCTGCCAAGTGCCCTTGTCCACAGCCCCCACCAGGCGCCAGCCCCATGAAGCGCTCTGTCTCCACACTGGCCCCCCAGCGCCCCCATGGGGCTTGTGTCTACGCCGCCCTGGACCGCGCTCCAGCCACCTGGGGCCCACACCACCACCACCATCGCTGCCATCACCGCAGGGACAAGAAGCAGAAGTCCCTGGACAAAGGGCCCAGCCTGTCTGCCGACACGGATGGCGGTGCGTGTGCCCTGGACACGTGTACCTGCAGCTAGGAGGGGCTGGGAGGGGCTGGGGGTCTCTCGGGGCTGCTGCCAGGTCTGGGAGGTCCACACAGTCCGTGCGGAGACCCTGCTTCCTTTCTGCTGTTGCTCCTTGACCAGCCTGGGAGGAGGGGTCAAGCCCCAGGACTGAGTCCTGGCCATACAGGGCCACTGCCCACCGTCCGGCAGAGCTTGGGTGAGGCTGGAGCCCCGTGAGAGGCTCTGCCCAGGGCCCTACCAGGGGCCAGTCCTGGGGAAGGTCCTCTGGGGCTGGCCGAGTGACACCCTCTTTCTGGGCCAGCTCCGTGGGCCCAGGGCCGCCAGCCGCTGGCGAGGGGCCCAGCCTGTGTCGGCGGGAGTGCAGGCAGGAGCACGGCCAGTCCCAGGAGCAGAAGCAGCACTCCTCCTCCTCCCCCTCTGTGAAGCAGCATTTCTACTCCTGTGACCGCGTTGGGGGCCGGGACCCCCCACAACCTAAGTCCTTTCTCAGCAGCCACCCCACATCACTGACAGCCAGGCTGGAGCAAGACCCCAAGAGACAAGTGAGATGGGGCCAGGGCGGGGCTCTCAGGGGGGCCTGGGTCCTGCCCGCTCCCCCCACCCTCCTGTGCCCACCGCCCAGCCCGGCAGGATCTTGTGATCATAGCCTTTTGTGGCCCTCGGCTCCCCCAGGTGGCCTCAATCCCATCCCCCCACGGCCCCCCAAAGGGCCAGAGGCTTGCCTTGTCTCTTTGTCCCTCAGTCCAGCTGTGTCCATGTGGTGGGGCCGTCTCTGCTCCATTTGTTGTCCTGGGGACGGTCATTCTGTTTTATCTCGTCCCCAGGGCCTGGGCCTCCAATCCTCACCTCTCTCTCCTGGTCGCTTCTTTACTTCCCTCCCAACTGTTGCTGCCTGGCCTTCGGTTCTGTCCTCCTTGTATGTGTCCCTCGGCCCCATCACCCACCCCCCTCCTGACCTCCATACTCCGGACCCGACCGGACCACCTTCCCGCCCCTCCCAGGGCCCACCCATTGCTCCAAACCCTCTTCCCCCCACCCCCATCCTCTCTGGGCTCTGCCCCCCTTGTCCCTCCTCTCCAGACTCCCCTCCCTGCTCTCCCCCTTGACCCCCTCCTCACTGGGCACACACCTCTCCGTATCTCCTCTTCTGTGTGTCCGCCACATGCTCTGTGTTTGGTTTTTTATTTTTTATTTGCTTTGTTCCATTTTCATGCAGGGTAGTGGTTCAGGCAATGGGAGCCTCTTGCTGTCAACATCTGGTGCTAGCACCCCAGGCCATAGTGGGTGGAGGCAGCTTCCCCAGACCCCCTTGACCCCCTGCCCCAGCATCACCTACAAGACTGCCAACTCCTCGCCCATCCACCTCGCCGGGCCTCATACCAGCCTCCCAGCCTTCTCCCCCGGCCGGCTCAGCCGTGGCCTTTCCGAACACGATGCCCTGCTCCACAGGAACCCCCTCAGCCAACCCCTGGTGCCCGGCTCTCTGATTGGCTCTGACCCCTCCCTGGGGCAGCGCCTGGGTGGCGAGGACCCTGCCCACACCCCCCCGAAGACACGCTCACCTTTGAGGAGGCCATGGCCGCAAACTCCGGCCGCTCCTCGAGGACTTCCCACGTCTCCTCCCTGACCTCCCAGTCCCACCACCTGTGCCACGTGCCCAACGGCTACCACTGCGCTGGGGCTCGGCTCGCGCAGCCGGGCATGCCACAGCTACCACCAGCCCCCCGACTGCGACGACTGGTGCTAGCTGGCCCGGCCGCACGCGCCTGCTGCATGGGCCGTGGGTGCGGATGAGTTTTATCATCCGCGGTGACAGCGGCCCAGAGGGGAAGGGCCTGCACCCCCCTCTGGATGGATGGATAATAAAGCCCCTTCTTAAAGGGATGTGGCTCACCCTGCCCCAGGGTACATCGCCTTCCTGGGTCTCACGCCATGTGTCAGACACTGAAGACAATGTGCTGCACATGGCTGAGAAGGACGTGGTAAATCCAAATCCTACAGAGCAGACCGGGGGTCTGGGGTTGGGATGTGGCCCTTCTCCCGAGGTCGAGCTTGTGGGAAGCAGACAGCATTCCCCGTGCCGTGCGGGGCAGGGAAGGGCAGAGCCGCCTGGACGCCTGTCACCTGTCGGTGTCGGCCGGCGCATCCTCAGACTCCGCTGCCCTTTCTCGGGGCACGGTCAGTCCCGAAGGGACCAAATCTGGAAAACGCTCTCGCTGTTGGCTTTAGGTTTTAATCTCAACGCCCTCTCTCTCTCGTCATTTCTGTACATTTGATTTAGAAAAAAACAGAAAACCAGGAAAATGGGGAAGCAATGTAACAATGTTTTAAAAAACCAAACCACTAGAAAGCTTTGCTTTCCATTGTGAGTTTCTGTAACCTGTGTGGCTGCTGCTCACGACCAAGTGCCTGAGCCCTGAACGCTCGTGCCAGGCTCTCGTCGCACGTGAGGCTCTGGGGCGGGACCAGCGGGCCGCGTGGGCCCTCCTGGCAGCCCCTGGGAGCTGGCGTCAGTGGAGAGTGTACCAGCCGCAGTCCACAGGAAGCTTGTCGCTGGCGATGGGGCAGCTGCTTCTTCATCGGCCTGTCACGAGCCTCGGAGCAAGGTGCACTCGCTGGCCCCCAGCGGCAGGGGTGGCTTGGCATTTTCCTAGCGTGCTGTGTGTGGTTCTCAGGGAGGAGGTGGTTGTGGCAGGGAGGGCATCATCTCTACTGGGTGTGGGATGAAGTTTCCTTTCACACGAGGCAGAGAAGATGAGGAGCTTGAACTGGGGGTGTCAGATATGGGCCCGTCATGGGAGTCTCATGTCTGAGCAGGAAGAAGGCAGCAGGGAGGGCGGGGGGTTGGAGCTCCGAAGGAGAAGCTCCAACATGGAAAAACAGGTGGTCAAGGGAAACCCAACCTCATGGCCATGGTCACAGAGAAAGACCCTATCTAGGACGTTGCTTGAGGTGTGTGGGATGCTGGAAGATAGGAAAGAAGACATTTAGATGGGCAGATTCTGCTGTGTCCTCCCCGTTTTGAAATTTAGATGATCTTTTGCTGGATTGTTGTGATGTTCCCCCTGGCTCTTGCCCCATCAGTCTTAAAGAAGCCCTGTGTGCTCAGCTGTGAGGTGCCGGCAAGGGTGCAGGTGTGTTCTTGTGAGGGGGCGCCTGATCCCACAGGGCTGTGCAGCCAGAGATGCGCGCTCTGGAGGGGAAGCAAGGCTGCTGCCTGTCCCAGGCTCTTGTGGCTGTGGCCCAGCTTTTTCACAGAATCTCCTTACGCAAAGGCACAATGAAACTCTAAAGATGACGCTTGTCCCAATAGGACAACATTAAGCAGGAATCTCTGTGCACGTGATTTGCTGCGCTCCTACGATTCCCCCCCTGGTTTTCTCACCCTGCCCCCAAGCCCATGTTACTGTGGGTGTCGAATGTATCCATTCTGTGCAGAGCCACAGTCGCGCTTCCCCGGGCTACCTGGGTGGAGACTCTGCTTTTCTGGACACACACGGATTCGCTGGCTTGTCTGAATTCTTCTAGGTATTGGAATTGGTGGAAATTACAAGGAGGGGGAAAGGATATATTACGTCTTGTTTTCCTGACTGTGGGTTCTGTTCTTGTACTGTCTCTTCTCAAGCTATCATGTTTCCCCTGAAATCTCACAGTGCGTTGCCAAATTTGAAATGCATAAACCAGTTGTGTGCATCTGGAACCATTCAACCAGTGGCTGTAGTTTGAACAAGTTATGTGTGCATGTAAAATATATACATATATACAAGTATGTGCAAGAAAATGTGTATCATCATACTTTTGATACAATGTATTCTTCATTTGTTAATTTTTAATTATATTTGATATAAACTGAAGGTTTGTTGCAAAAATTTATATTTAAGAACAGTGTTTAAAAAAAAAAGTCCCAACCATGCAACTCAACTGGGACTTACTTAAAAAAAAATTCTGTGATTGACTAGTTTGCTGCCTGAGTACCATTTATCAGCCAAACTTTGAATTCTGCCATTGTTTCTACAATGACATTTTGTATGAAGCAAAGTCCTTGGATTAAAATAAAAACTTAGTAAAAAAAATCAGAAACAGAAACCCATCATGCTGCTGGGTGGTATGTATAAATGGAGTGGGGACTTTTGGAGTGGGTCATGATGGGGTAATGTTTCCATGCGAGTGTGTTCGTGTGGCTAGGAGTGCACATTGAGTGAGGTTTAATTGGGAGCCCAGGAGAAAATTATAACTCAAGAAACATGCCTTTGGGCCCTGTTTACACTGGGAAAGTGGGATTGTGCTGACATTTGGCATGAATGAGACAGGGGAAGCCTCACTGGGGTTGGGGTTTGGCTTCAAGTTAGGATTGCAGTTGTCGGTGGAATTGAGGGTCGGGTAGGAATTGAGTGAGGTTTGGGATGACCGTAACAGTTTGGGTTAGGGTTAGAGTTTAGAAGTTAGAGTTAGGGTTAAGAGAGAGGGTAGAGTTAGGCTCAGGGTTGAGGTTGGGGTTAGAGGTTAGGGTTAGGATAGGAGTTAAACAAAAGATAACCCCACATATGCACTGACAATGTAGGAGTAGAGTGGGTGTTGAGAATTAGGGTTTGGGCTCATTTGGATTAGAGTTCAGTTTAGGAATAGTGTACAATGAGGTAGATTGACGCGTCTGGTTAAGCATAAGAATGTGTTCAGGTTATGCTTCAAAACATTGTGTGGGTTCAAGTTTGAGGTTAGAGTTGGGATTTGATTGGATCTGGATTGAAGTTGGTGTTGAGACTAGGGTTCAGAGGGTTGACATTCAGATTCAGCACATACTCAGAAAAAATAGGGTTAGAGGGTTCAGATTAGATGGGGTGTGATTTGGATTTGGTTTGGATATGGGTTGGGATTGGGTTCAAATACCAGGTCATGTTAGGTTTCAGGTTAGAGGAATCAGGATGGGGTTTGGGATTAGCAGTAGGGCTAGGTTTCTGGAAAGAATGGGAAAAAAACAAGGATGCAGGTTGGATTCGGTTGGGGTTCATAAGAGGAGTAGGAGTAAGACCAAGCATAGAATTAAAGTTCAGCTTTGGTGAGGGTATCGATTGAGGTGTGAGTTCAAGTTCAGGTTGTTTTAAGTTACTGGTTTGGGTTCAGGAACTGGTTTGGATAGGGAGGAAGGGTATACAGGTTTGGGTTCTGGTTCAGGATGGGGTTAGGGTTAGGGTTACGGGCTGGGTTTGGGTTCATGTTTGGGTTATAGTTAGAGTGCATGTTAGGGTTAGGGTTTGGGTTCCAATTTGAGTTAGGGATCAGGTTTGGGTTAGGATTCAGGTTGGGGCTGGGGTTCAGGTTAGGGTTAGGGATAAGGTGTGAGTTTGGGCTGGGGGTAGACAGGGTTTGGGTTAGGGTTAGGGTTAAGCTTCTGGTTTGGGATCAGGTTTGGTTAGACAGGGTTAGGGTTCAGATTTGAGTTCACTTTTGGGTTAGGGATTCAAGTTTCGGAGTTAGTGTTCACTTTATGGTATGGTTTGGGTAGGGTTAGGGTTAGGTTAGCATTAGGGTCAGTGTCAGGCTAAGGCCAGGACTCTGGTATACTGATGCAGCCTTCTTGAGAGGCAGTTGGTTTATCCAGAATTCCCTCTTGAGCTCTACCTTGGAGAATTCTTTGTATAGGATGTTTACTGAAGCCCAGAGCATGATTTTTGACTGGTGAACAACCTAAATGTCACTGCATAGGGCGTGAACAAGCTGTAGTTTATTCCTATAAGGCAATACCATGGGGTCATTTAAAATTATTTGAACTGTGGATAAA
>JAKSZT010054034.1:199519-223759 GCA_026826555.1 Tolypeutes matacus
TCTTATATAGGGTTTTATTGTTGATTGGCTTTGTGTTAAGGCTGATCTTTGATGCTTGGTCCAACTTATTCTAGATCTCTAGAATAGCTAAATTTTAACTATCAGATTTTCCCAGCTCTTCTTCATCTGATTCGTGGCCTGAGTATGCAGTAAAATTTTTAAGACTTCATTTTTTGTGTAATTGTTTCACCTCCAGAAAAAAACTTCCTTTCCTGTTCCTTCTCCAGGAATCTTGGTCTGTTCTGTTTTTGTGCATAATGTTTACCACAACTCCTATGACTTATTTAAATTCTATCCCTCACTCAGTGCCCCATTTTTCTTAAACTTTTCATTTCTGGGACCCTACAGCCTTACAGAAGGTGAGTTTAATCCCCTCCTCTCTCTTTCCTCTGAGTGGCTTTTCTACCTCCAGTCTTCCCTGTTAGTGTATCCCACCCTGGGGAGTCTAATGGGGTCAAACCAGAAAGATGGGTGTGATGGTTAGGCTAATGTGTCAACTCGGCCAGGTAATTGTGTCCAGGTGTTTGGTCCAGGAAGCACTGGGCTAATTGTAATACAAGAGCATTTATGGACTTCGATCATCAGTGAGTTTACTGCATGGATGGCTGATTACATCTGCATCAATCAGGGAGATTGCATCATCAATGGGTGACACTTTTATCCAATCAGTTTAGTGCCTTAAAAGGGGAAGTGATTTCAACATTCAGAGAGAATTTCCCAGCTCTTCGTTGGACAGCCAACTTCTCCCAGAAGCTCATCAAGGACCTTTCATCAGACTTTCATCAGAGCCCCTGGTTTGCAGCCTGCCTGCGGAACTTGGACTTGTGCATCCCCATGGTCGCATGACAGACTCCTATAAAATCTCATATTTTTGACAGATATCTCTTGTTGATTCTGTTTCCTGAGAGAACCCTGACTAATACAGCTTGGTACCCAGAGTGGTTCTTGAGGAACAGAGTCTTAAACATGTGATGTCTGAGGTGGTTCAAGGAGGTTTGTAATTGGCTCTCTACTCTAATTTGACTCAGGGGTACTAGTGACCCCCTTTCCAATAATGAAGAGGTTGCTAACAGTCCATGGCGTGCGCTGGCAATAGAGATACGCAAAATATCATCACTGGACTCCTCTACTTCCATGCTTATAAGAAGCAAGAATCTGGGTGAGAGTGTTTTCAACACCTTAAGAGAATTTCGAGGAGTCAAAAAGTATAATGATGTTGACTGGCTCCTCCTAGATACTCTGGATACAATTACAAAAGAAAGAGATGAGCTAAAATCTTCAAATTTGAAACTTAAATGCCACATGAATAATATGAAAGTTTCTACGTGTGCCTTGAAAGAAAATCTTGTCTCTTGTAGCCACAGACTTGAGATATCTGAGAATCAAACCCAGACTCTCATTGTATCAGTAGCAGAATTACAGAGGAAACTAAAATCTCAGCCTTGCAGGGTTTCTGCAATTAAAGTGAAGGCACTGATTGGAAAGGAGTGGAACCCCGAGGATTGGGACGGAGACATATGGGATGATGATAATATTGGTGGGGACATTGGAACCCTAAATTCTGCTGAGACTTTACCAGATAAACCTGTGATGGCCTGCCCTGTGGATACCACACCTTGTCAACCTTGTATTATCCAGCTTCCAGCCTGCCCCAGGGAGTCTGGACCTCTTTCCAGCCCTGAGGTGGGTACCAGCCAAATGGAAGCCTGCACTGCCCAGCCTCCAGCCTGCCCCAGAGAGTCTGGACCTCCTCCCAGCTAGGAGGCAGGTACCAGCCAAACTCCAGCATGCACTGCTCAACTTCCAGTCTGCCCTAAGGAATCTGTCTTCCAACCCCTCCTGAAGAGATTAATCCTGTCTCACCAGAAGAAAATGCAAAGAAATGCCCTCAGGCCAGTAGCCTGCAAGACATCCCTAATCCTTCTTCTTACCCACACCCCCCACCCCTCTTGTCTTTGAGACCCATTACTAGACTAAAATCACAAACCCCCCAAAGGTGAAATACAAAGTGTGACCCATGAGGAATTACACTATACTCTGAAAGAACTGCATGAGTTTTCCAACTTATATATATAGACAGAAATCAGGGAAATATGTGTGAGAATGGATACTCAGGGTATGGGATAATGGTGGAAGAAATATAAAGTTGGATCAGACTGAATTTATTGATATGGGCCCACTAAGCAGAAATTCTGGATTCAACACTGTAGCTTGAGGGGTTAGAAAGCGCTCTAACAGTTTGTTTGGGTGGCTGACTGAAGCATGGCCTAGCGTGTCTGATGTTGAGATGCCCGATTTGCCCTGGTATACAGTAGATGAGGGGATTCAAATACTTAGAGAGATTGGAATGCTAGAATGGATTTACCATTTGAGACCTGCCCACCCACCCCAAGAATGTCCAGAGGACACACCTTTAACCAGGACTGTGAGGAATAAATTTGTAAGACTAACTCCATCTTCTCTGAAGAGCTCTATGGTTGCTCTTCTCTGCAGTTCAGATATTACTGTAGGGAGGGCTGTAATGGAATTGGAATCCTTAAACATTATGGGGATGATCGGATCTCGGTCCCGTAAAAGGCAAAAGTAAATTATCGGCAGTTAATTGCCAAAGGCAAGGTGGGTATGGCTACTGCAATGAAAGACAGACTCAAAGCAGCACAGAGAATAGTCTGAATTGCATAGAGTTGTGGCGTTAGCATCACACATCATGGGGTACCTAGAAGTGAAATATATGGGCAGCCTACTAAATTTCTTCTGTATCTGTATAAGCAGAAGAGTTCTAGGTCTAGTGAACAAAACCCTAACTCAAATTACAGATCACAGCCCCTTAATCAATTCCCAGACTTGAGACAGTTTACAGACCCAGAGCCCCTTGAATGAGGAGAAGGCCAGGTCCCCTTGGGGAAAGATCCTATTAAACTGCCAAAAATTTATACTGTTAATCTTCCTCCTACCTTTCCCCAGGGAGACCTACGGCTTTTTGCCAGAGTAACTGTGCTTTGGGGAAAAGGAAATAATCAGAGATTTCGGGGATTATTAGACACTGGCTCAGAAGTCACATTAATTCCAGGAGACCCAAAAACGTCACTGTGGTCCACCAGTCAGAGTAGGGGCTTATGGAGGCCAGGTGATTGATGGAGTTTTAGCTCAGGTCCATCTCACAGTGGGTCCATTGGGTCCCTGGACCCATTCTGTAGTTATTCCCCCAGTTCCAGAATGCATAATTGTAATAGACATATTCAGTAACTGGCAGAATCCCCACATTGGATCCCTGACTTGTGGAATGAGGGCTATTATGGTTGGAAAGGCAAAGTAGAAGCCTCTAGAACTGCCCCTGCCTAGCAAAGTAGTAAATCAAAGGCAATAATGGATTCTGGAAGGGATTACAGAGATTAGTGCCACCATCAAGGATTTGAAGGATGCAGGGGTGGTTATTCCTACCACATCTCCATTCAACTCTCCTATTTAGCCTGTGCAAAAAACAGACGGATCTTGGAGGATAAATGTAGATTATTGTAAACTTAACCAGGTGGTGACTCCAATTGCAACTGCTGTCCCAGATGTGGTATCATTGCTTGAGCAAATCAGCACATCCCCTGGTATCTGGTTTGCAGCTGTTGATCTGGCAAATGCTTTTTGCTCAATTGCCGTTAGTAAGGATCACCAGAAACAGTTTGCTTTCAGCTAGCAAGGCCAGCAGTATACCTTCACTGTTCTGCCTCAGGGGTATATCAGCTCTCCAATCCTGTGTCATAATATTGTCCGCAGGGACCTTGATCATCTCTCCCTCCCACGAGACCTCACACTGGCCCATTATATTGATGATATCTTGTTGATAGGACCTACTGAGCAAGAAGTAGCAAAGACTCTAGATTTGTTGGTAAGGCATTTGTGTGAGAGAGGATGGGAGATAAATCCAACAAAAATACAGGGTCCTTCCACCTCAGTGAAATTTCTAGGTGTCCAGTGGTGTGGGGCCTGTAGAGATATCCCTTCTAAAGTAAAGGATAAGCTGTTGCACCTGGCCCCTCCTACGACCAAAAAGGAGGCACAACGCTTAGTTGGTCTCTTTGGATTTTGGAGACAACACATTCCTCATTTGGGGTGCTACTCTGGCCCTTTTACTGAGTGACCAGAAAAATTGCTAGTTTTGACTGGGGACTGGAACAAGAGGAGGCCCTGCAACAGGTCCAGGCTGCTGTTCAAGCTGCCCTACCACTTGGACCATATGATCCAGCAGATCCAATGGTGCTGGAAGTTTCAGTCGCAAATAGAGATGCTGTCTGGAGGCTTTGGCAGGTCCCTATAGGGTAATCACAATGCAGACCCTTAGGATATTTGAGCAAAACTTTGCCATCCTCTGCAGATAACTACTCCCCTTTTGAGAAGCAGCTTTTGGCTTGCTACTGGGCCTTAGTAGAGACTGAACCCTTAACCTTGGGCCATCAAGTTACCATGAGACCTGAGTTGCCTATCATGAGCTGAGTAATGTCTGACCCAACAAACCATAAAGTTGGCCGTGCACAGCAGCACTCCATAATAAAGTGGAAGTGGTATATACAAGATAGGGCTTGAGCAGGTCCTGAAGGCACAAGTAAGTTACATGAGGAAGTAGCCCAAATGCCCATTGTCACCACCCCTGCCATGTTACCTTCTCTTTCCCAGCCCACAGCTTTGGCCTCTTGGGGAGTCCCTTACAATCAGTTGACTGAGGATGGGAAAACTTGGGCCTGGTTTACAGATGGTTCTGCACAATATGCAGGTACCACCCAAAAGTAGACAGCTGCAGCACTGCAGCCCTTTTCTGGGACATCCTTGAAGGATAGCGGTGAGGACAAATCCTCCCAGTGGGCAAAACTTTGTGCAGTGCACCTAGTTGTTCATTTTTCTTGGAAGAAGAAATGGTCAGATGTGCATTTGTACACTGATTCATGGGCTGTTGCCAATGGTTTGGCTGGATGGTCAGGGACTTGGAAGGAACATGATTGGAAAATTGGTGACAAGGAGGTCTGGGGAAGAGCTATGTGGATAGACGTTTCTGAGTGGGCAAAAAAACATGAACATATTTGTGTCCCATGTGAATGCTCACCAGAGGGTGACTTCAGCAGAGGAAGAGTTTAATATTCAAGTGGATAAGATGACCCATTCTGTGGCTAATGCTCAGCCGCTTTCCCCAGCCACTCTTGTCATTGCCCAATGGGCTAATGAGCAACTTGGCCATGGAGGTAGGGATGGAGGTTATGCATGGGCTCAGCAATATGGACTTCCCCTCACCAAGGCTGACTTGGCTACAGCCACTGCTGAATGCCCAATCTACCAGCAGCAGAGACCCACACTCAGCCCCTGATATGGCACCATTCCTCAAGGTGACCAACCTCCAACCTGGTGGCAGGTTAACTACATTGGGCCACTTCCACTATGGAAGGGGCAGCAATTTGTTTTAACTGGAATAGACACATACTCTGGCTATGGGTTTGCATTTCTGGCATGCAATGCTTCTTCCAAAACTACCGCCTGTGGACTTATTGAATGTCTTATCTACTGCCATGGCATTCCACACAGAATTGCTTCTGGTCAAGGAATCTGTTTCACAGCAAATATGTGCGGGAATGGGCCCATGCCCATGGAATTCACTGGCCTTACCATGTTCCTCACCCTGAAGCAGCTGTATTAATAGAATGGTGGAATGGCCTTTTGAAGACCTAATTACAGTGCCAACTAGGTGGCAATACCTTGCAGGGCTGGGGCAATGTTCTCCAGGAGGCTGTGTATGCTCTGAATCAGCGTCCTCTCTATGGTGCTGTTTCTCCCATAACCAGGATTCATGGGACCAGGAATCAAGGGGTGGAAATGGGAGTGGCACCACTCACTATTACCCCTAGTGACCCATTAGGAAAATTTTTGCTTCCTGTCCCTGTAACATTAAGCTCTGCTGGTCTACAGGTTTTAGTCCCAAAAGGAGGAGTGTTGCCACCAGGGAACACAACAATAATTCCATTGAACTGGAAGTTAAGCCTGCCACCTGGCCACTTTGGGCCCCTCTTACCTGTGAATCAACATGCAAAGAAGGGAATTACTGTACTGGCAGGGGTGATTGATTCTGACTATCAAAGGGAAATAGGACTACATCTACATAAGGGGGTTAAAGAAAAGTTTGCCTGGAATGCAGGAGATCCTCTAGGGCATCTCCTAGTACTGCCATGCCCTGTGATTAAAGTCAATGGAAAATTGCAGCAAACCAATTCAAGAAGGACTAACAATGGCCCAGAATCTTCAGGAATGAAAGTTTGGGTCACCCCACCAGGCAAAGAATCCCGGCCAGCTGAAGTGCTTGCTGAATGTAATGGGAACATGGAATGGGTAGTGGAAGAAGGTAGTGATAAATATGAACTTTGGCCATGTGACCAGTTACAGAAATGAGGACTGTAATAGTCATGAACACTTCTTCCTTGTTTCATTATGAGTATGATTGTATATGTATACAAAATGAATTTCTTGTTTTCTTCCCCAACCTTTTCCCCTATCATATGAAAAGTTGTATTAATTATACATCATAATATTTAAGGATGTGAAGTTTAAGAGTGAATATCACCCAAGGACTTACACCCTATTCTGTGGGAATTAATCTGTTTCCAGTTGTACACAGAGGAGAAGAACATTGTTAGGTGGAAATATGTATGTATGCTTGTCTGTTATTGTTTTTGCTTAGAGACTGAGTATGGTTTAGGGTAATGTGTATGGTTGCTGAGTTGACAAGGGGTGGACAGGCTAATGTGTCAACTTGGCCAGGTAATTGTGTCCAGGTGTTTGGTCCAGCAAGCACTGGGCTAATTGTAATTCAAGAGCATTTATGGACTTTGATCACCAATGAGTTTACTGCATGGATGGCTGATTATATCTGCATCAATCAGGGAGATTGCATCATCAGTGGGTGATGCTTTTATCCAATCAGTTGAATGCCTTAAAAGGGGAAGTGATTTCAACATTCAGAGAGAACTTCCCAGCTCGTCGTTGGACAGCCAACTTCTCCCAGAAACTCAAGGACCTTTCATCGGTCTTTCATCAGAGCCCCTGGTTTGCAGCCTGCCTGTGGAACCTTGACTTGTGCATCCCCGCGGTCGTGTGACAGACTCTTATAAAATCTCATATTGTTTACAGATATCTCCTGTTGATTCTGTTTCATGAGAGAACCCTGACTAATACAGTGGGTTACTCCAGAAAAGTCCATTTTGTGTTTAGGGAGTCCCACTGACAGTAACTGCACTGAGTGCACTTGGCCCACACCATTCTGGCATGGTTTTTCTCTTCCCCTCCCCACCCCTCTGGGAGCCCTCTTGTATACAGCAATTGTCAGCAGCTTGTGTTCTGCCCTGGGTCTCTATGGACTTGGGTCCCTGGGCCTGGATATGCATGAGATTCTACCTCTCTGCTGTGAATTCCTCTGTAGTCTGTGTCTTCGTTGGGAAGAACCCAGGCTGCATCCTCTGTATTACTCCCAAGCTTTGTGCAGGAACAAGTGAGGGGGAGGGGAAGAGGACTGGCTGGTCCAGGATGGCAGTTTCCTACCTGATATTTTTCTCCCTTCAATTCAGTGTTTGTGGAGTCTTTCTCCAGTCTCTACCATCCCCCAGAGTTCTAAGCAAGTAGAATTTGTCCTTATAGTCATTGAATCTCTTGGGAGGGTTTTTCATGGATGTCTTGCATTGCCATGTTGATGATGTCCTGGTTCACCACTGGCTTTTTTTAAAACAAAATTTTATTGAAATATATCATACATACATGCATATACATGAACAATAAGTGTATAGTAAAAGTTGTGAACTTATAGAACAAACATGCATGTCATCATACCAAGCTCCCATACATCACTCCACCACCATCATTACCTTGCATTATTGTAAAACATTTGTTACAAACTATGAGAGAGCATTGTCAAAAAATTACTAACTATAGCCCATATCTTACATTTCATGTCTTTTCCCTCAACCTACCTGATTATTAACACCCTGTATTAGTATTATATATTTGTTATAGTTCATGAGAGGATGTTCTCATATTTGTTCTCTTAACCAGTCCTTCTTCCACCACTGGATTCCCTGTTATACAGTCCTATACTTTGTACAGTCCATTCAAAGTGTACATTCAGTGGCTCTCATTTTCATCACAGAGTTGTTCTGTCATCACCTCAGTCAATTTTAGAATGTTCTCATTATTCCAAAATGAAAAATCCCATACCCCCTTATACCCCTTATTTTTGTCCCTTAGAATTGATGTATCTTCTGTGCCATTGCTGCAAAAATATTACAATATTACTGTGAACTATCATCCATAAGTTATATTAGTTGTAATTTTCTCATGTATCACCATATTCTTAACACTTTGTAAAAGAAAAATTTTCTTATATTTATACTATTAACCACAATCTTCATCCACCACTGAAATCATTACATCATTGGCTTTTAAATGTCATATTTTTATGAGTTTTTTGAATATGTCCAAATAAGCTTTTTCCTGGTCCACACATATTTTTACCACCAATCAGTTGTAATACAGGTTAATAGATTCCACTTTAGTTAAACTGTTAGTGTTTTATCAACTTCTTTGAAAATATTCTCACCTGTGGTTAGTTTTTCCATACAGACTGTTATAGAGAAGGCAATTGTTTAGTCACTTCCAACTTGGCACTGACTCCATAATTGAGCAGTCTCAGTAGCTCTTGTGGATTCATCAAGAGCCAGTGAAAACCACTTCTATTATTTGGTCTTATCTACTTTTTCCTCCATTTAACCATTTGTAAGTGTACAATTCAGTGGTCTTGTTTACATTCACAATGGTGTGTTACTCTCTCCTCCCTCCATTACCAAAGCATTCTCATCATACAAAAATGAAACTCTTTACTCAGTAAGCAATGATGCCCCATCACCCACCCCTGTAACCTGTACTCTACTTTCTGTCTCTGTGTATTTCCTTATTCTGTGTACTTCATATAAGTGGAATTATGCAATATTTTGTGACTTCCTTATTTTACTGAGAATAATGTTTTCAAGGTTTATGCATGTTGCAGCTTGTATCAGTATCAGAACTTCATTCTTTTTTTTTTTTTTTTTTTTTTTTTTTTTTACAGCTGAATACCATTCCATTGTATGTCTATACCATTTTGTTTCTTCATCCACTTGGTGGACATTTTAATTGCTTCCACCTTTGACTACTGCAAGTAATTATGGTAAGCACATTTTTGTACAAGTTTTTGTTTGTATACCTCTTTTCAGTTCTTTTCAGTGTGTAAGTAGGTATGGAATTGCTATGCTTAACTGAGATGTCACCTAAGTGTATTCCACAGTGGCTTTACTATTTTATATTCCCACCAGGAATGTATGATGGTTTTTATTACTCCATATCCTCTCCAAAATGCATTTTGCACTTTTTATAGCATCTTGGTGGGTATGGAGTGATATCTCTTCATTTTCATTTGCATTTCTCTAATGGCTAATGATGTTTAACATCTTTTCATGTGCTTATCCACCATTTATATATCTTATTTGGAGAAATGCCTATTCAATTTACCATTTTTTATTGCAATGTTTGTATTTTTGTTGACTTTTAGTAGTTTTTTATAAATCTTGTATATTAAACACAACAGATAAATTATTTTACGAGTGGGTTTTTTTGTGTGTGTGCAATTTTCAAGATTTTTACTTTCTTAAAACTTTCTCACAAAAGTTTGTAATTTGATGAACTCTTGTTCCTAAACTTAGGGGAAAACTTTCAGACTTTCATCAAGTCTAATTTTAGCTTTGGTTTTTTTTTTCATAAATTCCCTTTATCACGTTGTGGAAGTTCTCTTCTATTCCTAGCTTTCTGCCTGTTTTTTTAATCATGATTGTGTGTTAGAAATTTTCAAATGCTTTTTCTAAGTCAATTGAGATGATAATGTGGTTCCTGTCCTTCATGCTATTAATGTGCTTAATACATTGGTTGACTTTTCAATTTATTTCCAATTGTAAAATATATGTAGTATAAAAATCATTTTAATTGGGCAATATTTTGACATTAAGTATTTTGACAATATTGTGTAATTTTCACTACTATCTATTTCCAGAATATTTGCATCATCCAAACTAGAACTCATGGGAAGCGGCTGTGGCTCAATCAGTAGGGCTCCCGTTTACCATGTGGGAGGCCCCGGGTTCGGTTCCCTGGGCCTCCTGGTGGGGGCGGGCCCGCCCGCATGGCGTGGTTGGCTGGCCCAGCGAGCACAAGCGGCAAGGAGGGGATAAATGAATAAATAAATAAAATCAAAAAAAAAAACAAAACAAAAAAAAAACAAACTAGAACTCATGCCCATTTAGCAATAACTCCCAATTCCTCCCTCCCCTCAGCCCTGGTAACCTCTATTCTGCTTCTTCTCTCTGTGAGTTTAGTTATTCTAGGTATTTTTGTATCATAGAAATCATACAATTTTTGTCCTTCTCTGTCTAGATTGTTTTAATTAACATTTCTTCAAGGTTTATCCATGTTTTAGCATGTAACAGCACTTCATTTCTTTTTATAGCTGAATAATATTCCATTCTATAGATATACCAGTTGTTTATCCAGTCTTGTTGATGGACTGATGGGTTGCTTTCACCTTTTGGGTCTTCTGAATAATGCTGTCATGAATATCATTGTACAAATATCTGTCCTAGTCCCTGCTTTCAATTCTTTGGGGTAGGTACCTAGAAAAGGAATTGCCAGCTCATACGGTAATTCTATGTTTAACTTTCTGAAAAACTATATGTCTGGCTGTGAACATACAGAATAGGATCCACTGAAGTTCGATAGCCCTTAAGACTGAAAAGCACAGCAAGCCACTCCATATAGCAAAAGAGTATCAGTTTATTAGGAACTTACTGACCAGCAAGTGGGTCCTGGGTGGCTGCAGGGCACTCAGCATAGTGCTTCCTGCCACCCAGGGGTTATATGAGGTAAGATCAAGGAAGGCTCAGAGCTAAATGATTTGCAACACTGTAAACTTATCTCTTTGAAGTTACTGATATGTAGCTGGAGTGGTTCTAGTACAGATAGCTATTTTGCTTAGGAATGCGCACGTGCACTTTAAGATGCATCCGCGGACCATAGTTCACATTGTAGTCTACACTCTCTCCCACACAGTTCTGCATGTTATGTGATGATATAAAATGGCCTATATCTGTCATTACAATGTCATTTAGGATGATTCTCAAGTCCCTTTATTTTTTGTGTAACATTTATGTAATCTAAGTATCTTTAAAATTTTTTTTTAAATTATTACTTTTTAAAAAATGATGCATCTATGGGGGTGGGGTCCTCTTAGCTAGGAACCTATGGCTTCTTTGGTTTATGGCCTCATACTCCACCCCTCAAAAAAACCACTCTTACCGTCTACATGGCCCTCTTCCTCAAATATCCTTGAGCAGCAGTTGAGGGGCACATCTGGAGGCAGAATCCATAACAATATAAGACACATATACTAATACCTGTGCCTATTAATGAGGGAAATTAGTGAAGTTGATCTCCAGGCCCCACTCTATTAGGTTAAAAGGTGATACCTTCCAAGGCATTCCATCTCTGGGGAGGTCGGCAACTGTCCACACCCAGCATTAGTCTGGTTATGATTGGCAGCCACTTCAGTTGCCCATTTGAGGAATTAATTTCCTTCTGTTGTAAAGATTAGATACATTAACCTAGGAACAACATACAAGATGTTTAGTAGGAACTAACATGGGGAGGTTATGACCATTCAGTAATATACAAGCTACAGACCCAACTCCTGACAAGATAGTTCCCCACATTGGTTTATTCCCTGGGGAGGTGTACCAAACTAGAGCTCCCCAAGGTTTCATGGCATCCTGTAGAATGTTATACAAAGGAGCCTGTGTGTTATGTCATAATAGGAATGTGACTTCTATGGAGGAGGCAGTCTGTACTCTAGAGCAATGGGGACCCTCTACATGTAAAACAGGAGCCAGAGCTATTGGTGATCCCTTTTCCTGTCCCCAAGGAACAAGAACACCTCTCCACATGGGCGGTGTTTTCCAGCATACACCCCACCAAATCTGGTGGGTGCATTTGGGTTTGGCCTGTGGCAATCTTAATATGAGTCTCTGTTCTGTTCTAATTGGAGGATCACCTTATCCTGAGGTTACTTCTATTTTTATAGCTGATGGAGCAGGCATCAGGGTCCTAAAACGTTCATATGCTGAGGTTTGTCCAGTCATCAGTGCACTATTTTTTAGCCTAATTGCTTCCTGTAAACGAGGTGCCCACCCATGCAATGAGTGGTTGGGAGATAAGTTCTGTAGCTATTGTTGTAAAATACCATTCTTATTTCTATCAGGCCAGTAGCTTGGGGATTGTATGGCAGATGAAAATGCCAGGCAATTTCTCTTTCTTGCACCCAGTCCTGGACTTGGTGACTTGTAAGGTGGGTGCCTTGGTCACTGTCAATGCATCGTGGGTACCACACATATAGGAAAGTGCCACAAGTCCTCATATTGTTGAAGCTTGATTTGCTTGTCAACATCCTGAAGCCTGCATAATTCCTGAAGCACAGGTTATTGGGTACTTTTGTCCATCTGATAGAGGAAGGGGTCCTGTGTAGTCTAGTTGCCATTGTCGCCTATCCTACATTCCCCGTTATCCCATATTATGGGATAGGGGACGCCTCTGTCAAGCACATATTGGTCAGGGAAGACTCACAGGCCTTAAGCACATTACTATATTTCAATAGGAGATGTAACCTTTTACATAATTCCCATACAGTCTTAGGACCCTTGTATCTTAATTTATGGTGTAACCAATCTTCTTAGTCATGGTTTTCATCAACCCATCTAATTTTAGCTAAGATGTCAGCTTCCAGATTTCCTGGAGGCGAGTGTGAAGTATGGGCTGGATGGTATCAGGTTGCTATCTTGGCATCAGGGCTTTGTGCCCTAACCCAGATATCTTCCCACAGGTCTAACCCATATGTCTTTTCTGGCTATGGTCCATTTCTCCTGTTGCCGCTGTTCCATCCACAGTCAGACCATGATACACAGCCCAGCTGTCAGTGCACATGGAGATCGGCATAGGCTTATGGACTCTAACCATCCAGACAGCTCATAGCTCAGTGCTCTGGCTGCTCTGACGTTCTCCTTCATCCATCCTTATGGTGCCCATAATTATTTGAACTATTATTGCATGGCATCAGGGGCAGGGGTGTCCTCAGCAGTAACCATCAGTAGACCAGGCATCCTCCAATGGAGCTCCCACACCCTCTATTATTGATGCTTTTTTCTTTATCACTGGCACAGGTGGTATATGGGAGTTCAGATTCTCCACATATGTAACTGACACCAATCATTTATGTAACTCTTCAGATAGTGGGCTTGTATGGGGAGAACTGCTTTGTTGCAAATAAACATGCTGCTTTTGTAGTGTGGTACCCTGTGCACAAGCACTTTTAGGCTGAATACATGGGTCTTGGACTCATCCATTTATTGGCCATGATGTTTGCACAGGTATTGGTCAAGTCATTGTTATTGGCTCAGTTTGTGGGCAGAGATGTTGGCGTCTCTGGTTTATGGCCTCACAGCCTAAGTGTTTTCAGTAGGAAATATAAAATTCCGGCATCATTTTACATTCCCACCATCGATGTAGAGGGTTCCTATTTCACCACACCCTCAACAACACCTATTTTTTTAAACAACAGCCCTATTAATAACTGCATTAGTCAGGGTTCTCTAGGGAAACAGAGATATCTGTAAATATTATGAGGTTTTCTAAAATTGTCTTATGTGACTGTGGGGAGGCATGTGTCCAAATTCTGTAGCACTGGCTGCAAGCTGGGGACACCAGTGAAAGTTTCCTATGAATTCTCCAGGAGAAACTGGCTGGCTGAAGTAGAGATGGAAATTCTCTCTTCTGATTGCTGAAATCTTCACCTTAAGGCCTTCAACTGAGTGGATGAGACCTCTCTCATTGCTGAAGGTAAGCTCCTCAGTTGATTGTAGATGTAATCAGCCACAGGTGCAATCAGCTCACTCATGATTTAAGTCCATGAAATGTCCTCACAGTAATAATTAGGGCCAGTGCTTGCTTAACTAAACAATCAGGGTCTATGACCTCACCAAGTTGACACTTTAGCCTGACCATCACAGCCAATCCCTTATCATGTTTGCAGCTGTACACATCACCTTAAACCATACTTAATCTCAAATAAAAACAATAATAGACATATTTTTCACCTAAAAATATTCAACTGTTCTGCATACAACTTGAATTCACTAAATCTCTCTAGAATAAGGTATAAGTCCTTGGGTAATATTCACTCTGAAATTTGACATCTTATAACTTAAATGCTACAACATTAAACTAATATAACATGTCACATGATAAGAAGAAAGGATAAGGAAGAAAACAAAGATACTTCTTTTATGTACATTTACAAATATACTCAAAACAAGGAAGAAATATTTATGATCATTATAGTCCTCATTTCTGTAACTGGTCATGTGGTCGAAGTTCATATTTATCACTACCTTCTTCCACTACCCATGCCATGGTCCCTTTACCTTCAGCAAGCACCTCAGGTGGCTGTGATTCTTTGCCTGGTGGGGTGACCCCAACTTTCATTCCTAAAGTTTCTGTGCCATTGTTAGCCCTGCCTGGATTGGGTTGTTGCAGCTTTCCTCTGACTTTAATCACAGGTCATGGTAGTACTAGGAGACGCCCTAGGGGATCTCCTGTGTTTCTGGCAAACTCTTCTTTATCTCTATTGTATAGTTGCAGTCCTATTTCCCATTAATAGTCAGGATCAATCACCCCAGCCAGTACAGTAATTCTCTTCTCAAAGGCATGAGGAGCCCAAAGTGACAGGTGGCAGCCTTAACTTCCAGTTCAATGGAATCATTGTTGTGTTCCCTGGTGGCAGCACTCCTCCTTTTGGAGCTAAGACCTGTAGACCAGCAGAGTTTAAGGTTGCAGGGACAGGAAACAAAACTTTTTCTAGTGGGTCACTAGGGATAATAGTGAGTGGTGCCACTCCCATTTCCACCCCTTCATTCCTGGACCGTGAATCCTGGTTATGAGAGAAACAGCACCATAGAGTGGCTGCTGATTTAGAGCAGACACGGCCTCCTAGAAAACACTGCCCCAGGCCTGTAAGGTATTGCCACCTGTTAGGTGCCATCATTGAGTCTTCAAAAGGCCATTCCACAGTTCTATCCATCCAGCTGTTTCAGGATGATGGGAACATGGTAAGACAAGTGAATTCCAAGAGCATGTGCCCATTCCTGCACATTGTTTGCTACGAAATGGGTTCCCTGATCAGAAGCAATGCTGTGTGGACTACTATGATGGCACATTCTGTAAGTCCACAGATAGTATTTTTGGCATTGCTTGCTGGGAAGTCAAACCCATGTCCAGAGTATGTGTCTATTCCAGTTAGGACAAATTTCTGTCCCTTACATGATGGAAATGGTACAATGTAATCAACCCTGCCACCAGGTAGCAGGCTCATTACCTCAAGGAATAGAGCCAAATTAGGGTCTGAGTATGAGTCTCTGCTGCAGGCAGACTGGGCACTCAGCACTGGTTGTAGCCAGGTTCTGCCCACTGGGAGGATTTCCTCTCACCACTGTCCTTCAGGGACATCCCACAAAGGGGCTGCAGTGCTGCAGCTGTCCACTTTTGGGTGGTACCTGCATATCATGCAGAAACATCTGTAAAGCAGGCCTGACTTTTCTCTTCTTCAAGTCAACTGATTCTAAGGTGTAGCAGTTTGATATTGTTTATGAATTCCAAAAATAGATATTGGATTGTGTTTGTAAACTGGTCTGTTCCTCTGGGTGTATTAGATTTTATTAAATTCAGAGTTTTCACTTTTACTTGACTAAATTATGATTTGGGCTCTGATTTGGCCACATCAGTAGGATATTGAATCCCCACCCCTTTGGTGGGTGGGGACTCACAGAGAAAATCACACTGCAGAGGAGAGAGTTGGAGTTTTGATGCTGGAGCCCCAGGAAGTAAATGCAAAGGAAAAGAACACAAAGGAGTAGATATGGCTCCATAGACACAGCAGAGGCCCTAGGAAGAGACAGAGCCTGATAGTTTACAGCTGGCCTTGTGGAGAGAGCAGAGCAGCTGAGCCCAGAGAGAAACAAGCCATGGGGAGAGAGATAAGCCTTATGCTAGCCTACAGCTGAGAAAGGAAGGAGCTGGGACCATGGAGCCTTAGGAGGAAAAGGAAGTCTGAACCCTTGTAGAGACCAGCAGCTATCTTGTTACACATGGTAACAGACTTTGGTGAGGGAAGTAAATTATGCTTTATGGCCTTGTGACTGTAAGCTTCTACCCCAAATAAATATCTTTTATAAAACCCACCGATTTTTGGTACTTTGCATCAGCACCCTTTTGGCTGACTAATACACAAGTAATTCCCCAAGAGGCCATAGCTGTGGGATGGGAAAGAGAAGATAATGTTGCAGGAGAGGTGGCCATGGGCATTCCAGTAACTTGTGCCTCCAGGACCAGCTTAAGCCCTGTCTTGTATTTACCACTTCCATTTTATGAGGGAGTCCTTCTGAGCATCCCCAACTTTATGATTTTGTGGATCAGACAGCACTAGCTCATGATAGGTAACTCAGGCCTCATGGTAACTTGGTGGCCTGTGGTTAACTGTTAGGTCTCTACTAAGGGCCAGTAGCAGGTCAAAAACCATTTCTCAGAAAGAGAGTAGTTTACTGCAGAGGATAGCAAGGCTTTGCTCCAAAATCCTAAGGGTTTGCATTGTGATTCTGTTACTGGACAAAACTCCAGGGTAATCAGCCTGATGTACTCAAAGAACAATCTCAAGACATTAGGATTTCCAAAAGAGAAAATCTTTATTGCACTGTGCAAACATGGAGAACTTTTGTTCACTCTGCCTACAACTCTTCTGCTTATACAGATCAAGCAGGAATTTAGTAGAGTACCCATCTATAGCCATACCTTGGTAGTCGACTGCTTTGATACTCATCAAATTTGGTACTCGGTGCATTTTAACATGAAAGTTTTGTCCCTGTACTTGTTGTTTGTTTGGTACTCTACACACAAGCTAGAGTTTGTCAGTGTCATTTGCCTTGTGACTCGCTGTCCTTTCCAGCCAAAACAAAGGGACTCGCATTAGTCATGCGGTAGCTCTTGCCTTGTGCACATCCTATTGTGGTACTTTTTTAGCTTCTGTGATCATTTTGTGTATTTTGGGGTTTTTTTCCTCATCATGAGTCTTAAGAAAATGAGAAGTGATAGCGCTGAGCAGAAAAGAAAATTACTTTGCACCACCATTGAGCAAAAAAAAAAAAAAAAAAGAAATAATAAGTAAATATGAGAGCGATATTCACATTACTGATCTTGCTAGGAAATACAGTGTGCCTAGAACAACAGTCTCCACCATCATTAAGAATACAGAAGTAATTTTAAAAAAGGCTGATGTTGCAAAAGGAGTTAAAGCAGTAACAAAGTAGCATTCCCAAACTACTGAGGAAGTAGAAAAGCTGTTATTAATTTGGGTAAATATGGAGCAGTTAGTGGGTGAATGTATCTGAAGTCATGATATGTGAAAAAGTGAAAGTGTTGCATGCCAATCTCTTGAAAAACAAACCAGAACCAATGATGAGAGTGCTGAAGATTTTAAGGCCAGCCACGGCTGGTTTGATGATTTTTAAATGAGGACCGGCATCCATACCATCATGAGGCATGGCAAGGCAGTTAGTGCTAATAAAAAGGCTGCTGATGAATTCGTCAGTGAATTTCAAGACTACACAGAGGCTGTGGGTTTTATTCCCCACCAAGTCATTAACTGTGATAAGACCAGAGTTTCCTGGAAAAAAGCGCTGAGTAGAACCTACCTGCCTTGAGGCACGCATCCATACTCAGTGGCTCTCACTTTCATCACAGAGTTGTGCAGTCATCGTCCCAGTAAACTGTTGAGTGTTTTCCTTAGTCCTTTCTCAATTTTTAAAAAAATTTAAATTTCATTTTGTTAATATATGTACTGCATAAAATTAAAACTAAAAAACATCAGTTTTTATTGACAAAACCCAAAGCATAATAATAATCAGTACAATGTTTTGAAATACAGGTCTTATAATGAGAAGAATGGATTCCACCATTTTACTTAACGGAGCTTATGGGTAATTGTTCCCTGTCTTAAAAGTTGGTTGCAAATATACATCTGTAAATGCTGGTTGTGTGCACGAGAGCAAATGAAAGTTCATGTGACCCTGTCATTCTTTAACACATGGGAGATTCAAATATTTCCCTCAAATACCATCTGATTAATAATACTATTTCTGTTCATTTCCAAAGATTTACAAACAGCCTTTTTACCAATTATGCACAGATTAAACCTCAGATCTCCATTCTTTAACCTCATTCTATTTTCTGGTGACCTATATTCTAATTATTAACTCCATGAGTTTACATAATATGCTTAATTCATAATCACATTAGCATAATATTTTCATTGTTCATCCATGTTTCAGCTCTTATTGGAACTACATTCCTTTTTACAGCTGTTCATTATTCTATTGAATCTATATACCATTTTGATTATTCATCAGGTGATGGACATTTGAATTTCTTCCACCTTTGGCTTTTCCAAATGATTATGCTCAAAACATTCCTGGATGAGATATTTTTCATTATATAAACACATTTATGGAAATGATTACAGAATACATGAAACAAGTATGGTATAGACATTACAAAAACCAAAATTGATGTCAGTATACGCCCGTTTTATTACATATTAAGAATATGAGTTTGTCAGTCAAATATTTGGTCTCTGCAACAACGCAATATTCTAAATGGTGTCATCTGTAACATTAAATAGAAAGAAATACAAAATACAAGAATTGCTATGAGAAAATGTAGATTTTATATTTTACTGGGCTTATCAAAGGTTAATGAATATTACTGCTTTTGTCTTAGAATAACCTGTCATGATATTTCCAGCAGTTTTGTATGGTAGATAACTTTCTATTATATGGTTTTGGCTGTGTGATGAGAAGGGTAACAAAGTCTCTAATACATCTGTCAACACAAATTTTAGGAAATCTTTCAAACATTTCAAATAGCATTAAAAAATTATAGGATCATGCCATTGGACTTCCGGGAAGATGGCAGACTAGTAAGACACGGGAATCTCTTCTCCAGAAAAATAGCCAGAGGACAAGCTGAAACAGCCCCGAAAAAGATCTTCTAGTTTTTCGGACAGCAGGTGAAGGCTGCACACCACCCAGAGGAGAGAGGGACAGAAGAGGGAAATCATGACTACAGAACTGTGAGTTGCAAGTAGCAGCTTCTGCTGCTGCCGGCACCCTCCCCCACACTCTTCAGATTCTCGGGCCCCTGGGCCTGCGACCACAGACAAAGGGGGCTTCAGGGATCTGCCACTTCTGGAAACGGGAGAGAGAGGGACACAGCCTTAGGCTGACTCAGGTTCTGACCTGAAATTTGGTCTGCAGACCCCCACGGACCCTTCCACACGGCGATTTGCCCTGGGAGCCTAGAAAGGACTGGAGAAATCCGACCCTTGCAACCTCCCTCTCTTCTAGCCTGGACTAATTGTTGAGGACACCACGGGAGAGGGGAGAGAAAGCCTGGGGCTGACCCTGCTTTGGACTCCCAGGTTTGGTCTGCCCTGTCCAGAGAGCCTTTCCAGGCTGGATGGGGCTGCGCCATTGTTTGCCTTGGAGCCTGCAAGGGGTTAAAGATATACAAACCTCCCAATCTCCTCCTCTACTAACAGGGACTGATTGTTGAGGATTCAGAAGGGAGAGGAAATATGTCCTAGCTGGGAAAAGGGGGGCACTACGAGAGAAGTCTGGAGAACTGTCTCAGAAAGTTTGAATCACAGGGCTCCTAGCCCCCAGACAGGAAGCACTATCACATTGAACTGGTCTGTGTCACAACAAATACGCTCCGACCAGGCATTGAATTGAGAGGTGCCAACAAGCGCCATCTCCTGGCAGACCAAGGAAGTGCACATAAGAAAATTAATAAGTAAGAGAGGCTTTTCCTGGCCTCTATAGCCTCCCTGCCCAAGGCCCTAGGAAACAACTCTACAACCAATTACTGGGTCCAGTGCCCAGTTTTGAGCCACCAGCAGAACAATCCTAACAATCAAGCTTGAGCCAAAAATCAAAGAGCGGTGGTAACTCACAGCCTCCTGCCACTAAAACCCCATAAAAGAGAAACAGATAGAGCATCTAAGTAAAATACAAATTAACCAGATGCCTAAGCACCAGCAAAAAATTACGGGCCATACTAAGAAAATAGAAGACATGGCCCAAGAAAAGGAATACAGCAAAGTCCCAGAAGAGATGCAGAATTTGAGAGAACTAATCAGTAAGATGAGCACACATTTCCAAAATCAAATTAATGAGATGAAAGAGAATGCAGTTAAAGAGATCAATGTGGGAAGCGGCTGTGGCTCAATCAGTAGGGCTCCCGTTTGCCATGTGGGAGGCCCCGGGTTCGGTTCCCGGGGCCTTCTGGTGAGGGTGGGCCCGCTCGCGTGGCGTGGTTGGCTGACCCGGCGAGCACGGGCAGCAGGGGGGGATAAATGAATAAATAAATAAAATCTTAAAAAAAAAAAAAAAAAAAAAAAAAGAGATCAATGACATCAAGAAGGCATTGCGCGAACGTAAAGAAGAATTTGAAATCATGATTGGAAAAGTAACGGAGTTCATGGGAATGAAAGACACAATAGGTGAAGTCAAAAATACATTTGAAGCATACAACAGCAGACTCGAAATGATAGAAGAAAGAATAAGTGATAGTGAAGACAGAGCAGGTAAAATTGAAGAGAGAAAAGAACAGAGAGAAAAGAGAATGGAAAAAATTGAGCAGGGGCTCAGAGAGCTGAATGACAACACAAAATGCAAGAACATATGTGTCATGGGAGTTCCAGAAGGAGAAGAGAAAGGAAAAGGGGCAGAAAGAGTATTTGAGGATATAATAGCTGAAAATTTCCCAACTCTCACGAAAGAAATGAACTTACATGTCCAAGAAGCGCACCGTACCCCAATAAGAATAAATCCAAACAGACCTACGCAAGGACACATATTATTCAGAATGTCAAATGTAAAAGATAAAGAGAAAATTCTCAGAGCAGGAAGAGAGAAGCAAACAATCACGTACAAAGGACGTCAAGTAAGACTTTGTGCAGATTTCTCTTCAGAAACCATGGAGGCAAGAAGACAGTGGTATGATACAATTAGGAAACTGAAAGAGAAAAACTGCAAGCCGAGAATTCGTTATCCAGCAAAACTGTCCTTCAAATATGAGGGTGAATATAAAATATTCACAAACAAACAGAAACTAAGAGAGTTTGCATAAAAGAATCCACCTTTGCAGGAAATATTAAAGGAAGCCTTAGAATCTGAAAGAAAAAGACAGGATAGAGAGGCTTGGAGGAGAGTATAGAAGAAAGAAAAGCAGAAAGGATAACCAAAAGAGTAAAGAGAGAGACAAAAATAAGATGACATATGAAAACGAAAGAATAAAATGGAGGAAATAAATAGTGCATTTTCAGTAATATCGTTGAATGTGAATGGATTAAATTCCCCAATCAAAAGATACAGGCTGACAGAATGGATAAAAAAACATGAGCCATCCATATGCTGCTTACAAGAAACTCACCTCAGACACAAGGATACAAGCCGGCTGAAAGTAAAAGGTTGGAAAAAGATACTGCACTCGAATAGTAAACAGAAAAGAGCAGGGATAGCTATACTAATATCAGACAAAACAGACTTCAAATGCAAAAAAGTGATAAGAAATGCAGGAGGCCATTATATATTAATAAAAGGGACGATCCTCCAGGAAGATATAACAGTCATAAATATCTATGCACCTAACCAGGGTGCCCCAAAATATATGAGACAAACTCTGGCAAAACTGAAGGGAGAAATAGACATTTCTACAATAATCATCGGGGACTTCAACACCCCTCTCACGTCATTAGATAGAACAACTAGACAGAAGATCAACAAGGAAACAGAGAACTTGAACAATATGATAAACAAGTTAAACCTAACAGACATATACAGAACACTGCATCCAAACTCAGTGGGTTATACATTCTTCTCAAGTGCCCATAGATCTTTCTCCTGGATAGACCACATGTTAGGTCACAATTCAGCTCTCAATAAATATAAAAAGATTGAAATTATACAAAGCACCTTCTCAGATCATAATGGAATGAAACTAGAAATCAATAACAGACAGGAAAAAAGTAAATTTGCAAATGTGTGGAGACTGAACAACACACTCCTAAATATTCAGTGGGTCAAAGAAGAAATTGCAAGTGAAATCAGTAGATATATTGAGACAAATGAAAATGAGAACACAACATATCAAAATTTATGGGATACAGCAAAGGCAGTCTTGAGAGGGAAATTTATAGCCCTAAATGCCTATATTAAGAAACAAGAAAGAGCTAAACTCAAAGATTTAACTGAACCACTTGAGAAACTAGAAAAAGAACAGCATACCAATCCCAAAGCAAAAAGAAGGAAGGAAATAATAAAGATTAGAGCGGCAATAAATGAAAATGAGAACAAAAAAGCAATAGAGAAAATCAACAAAACCAAAAGCTGGTTCTTTGAGAAGATCAATAAAATTGACAAACCCCTCGCTAGACTAACAAAGAAAAAAAGAGAGAAGATGCAAATAAATACAATCAGAAATGAAAGGGGGGAAATTACAAATGACCTCACAGAAATAAAAAGAATCATAAGAGGATATTATAAGAAACTATACGCCAACAAACTAGACAACCTAGATGAAATGGACAAATTTCTAGAAACTCATAACCAACCTACTCTGACACAACAAGAAATACAAGAACTTAACCAACCAATCACAATTAAGGAGATTGAATCCGTCATCAAAAATCTCCCAGCAAAGAAAAGTCCAGGACCAGATGGCTTCACAGGTGAGTTCTACCAAGCTTTTCTAAAAGAATTAACACCAATCCTGTTTAAACTCTTCCAAAAAATCGAAGAGGAGGGAAAATTACCCAACACATTTTATGAAGCCAATATCACCCTAATACCAAAGCCAGATAAAGATTCCACAAGAAAAGAAAATTACAGACCAATCTCTCTCATGAACGTAAATGCAAAAATTCTCAACAAAATATTTGCAAATCGAATCCAACAGCATATCAAAAGACTTATACATCATGACCAAGTGGGATTTATTCCTGGCATGCAAGGCTGGTTCAACATAAGAAAATCAATCAATGTAATACACCACATTAACAAATTGAAGGAAAAAAAACCACATGATCATCTCAATAGATGCAGAAAAGGCATTCGACAAAATCCAATATCCTTTTTTGATAAAAATACTTCAAAAGATAGGAATAAAAGGAAAATTCCTCAATATGATAAAAGGCATATATGAAAAACCCATAGCCAACATCATACTCAATGGGGAAAGGTTGAAAGCTTTCCCCCTAAGATCAGGAACAAGACAAGGATGCCCACTGTCACCAGTGTTATTCAACATTGTAGTAGAAGTTCTAGCTAGGGCTATTAGACAAGACAAAAAAATTAAAGGCGTCCAAATAGGAAAAGAGGAAGTAAAACTCTCACTGTTTGCGGATGACATGATCCTGTATTTAGAAAATCCTGAAGTATCCACATCAAAGCTACTTGAACTAATAAATGAGTTCAGCAAAGTGGCAGGATATAAGATCAACACGCAAAAATCAGTAATGTTTTTGTACACTAGTACTGAACAATCTGAGGAGGAAATCAGGAGGAAAATTCCATTTTCAATAGCAACAAAAAGACTCAAATACCTAGGAGTTAATTTAACCAAGAAAGTACAGGACCTATATGCAGAAAATTATAAAACAATGCTAAAAGAAATTTAAAATGACCTAAACAAATGGAAAGACACTCTGTGTTCATGGATTGGAAGAATAAATATCGTGAAGATGTCAATCTTGCCCAAACTGATTTATAGATTCAATGCAATACCAATCAAAATCCCAACAGCTTACTTTACAGAATTAGAGAAGGCAATTACCATATTCATCTGGAAGGGTAAGTGCACCCGAATAGCCGAAAGTATTCTAAAAAAGAAGAGCAATGTGGGAGGAATTTCAGTGCCTGACCTTGAAACATATTACAAAGCTACAGTGGTCAAAACAGCATGGTACTGGCATAAAGATAGACATAT
>JAKSZT010054035.1:12679-38794 GCA_026826555.1 Tolypeutes matacus
TCTATTCAAGTTACACATTTAAGAGCCTTCTGCTCATCTTTTCACTTACAATCAATGTCAGAGGACTGGTTTTACCTAATGCTCTGTGAATGCAGTAGGTTATTCTGTTTTTAATTCTAAGCAAGTTACTTTTATTATTTGCTGGTATTAATTTTCATATACACTCAATTTCAAAACACTGGTTTTACCTAATGCTGTGTGAATGAAGGGAGTTCTTCAGTTTTCAAAAATTAAGAAAGGTATTTGTCTAATAGGATACTATTCACTTGTTTCACTTACAATCAATGTCAAAATTGTGCTTTTACTTAAGCATCTGTAAATGCAATAGTTTCTTCATTTGTGAAAACTAGGCATGTAACTTCCTTAATTTGCTGTTTTTCACATGTTCTCAATTACAATCAATGAAAAAAACACTGGTTTTATCTGACAATTTGTGAATATAAGTTGTTCTTTAATTTTGAAAACTACATAAGTTATGCATTTAATTGCCTGCTTCACACTTCTTTTCACTTACAATCAATGTTAAATGGGAGGTGATACATAAGAGTCTGTGAATGCAGTCATTTATTCACTTGTGAAAAACAAGCAAATCCTTGTTTATTTGGCTGCTATGCACTTGTTTTCACTTTCAATGTCAATATACTGGTTTTGCCTAATATGATGAGAATGCAGTTATTTCTTCAATTTGTAAAAACTAAGCAAGTTACTTTTTCATTGGGTGCTATGCACTTGTTTTTACTTACAATCAATGACAAAACAATGGTTTACCTCATGCTTTAGAAGGCAGTATTTTCTTCAGTTGGGAAAAGTAAGAAATTTACTTCTTTAAATGACTGCTATGCACTTGCTTTCACTTTCAGTCAATGAGAAATCAGCCATGATACCTAACGCTCTGTGAAAGCAGTAGTTTCTTCAGTTATGAAATCTAAGCACATTACTTCTTTAATTGGCTTCTATGCACATATGTTAATTACAACCAATGTGAAAACCATGGTTTCATCTAATTCTCTGGGAATACAATAGTTTCTTCATTTGTGAAAGCTAAGGAAGTTATTTCTTTAGTTGGCTGCTATGCATTTGTTAGCACTTACATTCTATATCAAAACACTTGCTTGTGCTGATGCTCTGTGAATGAAGGTGGTCCTTCCGTTTTTAAAACTAAGCCAGTTGCTTGTTTAATTGCCTGCTGCACACTTGTTTTCACTTACAATCAATGTCAAAACCCTGGTTCTACCTAAAACTTTGTGTTTCAAGGACATTCTTCAGTTTTGAAAAATTAAACAAGGTACTTCTTTAATAGGATACTATTCAATTCTTCTCACTTACAATCAATAAAAAAAAACACAGGTTTTATCTTTGTGAATGTAAGTGGATCATCAGTTTTGAAATCTAAGCAAGTAACTCTTTTGATTGCCTACTACACACTTCTTTTACCTTACACTCAATGTCAAAATGGTGGTTTTACATAATGCTTGTTAATGCAGGAGTTTCTTTAGTTGTGAAAACTAGGCATGTTAATTCTTTATTTGACTGCATTGCATTTGTTTTCACAATAAATGAAAAAAACACTGGTTTTATATAATGCTTTGTGAATGGAATTGGTTGTTCGGTTAGGAAAACTATGCAAGTTACTTATTTAATTCTGTCTACTCACTTCTTTACACTTACAATCAATGTCAAAGCACTGATTTTACACAATGCTCTGTGAATGCAGTAGGTTACTCTGCTTTGAATTCTAAGCAAGTTCAAATGTTATTTGTTGGTATTTATTCTCACTTACAATCAATGCCAAAACAATGGTTTCACCTAAGGCTCTATGAATGCAGGAGGTACTTCAGATTTGAAAACTAAGCAAGTTCCTTGTATAATTGGCTCTTATGCACTTATTTCACTTACAACAGTGTCAAAATGCAGTTTTTACATAATACTTGAGAATGCAGAGATTTCTTCAGTTGTGAAATCAAAGAAAGTTACTTTTTCATTTCATTCAATGCACTTGTTTTCACTTACAACCAATGTCAAAACACTGGTTTTACCTAATGCTCTGTGAATGCAGGATGTTCTTCAGTTTTGAAAACTAAGCAAGTTACATGTGTAATTGTCTGTTATGCATTTGTTTTCACTTACAATGTCAATATGCTGGTCTTACATTGGCTGAGAATGCAGTAGTTTCTTCAGTTGGGAAAACTAATCAATTTATTTCTTTAAATGAATGTTATGCACTTGTTTTCACTTACAAACTATGACAAATCCATTGTTAACCTAACACTCAGAGAATGCAGTAGTTTCTTCAGTTCTGAAAAGTAAGTATGTTACTTCTTTAATTGGCTGCTATGCACTTGTTTTAACTTACAACCTTTGTCAAAACCATGGTTTTACCTCACATTTTGGAAATGCCATAGTTTCATAATTTTTGTAAACTAAGAGAGATATTGCCTTGGCTCCTAAGAACATCTTTTAACTTACATTCAATATCAAAACACTTGTTTTACCTAATGCTCTGTGAATGAATGAGGTTCTTCAGTTTTGAAAACCAAGCAAGTTGCTTGTTTATTTGCCTGCTACACACTTGTTTTCACTTACAATCAAGGTCAAAATGCTGGTGTTACCTCATGTCTGTGAATGCATGATGTTCTTCAGGTTTGAATTCCAAGCAAGTTGTTTAATTTGCTGCTATCCATTTGTATTCACTTACAACAAGTGTCAAATCCCTGGTTTCACCTAGGACTCTTGTGGATGAAGGAGGTTCTTCAATTTTCAAAAATTAACCAAGGTACTTGTTTAATAGGATTCTATTCACTTCTTCTCACAATCAATTAAATAACACTGGTTTTACCTACTGCTTTGTGAATATAAGTGGTTTTTGAGTTGGTAAAACTAAGCAAGTTGCTTGTTCAATTGTATTTGTAAAAGCAGGAGTTTCTTCCTTTTGTGAAAACTAGGCATGTTGCTTCCTTAAAACACTGGTTTTACATAACATTTTGTGAATGTAAGAAGTTCTACAGTTTTGAAAACTATGCAAGCATCTCTTAATTTCCTGCTCCACACTTCTTTTCACTTACAATCAATGTAAAAGCAGTGGTGATACATAAGGTTCTATGAAGGCAGTTATTTCTTCATTTGTGTAAAACAAGTAAGTCCTTGTTTAATTGGCTGCTATTCACGTGTTTTCACATACAACAAATATCAAAACACTGGTTTTACCTAATGCTCTATGAATGGAGATAATACAGTTTTTAAAAATTAAGGAAGACTCTTGTTTAATAAGCTACTATTCACTTGTTTTCACTTACAATCAATGTCAAAATGGTGGTTTTACCAAAACATCTGAAAGTACAGCAGTTTCTTAAGTTGTGAAAACCTGACACATTACTTCCTTAATTGGCTGCTTTGCACTTGTTCTCACTTATAATCATTCAAAAAACACAGGTTTTACATAATGCTTTGTGAAAGAAAGTGGTTCTTCAGTTTGGAAAGCTAGCTAAGTTACTCCATTAATTGCAAGTTCCACACTTCTTTTTACTTATAATCAATGTCAAAGTACTGCTTTTACCAAATACATGTGAATGCAGTAGGTTATTATGTTTTGAATTTTAGCAAGTTGTTTGTGTGATTTTCTTCAAGTTGTGAAAAATAAGCAAGTTACTCTTTCATTGGGTGCTATGCACATGGTTTCACTTACAATCAATGACAAAACCATTGTTTTCCTAACACTCTTGGAATGCAGTAGTTTCTTCAGTTGGGAAAACGAAGCAACCTACTTCTTTAAATGACTGCTACACTCTTGTTTTCACTTACAGTCAATGGTAAATCAGTTTTGATAACTAATACACTGTGAATGCAGTTGTTTCTTCATTTGAGAAAACTAAGAATGTTACTTCTTTATTGGGTTAATATGCACTTGTTTTAACTTACAACTAATGTCAAAACCATGATTTAACCTAACATTCTGGGAATGCATTAGTTTCTTCATTTGTGAATATAAGGAAGTTATTTCTTTAGTTGGCTGCTATGCACTTGTTTTCACTTACATTCTATATCAAAACTCTTCTTTGACCTAATACTCTGTAAATGAAGGAGGTACTTCAGTCTTGAAAACTATGCAAGTTCCTTGTCTAATTGCCTGGTACACACTTGTTTTCACTTATAATGAATGTCAAAACACTGGTTTTAACTAATGCTCTGTGAATACATGAGGATCTTCAGGTTTGAATTCCAAGCAAGTAGTTTAATTTGCTGCTATGCAATTGTTTTCACTTACAACTAATGTCAAAACTCTGGTTTTACCTAACACTCTGTGAATGAAGGAGATTCTTCAATTTTCAAAAATTAGCAATGTACTTGTTTAATATTATTCTTTTCACTTCTTCTTACTTACAATCAATGAAAAAAACACTGGTTTTACCTTTGTGATTGTAAGTGGTTCTTCATTTTTGGAAACTAAGTAATTTACTCATTTAATTGCCTGCTTGACACTTCTTTTCACTTTCAATCAATGTCAAAATGGTGGTTTTACCTAAAGTTCTGTGAATTCAGGAGTTTCTTCAGGTTTGAAAACCATGCATCCTTATTTTGCTACTTTGCACTTTTTCTCACCATTAATGAATAAACAGTAGTTTTAACAAATGCTTTGTGAATGTAAGTAGTCCATCATTTTGGAAAACTATGTAAGTTACTCATTTAATAGCCTGCTTCACATTTATTTCACTTAACATCAATGTCAGTGTCCTGGTTTTACCTAATGAGCTGTGAATGTAGTAGGTCATTCTGTTTTGAATTCTAAACAAGTTACTTGTGTTATTTGCTGGTATTCATTCTCACTTACAATCAATGTCAAAATCCTGGTTTTACCTAACACTCTGTGAATGAATTGGTTCTTCGGTTTTCAAAAATTAAGGAAGTTACTTGTTTAATAAGATACTACTCACTTATTTTGACTTACAACCAGTCAAAAAGGTGGTTTTACCTAACGATCTGTAAATGCAGGAGTTTCTTCAGTTGTGAAATCTATGCACGTTATTTCCTTAATAATCTGCTTTGCCCATGTTCTCACTTACAATCAGTGAAAAAACCTGGGTTTTATCTAATTCTTTGTGAATTTAATTTGTATTTCAGTTTTGAAAACTAAACAAGTTACTCATTTGAATGCCTCCTTCACAGTTCTTTTCACTTACAATCAAAGTCAAAGCAGTTGTGATACATAAGATTCCATGAATGCAGTAATTTCTTCACTTGTGAAAACAAAGCTAGTCCTTGTTTATTTGGCTGCTATGCACTTGTTTTCACATTCAATAAATATCAAAACACTGGTTATATCTAACGATCTGTGAATGCAGGAGTTTCTTTAGTTTTGAAAACTAAGCAAGTTACTTGTTTAATTGGCTGCTATGCACTTGTTTCACTTACATTGTTAATATGCTGTTTTTAACCAATACACTGAGAATGCAGTTGATTCTTCAATTTGTGAAAACTAAGCAGGTTACTTTTTCATTGTGTTCTATGCACTTGTATTCACTTAAAATCAATGACAAAACTATGTTTTATCTAATGCTCTTGGAATGTAGTAATTTATTCAGTTGGGACAAGTAAACTATTTACTTTATTTTTGACATTTCATGGACTTTATTTTTTATTTTTTTAGATTTAAATTAATCATTTTTTTTATTATGGGTAAAAATCAAAATTCTCACAATACATACAAACATTTGCAAAACATCTGCTATGCACTTGTTTCACTTACCATCAATGACAAATCAGTTGTGATACCTAACACTTTGTGAATGCAATATCTTCTTCCTTTGTGAAAACTGAAGAGGTTATTTCTTTACTTGGTTCCTATGCACTTGTTTTCACTTACATTCAATATCAGAACACTTTTTTGGCTTAATGCTCTATGAATAAAACAGGCTTTTCAATTTCAAAAAATTAAGGATAGTGCTTGTTTAATAGGATAATATTCACTTGTTTTCACTTACAATCAATGTTAAAATGGTGGTTTTACCTAACTGCCGGTAATTGCAGGAGTTTATTCAGTTGTAAAAACTAGGCATGTTACTTCCTTAATTGTCTGCTTTTCACTTTTTTCTCCCTTACAATCAATGAAAAAACATTGGTTTTACAAAATGCTTTGTGAATGTAAGTGGTTCTTCAGTTTGGAAAACTAAGCAAGTTACTGATTTAATTACCTGCTTCACACATGTTTTCATTTACAATCAACATCAAAGCAGTGGTGATACATAAGATTCTGTGAATGAAGTCATTTCTTCCCTTTATAACCAAGCAAGTCCTTGTTTAAATGCCTGCTGTGCACTTGTTTTCACATACAATAAATATCAAAACACTGGTTTTATATAATGCTCTGTGAATGAAGTACTTCCTTAACTTTTGAAAACTAATGAAGTTACTTGTTTATTTGGTTGCTATGCAATTGTTTTCACTTACAATGTCAATATGCTCATTTTACTTAATATGCTGAGAATGCAATTGATTCTTCAAGTTGTGAAAACTAAGGAAGTTACTTTTTCATTGGATGCTTTGCACTTGTTTTCACATAAAATCAATGACAGATGATGGTTTATCTAATGTGCTTGGAATGCAGTAGATTCTTCAGTTGGGAAATCTAAGCAAATTGTTTATTTAAATGACTGCTATGCACTCATTTTCACTTACAGTCAATGTCAAATAAGTTGTGATTAATAACACTCTATGAATGCAGTAGGTTCTTCAGTTGTGAAAACTAAGCATGCTACTTCTTTAACTGGCTGTTATGCACTGGTTTTAACTTACAACCAATATGCAAACCATGGTTTTACCTAACGTTCTTGGAATGCAGTAGTTTCTTCATTTGTGAAAATTATATTTCATTGGCTGTTAGGCACTTGTTTTCACTTACATTCAATATGAAAACACTTGTTTGACCTAATGCTCTGTAAATGAGAGAGGTTCTTCAGTTTTTAAAACTAAGCAAGTTGCTTATTTAATTGCCTGCTACACACTTGTTTTCACTTACAATCAATATCAAAACATTGTTTTTACCTAATGCTCTGTGAATGAAGGCTGTTCTTCACTTTTGAATTCCAAGCTAGTAGTTTCATTTGCTGCTATGCTCTTGTTTTCACTTAAAACCAATGTCAAAACCCTGGTCATACATAATACTATGTGAATGAAACATGTTCTTCAATTTTCAATATTAAGCAAGGTACTTGTTTTAAAGGATACTATTCACTTCTTCTTACACACAATCAATGAAAAAAAACTGGGTTTTACCATTGTGACTGTAAGTGGAACTTCAGTTCTGAAAACTAAGAAAGTTATTCATTTAATTGCCTGCTTCACACTTCTTTTCACACACAATCATTTTCCAAGCTGTTGTGAAACATAAGATTCTGTAAATTCAGTCATTTCTTCACTTGAGAAATCCAAGCCATCCCTTGTTTAATTGGCTGCTATGCACTTGTTTTCACCTACAATTAATAGCAAATCCCTGGTTTTACCTAATGCTCTGTGAATATATGAGGTTCATCAGATATGAAAACTAAGCAAATTACTTCTTTATATGGCTGCTATGTCACCTGTTTTCATTTGCCATCATTGTCAAAACTCTGATTTTACCTAATGCTTTGTGAATGCAGTAGGTCCTTCAGTTTTGAAAACTAAGCAAGTTACTTGTTTAATTGGATGCTATGCACTTGTTTTCACTTACAATTTCAAAATGCTGGTTTTAGCTAATATGCTGAGAATGCAGTTGTTTCTTCTAGTGGTGAAAAGTAAGCAAGTTACTTTTTCATTGGGTGCTATGCACTTGTTTTCACTTACAGTCAATAACAAAGCAATTGTTTACCTAACATTCTTGAAAGGCAATAGTTTCTTCAGATGGAAAAACTAAGCATTTTACTTCTTTAAATGACTTCTATTCCCTTGTTTTCACTTACTGTCAATGGGAATTCAGTTGTGATACCTAACAATTTGAGAATGCAGTAGTTTCTTCAGTTGTGAAAACTAAGCATGTTAATTCTTTAATTGGCTGCTATGCCCTTGTTTTAAATTACAACCAATGTGAAAACTATGGTTATGCCTAGTGTTCTGGGAATACAGTAGATTCTTTATTTGTGAAAACTAAGGAAGTTATTTCTGTAATCAGCTGCTATGCTCTTGTTTTCACTTACATTCAATATCAAAACACTTGTTTGATCTAATGCTCTGTGAATGGATTCTTCAGTTTTTAAAACTAAGCAATTTTCTTGTTTAATTGTCTGCTACACACTTGTTTTCACTTATAATTAATATCAAAACCCTGGTTTTACCTAACACTTTGTGTAAGAAGGACATTCTTCAATTTTCAAAAATTAAGCATATTTGTTTAATAGGATACTATTCACTTCTTCTCACTTACAATCAATGAAAATGCACAGGTTCTACCACTGTGAATGTAAGTGTTCTTCAGTTTTGAAAACTAAGCAAGTATCTCATATGATTGCCTGCTATGCCCTTCTTTTCATTTACAGTCAATGTTAAAATGGTGGTTTTACCTAATGCTTGTGAATGCAGGATTTTCTTCAATGTGAAAACTAGGCATGTTATTTCTTTATTTGGGTACTTTGCACTTGTTATATAAATCAATGAAGAAACACTGGTTTTACCTGCTGCTTTGTGAATGTAATTGGTTCTTCAGTTTGGAAAACTATGCAAGTTACTGATTTAATTCTGTCTGCACACTTCTTTACACTTACAATCAATGTCAAAGCACTGGATTTGCCTAATGCTCTATGAATGCAGTATGTTATTCTCTTTTGAATTCTAAGCAAGTTGCTTTTGTTATTGGCTGGTATTTATTTTCACGTACAATCATTACCACAGCAGTGGTTTTATCTAATTCTCTATGAATACAGGGAGTCTTTCAGTTTTGAAAACTAAGCAAGTTAATTGTGTAATTGGCTATTTCACATTTGTTTCACTTACAATCAATATCAAAAGGCATGTTTTATCTAAAAGTTGTGAATGCAGTATATTCTTCAGTTTTGAAAACTAAGCAAGTCATTTGTTTAATTCATTGCTATGCACTTGTTTTCAATTACAATTTCAATATGCTGGTTTTACCCAATATGCTGAGAATGCATTTATTCTTCAAGTTGTGAAAACTAAGCATGTTACTTTTTGATTGGGTGCTATGCTCTTGTTTTCACTTATAGTCAAATATAAAACAATGATTTACCTAATGCTCATGGAATGCAGTAGTTTCTTCAGTTGGGAAAACTAAGCAATTTACTTCTTTAAGTGACTGCTACACACTTGTTTTCACTTACAGTCAATGACAAATCAGTTGTGATACCTAACATTCTGTGAATGCAGTGGTTTCTTCAGTTGTGAAAACTAAGCAAGTTACTTCTTTAATTGGCTGTTATGGCACTTGTTTTTCACTTACAATGTCAAAACACTGGTTTTACCTAATGCTCTATGAATGCCGTACAATCCTCAGTTTTTGAAAACAGAGCAAGTTACTTAATTGGCTGTTATGCACTTGTTTTTACTTACAATGTCAATATGCTGGTTTAACCTAATTCACTGAGAAAGTAGTTGTTTCTCCAAGTTGTGAAAACTATGGAAGTGACTTTTTCATTGGTGCTATGCACTTGTTTTCACTTACAATCAATGACAAAACAATGGTTTATGTAATGCTCTTGGAATGCACTAGTTTCTTCAGTTGAGAAAACTAAGAAATTTACTTCTTTAAATGAATGTTAGGCACTTGTTTTCACTTAGAATCATTGGCAAATAAGTTGTGATACCTAACACTGTGAATGCAGTAGTTTCTTCAGTTGTGAAAACTAAGCCTGTTACTTCTTCATTTGGCTGCTATGCATTTGTTTTAACTTACAACCAATGTCAAAACCCTTGTTTTACCTAACAATGTGAAAGAAGGAGGTTCTTCAATTTTCAAAAATTAAGCTATGTACATCTTTAATAGAATACTATACACTTTTTCTCACAATAAATGGAAAAACGTTGGTTTTACCTAACTCTTTGTGAACCCAAGTGGTATTTCAGTTATGAGATCTAAGCAAGTTATTCATTTATTTGCTTGCTTTACACTTCTTTTACTACAATCATTGTCAAAGCAGTGGTGATACATAAGATTCTGTGAATGCAGACAGTTCTTCACTTGTGAAAAACAAGCAATTCCTTGTTAAATTGGCTGCTATGCACTTGTTTTTACCTACTATAAATATCAAACACTGATTTTACCTAACACTCTGTGAATGCTGGAGTTAATTCAATTTTGAAACATAAGTAAGATACCTCATTCTGCCACTGCTATGCACTTACTTTCACACAAAATCTATATAATAACAATGCTTTCACCTAATGTTATGCAAACAAAGTGGTTTCTTCAGTTTTGAAAATTAAACAAGGTATTTCTTTCCTTGGTTGCAATGCTCTTGTTTTCACTTACAATAAAATTCAAAACACTGGTTTTATCTAATGCTCTGTGAATGCAGTTGGTTCTTGAGTTTTGAAAACCAAAAAGAAACTTTTTTCATGAGCTGCTTTGCACATGTTTTCACTTATAATCAATGTCAAAACACAGGTTTTCCTACCGTTTTGTGAATACAGGAGGTTCTTCACTTTTGTAAAGTAATTAAGGTACTTGTTTCCTTGGCTACTATGCACTTGTTTTCACTTAGAACCAAAGGCAAACAGTGGTTTTAACTAACACAGTCTGTGTTAGTTTTGGAAACAAAGCCATGTACTCATTGCATTGGCAGCTATGTACATGTTTTGAGTTACAATCAACTTCAAAATCCTGGTTTAATCTTATGCTTTGTGAATACACACAGTTCTTCATTTTTGTAAAATAAGTAAGTTACTTCTTTCTTTGGCTGCTATGTACTTTTCACTTACAACCAAAGTCAATACACCACTTTTACCTAATGCTATGCAAATGCAGTGGTGTGTTCAGTTTTGAAAACTAAGAAAAATCCTTGTTTCCTTAGCTAGAATGCACCTGATTTCACTTAAAATAAAATTCAGATCACTGGTTATACCTAACACATCTGAATGCACGTGGTTCTTCAGTTTTGACAACTAAGCAAGATACTCTTCTTTGGCAGCTATGCATGTGTTTTGAATTACAACTTAAAAACCCTGCTTTGCCTAAAATTTTATGAATGCTGTCATTTTATCAATTTTGAAAATGAAGAAAGAATCTTATTTCATTGGATTCCCTGCATTTGTTTCAGTTGTAATAAATATTAAAACACTAGTTTTACCTAATGCTCTGTGAATTCAGGAGGTACTAAGGTTTTGAAATGCAAGTGTGATACTTGTTTCCTTGGCAGCTATGCACTTGTTTTCACTTACTATCCATGTCAAGTCAACCTATTACCTAAGGCTGTGCCAATGCAGTAGTTTCTTCACTTTTGAAATATAAGATTCTTGTTTCATTTGCTGCTATGCATGTGTTTTCACTTACAATCAACTTCAAACACTGCTTTTCCTAATACTCTGTGAATGAAGTTAGTACTTCAGTTTTTAAAACCTAGCAAGATTCTTGTTTCCTTTGTTTCTATGCACTTGTTTTCACTTACAATAAAATTCAAAACACTAGTTTTACCTAATTCAGACTGAATGCAGGAGATTCTCCAGTTTTGAAAACTAACAAAGATACTCATTTAATTGACAGCTATAAAATTGTTTTGAGTTGCAATCAACTTCAAAATCCTGGTTTTAACCTAATGCTTGGTGAATACAGGAGTTTATTACATTTTTAAAGTAAGTAAAATCCATGTTTCCTTCGCTGATATGCACTTGTTTTCACTTACATACAGTGTCAAAACACTGCTTTTATTATGAGAATGCAGTAGTTTCTTCACCTTTGAAAGCAGAAGAATATTTTGTTAAATTTGCTGCTATGAACATGTTTTCACACGCAACTTCAAAAGACTTGTTTTATCTAACTCTCTGTGAATGCAGGAGGTACTTCAATTTTGAATCATAAGTAAGATACGTGTTTCTTTGGCTGCTATGCACTTGCTTTCACTCACAAGGTCAAAACACAGCTTTTACCTAATGTTATGTCAATGCAATTGTTTCCGCAGTTTGGAAAACTAAGGAAGGTACTTTCTTCTTTGGCTGCAAAGCACATGTTTTCACTTACAATAAAATTCAAAACACTTTTTTACCTTACACACTGTGAATGGAGGTTATTTTTCAGTATTGACAACTAAGCCAGATACTCTTTTCATTGGCAGTTATGCACATGTTTTGACTTACAATCAACTTCAATACCCTCATTTACGTAAAACTCTGTGAATGCAATTCGTTTTTCAGTTTTGAAAATGAAGAAAGAATCAGTATCATTGGCTGCTCAGCACCTGTTTTCACTTATAATCTATGTTAAAACACTCGTTTTATCTAATGCTGTGTGAATTCAGGAGGTACTAAGGTTTTGAAATGCAAGTGTAATACTTGTATCCTTGGCTGCTGTGCATTTATTTTCACTTACAATACATGTCAAATTACCCCTTTACCTCAGGCTTTGCCAATGCATAGTTTCTTCTCTTTTGAAATCTAAGTAAGTTTCTTGTTTCATTTGCTGCTATGCACGTGTTTTCACTTACAATCAACTTCAAAACCCTGGTTTTACCTAACGCTCTGTGAATGCAGTTGATTCTTCTGTTTTGTAAAACAATAAATGAACTTGTTTCATTGGCTAATTTGCATGTGTTTTCACTTATACTCAATGTCAAAACACTGGTTTTCCTAACACTTTGTGAATTCAGGAGGTTCTGCACTTTTGTAAAGTAATTAAGGTACTTGTTTCCATGGCTGCTATGCACTTCTTTTCACTTACAATCAATGTCAAAACACTGCTATTGCCTATTGCTATGCAAATGCACTGATTTCTTCAATATTGAAAACTAAGCTAGATTCTTGTTTCCATGGCTTCTATGCATGTGTTTTCACTTAGAATCAAAGGCAAACACTGATTTTACCTAGCACAGTCTGAATGCAGAAAGTTCTCCAGTTTTGAAAACTAAGCAAGATATTCATTTCATTGGCAGCTGTGCACTTGTTTTGCATTATAATCAACTTCAAAATCCTGCTTTAAGCCTAATGCTCTGTGAATGCAGGAGGTTCTTCACTTTGTAACATAAGTAAGATAATTGTTTCCTTGGCTGTTATGCACTTACTCTCACTCACAATCAATGCCAAAACCCTGCTTTTACCTAATGCATTGCCAATGCATGATTTCTTCAGTTTTGAAATCTAAGTTAAATGCTTGTTTCATTTCCTGCTCTGCACATGTTTTCAATTATAATCAATGTTAAAACATTCATTTTACTTAATGCTCTGTGAAGTCAGGAGGTACTAGTGTTATACTTGTTTCCTTGGCAGCTATGCATTTACTTTTACATACAATCCATGTCAAATCACCCCTTTACCTAAGGATTTGCTGATGCAATAGTTTCTTCTCTTTTGAAATTTAAGTAAGATTGTTGTTTCATTTGTTGCTATGCATGTGTTTTCACTTACAATCAACTTCAAAACACTGGTTTTACCTAATACTCTGTTAATGCATTTGTTTCTTCTGTTTTGAAAACCAATAAAGAAACTTGTTTCATTGGCTGATTTTCACATGTTATCAATTACAATCAATGTCAAAACACTGGTTTTCTTAATGCTTTGTGAATTCAGGAGGTTCTTCAACTTTGTACCTTAAAGGTTCTTGTTTCCATGGCTGTTATGCACTTCTTTTCACTTACAATCAATGTATAATCACTGCTATTGCTTACTGCTATGCCAATGCAGTTATTTCTTCAGTTTTGAAAACTAAGCAAGATTCTTGTTTCCTTGGCTTCTATGCACTTGTTTACACTTAGAATCAAAGGCAAACACTGGTTTTACCTAACACAGTCAGAATGCAGGTGGTTCTCCAGTTTTGAAACCTAAGCAATATATTCATTTCATTAGCAGCTATGTAATTTTCAGTTTTCAGTTACAATTGACTTCTTAATCTTGTTTTAACATAATGCTCTGTGAATACAGGAGGTTCTTCACTTTTTAAAAGTAAATAAGGTACTTCTTTCCTTGGCTTCTTTGCACTTGTTTTCAATTACAACCAATATCAAAACACCAATTTTACCTAATGCTATGCCAATGCAGTAGTTTCTTCACTTTTGAAATCTAAGTAAGATTTTTGTTTCATTTGCTGCGATGAACGTGTTTTCACTTACAATCAACTTCAAAACACTGGTTTAACCTAACACTCTGTGAATGCAGGAGGAACATCAATTTTGGAAGATAAGTAAGATACTTGTTTCCTTGCCAGCTATGCACTTGCTCTTACTCACAATCAATGTCAAAACCCTGCTTTTACCTAACGCTATACCAATGCAATGGTTTCTTCAGTTTTGAAATATGAGTAAGATTCTTGATTCATTTGCTGCTCTGCACATGTATTCAGTTAGAATTAACTTCAAGAGACTGGTTTTACATAACACTCTGTGAATACAGTAAGTTTTTCAGTTTTAAAAGTAAGACTGAAACTTGTTTCATTGGCTGCTATGCACATGTTTTCACTTATAATCAAACTCAAAACACTGGTTTTACATAACACTCTGTGAATGCAGGAATTTCTTCAGTTTTGAAACTAAACAATATACTATTTTCATTGGAGAATATGCAAATGTTTTGACCACTTTCAACTTCAAATCCCTGGTTTTACCTAATGCTGTGTGAATGCCGTTTATTTATTAGTTTTGAAAACTAAGAAAGAAACTTGTTTCCGTGGCTGCTATGCATGTGTTTCCAGTTATAATCAATGTCAAAACATTGGTTTTCATAATACTTTGTGAATACAAGAGGTTCTTCAACTTGGAAAGTAATTAAGGTACTTGTTTCCTTGGCTATTATGCACTTGTTTTCACTTACATTCATGGCAAATCACTGCTATTGCCTAGTACTATGCTGGTGCAATAATTTATTCAGTTTTGAAAACTAAGAAAGTTTCTTCTTTCCTTGGCTTCTATGCACTTGTTTTCACTTAGAATCCAAACAAACACTGATTTTACCTAACACAGTCTTAATGTAGGATATTCTAATGTTTTGAAAACTAAGCAAGTTTCTCATTTCATTGGCAGCTAGGTACTTCTTTTGAGTTCCAACAAATTCAAGATCCTGGTTTTAATCTAATGTTCTGTGAATAGAGGAGATTTTTTTCTTTTTAAAGTAAGTAAGATACTTCTTTCCTTGTCCACTATGCACTTGTTTTCACTTACAACCAATGTCAAAACAGTACTTTGACCTAATGCTATGCCAATACAGTACTCACTTGACTTTTGAAATCTAAGTAAAGTTTTTGTTTCATTGGCTGCCTTGAAACTGTTTTGACTTACAATCAACTTCAAAACACTGATTTCACCTATCACCTGGTGAATGTAGGAGGTACTTCAATTTTGAAAGATAATTAAGACACTTGTTTCTTTGTGTGCTGTAACCATTGGGGAATTTGATGTAATTATGAATTCCAAAAATATAATTGAATCATGCTTGTGGACAGATCTGTTAAACTGGGCATGATTAGGTTAGGATTAGGGCGTTGAGCCCCACCCCTTGGTGGGTGGGGAATTGAATATAAAAGGCAAGGCAAAGGACAGTTGAAGCGGTCTTTTGAGAAGCAATTTTGATGTTGGAAAGAAGGCCCCAGGAGAAGAGAAGCAAGCCATTTGCCTGATTGTCAACAGCTGACTCTGTGGAGGAAACAGGAGCTAAGCCTGGGGAGAAATGCAGCCCTGGGAAGAGAGGAACCCCAAAAGCCTGAACCCTGGCAAACGTCAGCAGCTGTCTTGCTCTAACACGTGTCAATGGACTGTGGTGAGAGAAGAAACTTAACGCTTTATGGCCTGGTATTTGTGGAATTCTAGCCCAAATAAATACCCTATGTAAAGACCAACCCATTTTTTGGTATTTTACATTAGCACCCCTTTGGCTGACTAATACAGAATTTGGTACCGAGGAGTGGTGAACTGCTTTTGCATATACCAAAATGTTGGAACGGTTTTATAAATGGGTAAGGGGTATTTTTTGGAGGAATTGTGAAATGCTTGATGTAAAATACCTAGATCACTTTGAAGAGACTATTGATAGCAATATGGACACTAAAGAGACTTTCTATGATGCATTAGAAGTAAATGAAACTTTTATTGGAAACTGGAGGAAGGGCGATCCATATTTTAAAGTGGCAGAGAACTTAACAAGATTAACTTCTGGTGTTATATGGAAGACAGAATTTAAAAATGGCGAACCTGAACATTGAGCTAAAGAACTTTCCAAGGTAAACTCGGAGAATGTGGCTTGGCTTCTCCTTGCAGCTTATAGCAAAATACTAGAAGAGAGAAATACACTAAGGACTGAAGTTTTGGGCAAAAAGAAAACAGAAACTAATTCTGGAACTTCCAAGTTTCTGGAAATCAATTTCCCAGATGAAAATGCCCTATTTGAAGATTTTACTAAACCTGGAACCCATAACTCAGAATTGAATATGCAGTTATCTCGGAAAGACTTGTGGAAAGTCTTACTGTCTGATGGCTTGGACCCCTGCTTCCTGCATGCTAAACCAACAAAGTTTTTGAGAATGCTGTATGAACAAAACCACTGTCAGCTAGGACAAAAGAGGACATGGAAAGGAGAGACTGAAGGAGAAAAATCTTTAAGAAGAAAACCATGGAAGCAGAGATCTGGGATTAAGACATCTTCTTGGGCCAAGAGAGGAGCCCCACCCACATATACAGAGAGGGTGAGTTTTCTCCAGCAGTTGAAGAGGGTGGATGTCCCCACCCAATGTTCAGGAAGAATTTTGAAACCCCAGGGTGCAGGGAGGTTGGAGCACATTCCTCAAAGATTAGGGCAGTTAAGGTCAACACCCCATTGGTCTGAGAGAGGTGTACCTGTCCCCCATAGATTAGAGAAGGCCAGGTGGTCAACCCATTGTTCTGAGAAGGTTGAGCCTGTATGCCAAAGGTTAGAGAAGGCCAGGTGGTCAACTCATTGCTCTGAGAGGGTTGAGCCTGTACGCCAAATGTTAGGGAGAATGTGGTCTTCACCTCACTGTGCTAGGGGGGAGAAGACTCTAACCCAAGGATTGGGTAAGGTGTGGCAATCACCCAAACACTCTTGGAGGGTGAGGTCTGAAGCTTGGGTGACACCCAGATCCTTGATGAGGGTGGAACCAAGAAAATGGCAGTTGGGCAAGGCTGTGGAAATGGTGGGTTCCCATGTGGCCCCAGGGAAAAGAAAACATCTTAAAAATGACCCTTAGACTTTGAAATTGAACAGAGGATGTCCTGCAAGTTTACTGAACAGTAGAGGATCCATGACTCATGTTTAACATCCCAATTTCCCCTTATAATATTGAAAATGTTTATCTTTTGTCTTTCCATTTGTGTATTGGAAGCAGTTAAATGGTTTTGAAAGTTTCAAAGGTCTGTAGAAGATTGGACTTTGCCTCAAGATGAACTGTATTTCTTTAAAATGATTATAATATGATTTTATAGTTGAATTGTTACTGATTTAAGTATTTTGTGAGAATTGTAATGTACTTTTGGAATTCAGAGGGTGGAATGTAACCGTTGGGGAATTTGATGTAATTATGAATTCCAAAAATATAATTGAATCATGCTTGTGGACTGATTTGTTAATCTGGGAATGATTAGCTTAGGATTAAGGCATTGAGCACCACCCCTTGGTGGGTGGGGAATTGAATATAAAAGGCAAGGCAAAGGACAGTTGAAGCGGTCTTTTGAGAAGCAATTTTGATGTTGGAAAGAAGGCCCCAGGAGAAGAGAAGCAAGCCGTTTGCCTGATCGTCAACAGCTGACCTTGTGGAGGAAACAGGAGCTAAGCCCGGGGAGAAACACAGCCCCTGGAAGAGAGCAACCCCAGAAGCCTGAACCCTGGTAAACATCAGCAGCTGTCTTGCTCTAACACATGTCAATGGACTGTGGTGAGAGAAGAAACTTAACGCTTTATGGCCTGGTATCTGTGGACTTCTACCCCAAATAAATACCCTATGTAAAGACAAACCCATTTTTGGTATTTTACATTAGCACCCCTTTGGCTGACTAATACATGTGCTATGCAATTGCTTTCACTCACAATGTCAAAACACTGCTTTTACCAAATGCTATGCTAAATTAGTGGTTTGTACTGTTTTGAAAACTAAGCATGATACTTGTTTCCATTGCTGCAATGCACTTGATTTCAATTACAATAAAATTCAAAACACTGGTTTTACATAACACACTCTGATTGCAGGCATTTTTTTCAGTTTTGACAGCTAAGCAAGATATTCCTTTCACTGGCAGCTATACACCTGTTTTGATTTACAATCAACTTCAAAACACTCATCTACCTAAATCTCTTTGAATACAGTCCATTTTTCAGTTTTGAAAATAAAGAATCTTGTTCATAGGCTGCTTTGCACGTGTTTTCACTTATAATCAATGTTAAAACACTGGTTTTACCTAATGCTTTGTGAATTCAGAAGGTACTAAGGTTTTGAAATGCAAGTGTGATACTTATTTCCTTTGCAGATATGCACTTGTTTTCACCTACAATTCATGTCTAAGCACCCCTTTATCTAGGGCTATGCCAATGCAGTATTTTCTTCACTTTTGAAATCTATATAAGATTCTTGTTTCATTTGGTGCTATGCATGTGTTTTAACTTACAATCAACTTTAAAACACTGCTTTTACCTAATGCTCTATGAATGAGGTCGGTTCTTTCATTTTGAAAACCAATAAAGAAATTATTTCATTGGCTTTTTTGCACATATTGTCACTTATAATCAATGTCAAAACACTTGTTTTCCTAAGATTTTGTGAATACAGGAGGTTCTTCACTTTTTAAAGCAATTAAGGTATTTGTTTCTTTTGCTGCTATGCATTTGTTTTCAATTACAACCAATGTCAAAACACTGTTTTTACCTGATGCTAAGCCAATGCAGTAGTCTCTTCACTTTTGAAATCTAAGTGAGATTTGTGTTTCATTTGCTGCTATGCATGTGTTCTCAATTATAATCAATGTTAAAACAATGGTTTTACCTAATGTTCTGTGCATTCAAGAGGAAATAATGTTTTGGAATGCAGGTTCCATACTTGTTTCCTTGGCTCCTATGCACTTGCTTTCATTACCAATCCATGTCAAAACCCTGTTTTCACATAAGGCTATGCCAACACAGTGGTTTCTTCACTTTTAAAAACTAAGCAAGATATTTGTTTCCTTCGATGCAATGCACTTTTTAGACTTACAATAATATTCAAAACACTGGTTTTACTTAACACACACTGAGTGTAAGCAGTTTTTCAGTTTTGACAACTAAGTAAGTGTATTAGTCAGGGTTCTCTCGGGAAACAGAATCAGCAGGAGATATCTGTGAATAATATGGAACTCTAAAAGAGTCTCTCACGTGACCATGGGGACGCACAAGTCCAGGTTCCTCAGGCAAGCTGCAAACCAGGGGCTCCGATGAAAGCCCGATGAAAGGTTGTTGATGAGTCTCTGGGAGTAGTTGCCTGTCCAACGACGAGCTGGGAAATTCTCTCTGAATGTTGAAATCACTTCCACTTTTAAGTCATTCAACTGATTGGATAAAAGCACCACCCATAGATAATGTAATCTCCCTGATTGATGCAGATGTAATCAGCCATCCACGCAGTAAACTCACTGGTGTTTGAAGTCCATAAATGCTCTTGTATTACAATTAGCCCAGTGCTTGCTGGAACAAACACCTGGACACAACTACTTGGCCGAGTTGACACATTAGCCTAACCATCACAGCCCACCCCTTGTCAACTCGGCAATCATACACATTACTCTAAACCATACTTAGTCTCTAAGTAAAAACAATAACAGACAAGCATACATATATATTTCTGCCTAACAATGTTCAACTCCCCTGCGTACAACCAGAAATGCATTAATTCCCTACAGAACAGGGTGCAAATCCTTGGAAGATAGTCACTCTTAAACTCGACATCCTTAAATATTATGATGTGGGATTAATACAACTTTTCAAGATAGGGGAAAAGATTGGGGAAGGAAACAAAAGAATTTATTTTGTGTACATATACAATCATACTCATAACAAAACATGGAAGAAGGGTTCATGACCATTACAGTCCTCGTTTCTGTAACTGGTCACGTGGTCGAAGTTCATATTTATCACTACCTTCTTCCACTACCTATTCCATGTTCCCGTTACCTTCAGCAAGCACTTCAGCTGGCCGTGGTTCTTTGCCTGGTGGGGTGACCCAACCTTTCATTCCCGAAGATTCTGGGCCATTGTTAGTCCTGCTTGAATTGGTTTGTTGCAATTTTCCATTGTCTTTAATCACAGGGCATGGCAGGACTAGGAGACGCCCTAAAGGATCCCCTGCATTCCAGACAAACTCTTCTTTACCCCCATTATGTAGATGTAGTCCTATTTCCCCTTGATAGTCAGGATCAATCACCCCAGCCAGTACAGTAATTCCCTTCTTTGCCTGTTGACTCACAGGTAAGAGGAGCCCAAAGTGGCCAGGTGGCAGTCTTAACTTCCAGTTCAATGGAATCACTGTTATGTTCCCAGGTGGCAGCACTCCTCTTGGGACTAAAACCTGTAGACCAGCAGAGCTTAAGGTTTCAGGGACAGGAAGCAAAAATTTTCCTGTGGGTCACTAGAGGTAATAGTGAGTGGGGCCACTCCCATTTCCACCCCTTGATTCCTGGACCCATGAATCCTGGCTATGGGAGAAACAGCACCATAGAGAGGACACTGATTCAGAGCATATACAGCATCCTGAAGAACATTGCCCCAGCCCTGCAAGGTATTGCCACCTAGTTGGTGCCATAATTGAGTCTTCAAAAGGCCATTCCACCGTTCTATTAATCTAGCTGATTCAGGGTGATGGGGAACATGGTAAGACCAGTGAATTCCATGGGCATGGCCCATTCCCGCACATCATTTGCTGTGAAATGGGTTCCTTGATCAGAAGCAATGCTGTGTGGAATGCCATGGCGGTAGATAAGACATTCGGTAAGTCCACAGATGGTAGTTTTGGAAGAAACATTGCGTGCTGGAAATGCAAACCCATAGCCAGAGTATGTGTCTATTCCAGTTAAAACAAATCGCTGCCCATTCCATGATGGAAGTGGCCCAATGTAGTCCACTTGCCACCAGGTAGCAGGTTGGTCACATCGAGGAATGGTGCCATATCTGTGGCTGAGTGTGGGTCTCTGCTGCTGGCAGATTGGGCATTCAGCAGTGGCTGTAGCCAGATCAGACTTGGTGAGGGGAAGTCCATGTTGCTGAGCCCATACATAAACTCCAACCCTACTTCCATGGCCACTTTGTTCATGAGCCCATTGGGCAATGAGAGGAGTGGCTGGGGAAAGAGGCTGAGCATTAGCCACAGAGCAGGTAATCTTATCCACTTGATTATTAAACTCTTCCTCTGCTGAAGTCACCCACTGATGAGCATTCACGTGGGACACAAATATGTTCATGTTTTTTGCCCACTCAGAAAGATCTATCCACATAGCTCTTCCTCAGACTTCCTTGTCACCAATTTTACAATCATGTTCCTTCCAGGTCTCTGACCATCCAGCCAAACCATTGGCAACAGCCCATGAATCAGTGTACAAACGCGCCTCTGGGCATTTCTTCCTCTGAGCAAAATGAACGACTAGATGCACTGTTCGAAGTTCTGCCCACTGGGAGGATTTGCCCTCACCGCTATCCTTCAAGGATGTCCCAGAAAAGGGCTGCATTGCCGCAGCTGTCCACTTTCGGGTGGTACCTGCATATCGTGCAGAACCATCTGTAAACCAGGCCTGAGTTTTCTCATCCTCAGTCAACTGATTGTAAGGGAGTCCCCAAGAGGCCAAAGCTGTGGGCTGGGAAAGAGAGGGTAACATGGCAGGGGTGGTGACCATGGGCATTTGGGCCACTTCCTCATGTAACTTACTTGTGCCTTCAGGACCTGCTTGAGCCCTATATCGTATATACCACTTCCACTTTATTATGGAGTGCTGCTGTGCACACCCAACTTTATGGTTTGGTGGGTCAGACAATACCCAGCTCATGATAGGCAACTCAGGTCTCATGGTAACTTGATGGCCCATGGTTAAGTGTTCAGTCTCTACTAAGGCCCAGTAGGAAGCCAAAAGTTGCTTCTCAAAAGGGGAGTAGTTATCTGCAGAGGATGGCAAAGCTTTGCTCCAAAATCCTAAGGCTCTGCATTGTGATTCCCCTATAGGGGCCTGCCAAAGGCTCCAGACAGCATCTCTATTTGCCACTGAAACTTCCAGCACCATTGGATCTGCTGGATCATATGGTCCAAGTGGCAGTGCAGCTTGCACAGCAGCCTGGACCTGTCACAGGGCTTTCTCTTGTTCCAGTCCCCAATCAAAACTAGCAGCTTTTCTGGTCACTCGGTAAATGGGCCGCAGTAACACACCCAGATGAGGAATGTGTTGTCTCCAAAATCCAAAGAGGCCAACTAAGCATTGTGCCTCCTTTTTGGTCGTAGTAGGGGCCAGGTGCAACAGCTTATCCTTTACTTTCAAAGGGATATCTCAACAGGCCCCACACCACTGGACACCTAGTAATTTCACTGAGGTGGAAGGACCCTGTATTTTTGTTGGATTTATCTCCCATCCTCTCTCACGCAAATGCCTTACCAATAAACCGAGAGTATTTGCTACTTCTTGCTCAGTAGGTCCTATCAACATGATATCATCAATATAATGGACCAGTGTGATGTCTCGTGGGAGGGATAGACGATCAAGGTCCCTGCGGACAATATTATGACATAGGGGTGGAGAGTTTATATACCCCTGAGGCAGGAGAGTGAAAGTATACTGCTGGCCTTGCCAGCTGAAAGCAAACTGTTTCTGGTGGTCCTTACTAATGGCAATTGAGAAAAAAGCATTTGCCAGATCAACAGCTGCATACCAGGTACCAGGGGAAGTGTTGATTTGCTCAAGCAATGATACCACATCTGGGAAAGCAGTTGCAATTGGAGACACCACCTGGTTAAGTTTAGGATAATCTACTGTCATCCTCCAAGATCCATCTGTTTTCTGCACAGGCCAAATAGGAGAGTTGAATGGGGATGTGGTGGGAATCACCACCCCTGCATCCTTCAAATCCTTGATGGTGGCACTAATCTCTACAATACCTCCAGGAATCCGGTATTGCCTTTGATTTACTATTTTGCTAGGCAGGGGCAGTTCTAGAGGCTTCCACTTGGCCTTTCCAACCATAATAGCCCTCACTCCATGAGTCAGGGATCCAATGTGGGGATTCTGCCAGTTACTGAGTATGTCTATTCCAATTATGCATTCTGGAACTGCAGAAATAACCACATAATGGGTCCAGGGAACCACTGGACCCACTGTAAGACCGACCTGAGCTAAAACTCCATCAATCACCTGACCTCCATAAGCCCCTACTCTGACTGGTGGACCACAGTGATGTTTTGGGTATCCTGGAATTAATGTGACTTCTGAGCCAGTGTCTAATAATCCCTGAAATGTCTGATCATTTCCTGTTCCCCAATGCACTGTTACTCTGGCAAAAGGCCTTAGGTCTCCCTGGGGAAAGGTGGGAGGAAGATTAACTGTATAGATTTTTGGCAGTTTAACAGGATCCTTCCCCAATGGGACCCGGCCTTCCCCTCATTCAAGGGTCTCTGGGTCTATAAACTGTCTCAAGTCTGGGAACTGATTAAGGGGCCATGATTCTCTGCATCTGTAATTAGAGTTAGGATTTTGTTCACTTGACCTATAACTCTTCTGCTTATACAGATCCGGAAGAAATCTAGTAGACTGCCCGTGTATTTCACTTCTGGGTACCCCATGATCTATTAACCAACGCCATAACTCCATGCAACTCAGACTATTCTGTGTGCTGTTTTGAATCTGTCTTTCATTGCGGTAGCCACGCCTACCTTGGCTTAGGCGATTAACTGCCGATACTTGACTTTTCGCGGGCCTTGATCTGATCATCCCCATATTTAAGGATTCCAATTCCATTATAGCCCCCCGTACAGTAATATCTGGACTGCAGAGAAGAGCAACCACAGAGCTCTTCAGAGAAGATGGAGTTAGTCTTACAAATTTATTCCTCACAGTCCTGGTTAAAGGTGTGTCCTCTGTACATTCCTGGGGTGGGTGGGCAGGTCTCAAGTGGTAAATCCATTCTAGCATTCCAATCTCTCTAAGCCTTTGAATCCCCTCATCTACTGTATACCACGGCAAGTCAGGCATCTCAACATCAGACATGCTAGGACATCGTTTGGTCCATGCTTCAGTCAGCCACCCAAACAAACTGTTAGAACCTTTTCTAACCCCTCGAGCTAAAGCGTTGAATACAGAATTTCTGCTTAGTGGGCCCATATCAATAAATTCAGCCTGGTTCAACTTTATATTCCTTCCACCATTATCCCATACCCTTAGTATCCATTCCCACACATATTCCCCTGATTTCTGTCTATATAATTTGGAAAACTCATGCAGTTCTTTCAGAGTATAGCATACTTCCTCATGGGTCACACTTTGTATTTCACCTTTGGGGGCTAGTTGTGATTTTAATCTAGTAATGGGTCTCAAAGACAAGAGGGGTGGGGGGTCTGGATAAGGAGAAGTATTAGAGATGTCTTGCAGGCTACTGATCTGAGGGCATACCTTTGCATTTTCTTTTGGTGAGACAGGATTATTCTCTTCAGGCAGGGGTTGGAAGACAGATTCCTCAGGGCAGACTGGAAGTTCGACCATGCATGCTGGAGATTGGCTGGTACCTGCCTCATGGCTGGGAGGAGGTACAGACTCTCTGGGGCAAGGTGGAGGCTGGGCAGTGCAGGCTTCCATTTGGCTTGCACCCACCTCAAGGCTGGAAGGAAGACCAGACTCCCTGGGGCAGGCTGGAGGCTGGATGATACAAGCTTGAGAAGATGTGGTCTCCATAGGGCAGGCCATCACAGGTTTATCTGGTAAAGTCTCAGTAGAGTTTAGGGTCCCAATGTCCCCACCAATATCATCATCATCCCATATGTCTCCGTCCCAATCCTCGGGGTTCCACTCCTTTCCAATCAATGCCTTCACTTTAATTGCAGAAACCCTGTGAGGTTGAGATTTTAGTTTCCTCTGTAATTCTGCTACTTTTACAATGAGAGACTGGGTTTGATTCTCAGATATCTCAAGTCTCTGGCTACAGGAGACAAGATTTTCTTTCAAGGCGCACATAGAAACTTTCATATCATTCATGCGGCATTTAAGTTTCAAAATTGAAGACTTTAGCCCATCCCTTTCTTTTGTAACTGTATCCAGAGTATCTAGGAGGAGCCAGACAACATCATTATATTTTTTTACTCCACAAAATTCTTTTAAAATGTTGAAAACACTCTCACCCAGATCCTTGCTTCTTATAAGCGTGGAAGTAGGGGAATCCAATGATGCTATTTTGCGTATCTCTATTGCCAGCTCACGCCATGGACTGTTAGCAACCTCATTATTGGAAAAGGAGTCATTAGTACCCGTGAGTCCAATTAGAGTGGAGAGCCACCTCAGACATCCCATGTTTAAGACTCTGTTCCTCAAGAACCACTCCCGGTACCAGCTGTATTAGTCAGGGTTCTCTCGGGAAACAGAATCAGCAGGAGATATCTGTGAATAATATGGAACTCTAAAAGAGTCTCTCATGCGACCGTGGGGATGCACAAGACCAGGTTCCTCAGGCAAGCTGCAAACCAGGGGCTCCGATGAAAGCCCGATGAAAGGTTGTTGATGAGTCTCTGGGAGTAGTTGCCTGTCCAACCACGAGCTGGGAAATTCTCTCTGAATGTTGAAATCACTTCCACTTTTAAGTCATTCAACTGATTGGATAAAATCACCACCCATTGATAATGTAATCTCCCTGATTGATGCAGATGTAATCAGCAATGCACGCAGTAAAATCACTGGTGATTGAAGTCCATAAATGCTCTTGTACTACAATTAGCCCAGTGCTTGCTGGAACAAACACCTGGACACAACTACTTGGCCGAGTTGACACATTAACCTAAGCATCACATTA
>JAKSZT010054035.1:67533-85755 GCA_026826555.1 Tolypeutes matacus
TGAAGGGGGTTCTTCAGTTTTGAAAATTTAAGAAAGGTACTTGTTTAATATGATTCTATTCACTTGTATTCACTTACAATCAATGAAAATCACGCATTTTACCTAAAACTTTGAATGTAAGTGGCTCTTCAGTTTGGAAATTAAGCAAGTTACTCATTTAATTGTCTGCCTCACACTTCTTTTCACTCAAAATCAATGTCAAAGCAGTGTTGATACATAAGATTCTGTGAATGCAGTCATTTATTCACTTGTGAAAACCAAGCAAGTCCTTGTTTAATTGATTGCTATTTACTTGTTTTCACACACAATAAATACCAAAACCCTGGTTTTTGTAAAGCTCTGTGAATGTAGAAGGTGCTTCAGTTTTGAATACTAATCAAATTACTTTTTGGCTGCTATGGCACTTATTTTCACTTACAATCAAGTCAGCACTCTGGTTTTACCCAATGCTCTGTGAATGTAGTGCATTCTTCAGTTTGGAAATCTAAAAAAGTTACTTGTTTAATTGATGCTCTGCACTAGCTTTCACTTATAAGGTCAATATGCTGGTTTTACCTAATACACTCAGAGTGCAATTGTTCTTCAAGTTGTGAAAACTAAGCAAGTTACTTTTTCATTGGGTGCTATGCCCTTGTTTTCATTTACAGTCTATGACCAAACAATGGTTTACTTAATGCTCTTGGAAAGCAGTTGTTTCTTTAGTTGGGAAAACTAAGTAATTTACTTTCTTGAATGACTGCTACAATCTCATTATCACAGTCAATGGCTTATCAGTTGTGATACCTAACACTCTGTGAATGCAGTAGTTTCTTCAGTTGTGAATACTAATAATGTTACTTATTTAATTGGCTGCTATGCCCTTGTTTTAAATTATAACCAATTTCAAAATCATAGATTTAACTAAAGTTCTGGGAATACAGTATTTTCTTCATTTGTGAAAACTAAGGATGTCATTACTTTAATTGGCTGCTATACATTTATTTTCACTTACATTCAATATCAGAACAATTGTTTGTCCTAATACTCTGTGAATGAAGGATCTTCTACAGTTATGAAAAGTAAGCAAGTTGCTCGTTTAATTGCCTGCTATACACTTATTTACACTTACAATCATTGTCAAAGCACTGTGCTCTGCGAATGCAGGAGGTCCTTCAGATTTGAAAACTAAGCAAGTTACGTGTATAATTTGCTGTTATACACTTTTTTCACTTACAGTCAGTGTCAAAATGCTGTATGCTCTCTGAATGCAGGAATTTTTTCGTATTTGTAATCCAAGCATGTTGATTACTTTAATGCTATGCACGTTTCACTTACAACCCATGTCAAAACCCTGGTTTTACCTAAAAATATGTGAATGAAGAAGGTTCTTCACTTTTCAAAATTTAAACATGGTACTTGCCTAATAGGATATTATTCACTTCTCCTCACAGTAAATGAAAAAAAAAAAACACTGGTTTTACCAAAAGATTTGTGAATCTAACTGATATTTCAGTTTTGAAAAATAAGCAATTTACTCATATAATTGCCTGCTTCACAAGTCTTTTCACTTACAATCAATGTCAAAGCAGTGGTGATACATAAGATTCTGTGAATGCAGTCATTTCTTCACTTGTGAAAACCAAGTAAGTCCTTGTTAATTGGATGATATGCACTTGTTTCACGTACAAAAAATATCAAAACACTGGTTTTACTTAATGCTCTTTGAAAGAAGGAGTTTCTTCAATTTTGAAAACTAAGCAAATGATTTCTATATTTGCCTACTATGTCACATGTTTTCACTTACAATCAATGTCAAACCACCGGTTTTACCTAATCCTCTGTGAATGCAATACGTCCTTCAATTTTGAAAACAAAGAAAGTTACTTGTTTTATTGGCTGCAATGTACTTGTTTTCACTTAAAATATCAATATGCTGGTTTTACAAATATGCTGAGAATGCAGTTGTTAATTCTAGTTGTGAAAACTAACCAAGTTACTTTTTCTTTGTGTGCTATGCACTCGTTTTCACTTACAATCAATTACAAAACAATGGTTTACCTAACACTATTGGAATGCAGTCATTTCTTCAGTTGGGAAAACTAAGTAATTCAGTTCTTTTAATGAATTCTAAGCACTTGTTTGCACTTACGGTCAATTTTAAATCAGTTGTGATCCCTAACACTCTGTGAATGCATTTAATTCTTCAATTGTGATAATGAAGCATGTTGCTTCTTTAATTGGCTGCTATGTACTTTAAAAAAAAACTGACAACCAATGTCAAAACCATGGTTTCACCTAACATTCTGGGAATGCAGTAGTTTTTTTCTTTTGTGAAAACTAAGGAAGTTATTTCTTTAATTGGCTGCTATGCATTTGTTTTCACTTATATTCAAAATGAAATCATTGGTTTTACCTAAGGCTCTGTGAATGTAGAAGGTTCTTCAATTTTGAAAACTAAGCAAATTACTTCTTTATTTGGCTGCTATGGCACTTGTTTTCACTTACAATGTCAATATGATTGTTTTACCTAATATGCTGAGAATGCAGTTGTTTCTTCAAGTTGTGAAAACCAAGCAAGTTACATTTTCATTGGATTCTTTGCACTTGTTTTCACTTATAATCAATAACAGAAAAATGTTTTCCCAAACACTCTTGGAATTCTGTAGTTAAATCCATTGGGAAAACTAAGCAAGTGATTTTTCATTTGGTGCTATGCACTTATTTCCACTTACAACCAATGTCAATAGCCTGGTTTTACCTCATGCACTGGGAATGAAGGTTTTCAGTTTTCAAAAACTAAGGAAGGTACTTTAATAAGATACTATACACTTGTTTTCACATAGAATCAGTGTCAAAAATATGGTTTTACCTAACCCACTGTAAATGCAAGTGTTTCTTCACTAGTGAAAACTAGGAACATTATTTTCTTAATTGGCTGCTTTGCACTTGTTCTTACTTATAACCAATGAAAATAACACTGGTTTTACCTAATGCTTTGTGAATGCATCTGGTTCTTCAGTTTTGAAAACTAAGCCATTTGCTCCCTTAGTTTCCTGCTTCACACTTCTTTTCACTATCAACCAATGGCAAAGCAGTGTTGGTACATAAGATTCTGTGAATTCAATCATTTCTTCAATTGTGAAAACCAAACAAGCCCGTGTTTAATAGACTGCTATTCACTTGTTTTCACATACAATATATATCAAAACATTGCTTATACCTAATGCTCTGTGAATGTAGGATTTTCTTCATTTGAGGGAACTAAGGAAGCAATTTCTTTATTCGGCTGCTACTCAGTTGTTTTCACTTACTTTCAATATCAAAACAATTGTTTGGCCTAATGCTCTGTGAATGAAGGAGGTCCTTCAATTTTGAAAACTAAGCAAGCTGTTGTTTAATTGCCTGCTACACACTTGTTTTCACTTATAATCAATGTCAAGACACTGGTTTTTCCTACTACTCTGTGACTGCATTAGGTTCTTCAGTTTTGAATTCCAAGCAAGTAGATTAATTGGCTGCTATACACTTGTTTCCACTTACCACCATTATCAAACCCTGGTTTTAACTAACACAATGTGAATGAAGGAGGTCTTCAATTTTCAAAAATTAACAAGGTACATGTTTAATAAGATACTAGTCACTTCTTCTCATTACAATCAATGAAAAACACTGTTTTTGCCTTTTTGTATGTAAGCGGATCTTCAGTTTTCAAAAGTAAACAAATTACTAGTTTAATTACCTGCTATACACTTCTTTTCATTTACAATCAATATCAAAATGGTGGTTTTGCCTAACACTTGTGAATGCAAATCTATCTTTTGTTGTAGTAACTCAGCATGTTACATCCTATATTTGCTGTTTTGCACTTGATCTCACAATCAATGAAAAAACTCTGGTTTTACCTAATGCTTTGTGAATGTAAATGTTTTTCAGTTTGGAAAACCATGTACATTACTCATTTAATTGCCTCCTGTACACTTTTTTTCACTTACAATCAATGTCAAAGCCCTTGGTTTACCTAATTCTCTGTGAATGCAGTTGGTTATTCTGTTTGAATTCTAAGCAAGTTACTAGTGTTATTTGTTGGTATTTATCTCACTTACAATCAATGCAAAAACAGTGGTTTTATCTAATGCTCTAAGAATGCAGGTGGTCCTTCAGATTTGAAAACTAAGCAAGTTATTTGTATAATTGGCTGTTACACACTTCTTTTTGCATACAATAAGTTTCAAAATGCTGGTTTTACCTAACTCTTGAATGTAGTAATTTTTTCACTTGTGAAAATGAAGAAAGTTTCTTTTTCATTTGCTGCTATGCACTTTTTTTCACTTAAACCTATGTCAAAACCCTTGTTTTACCTACAGCTCTGTGAATGAAAGGGGTTCTTAAGATTTGAACAATTAAGGAAGGTACTTGTTTAATAGGATACTATTCACTTGTTTTCACTTACAATCAATGAAAAAACACTGATTTTACCTAACGCTTTGTGAAGTTAAGTGGTTCTTCAGTTTTAAAAACTAAACAAGTTAATCATTTAATTGCCTACTTCACACTACTTTTCACTTAAAAGCAATGTCAAAGCAGTGGTGATACGTAAGATTCTGGAATGCATTCATTTCTTTCACTTGTGGAAAGAAAGGAGGTTCTTAAATTTTCAAAAATTAATCAAGATACTTGTTTAATAGGATACTGTTCACTACTTCTCTCTTACAATCAATGAGAAAACACTGGTTTTACCTTTGTGAATATGTTATTTTTCAGTTTTGAAAACTAATCAACTTAGTTGTATAATTGCCTGCTACACAGTTTTGCCACTTACAATCAAAGTCAAAATGGTGGTTTTACCTAACTTTCTTTGAATGCAGAAGTTTCTTCAGTTGTGAAAACTTCACATGTTACTCCTTAATTGGCTGCTTTGCACTTGTTCTCAAAATCAATGAAAAACCCTGGATTTACCTAATGCTTTATGAATGTAAGGGGTTCTTCAGGTTGGATAACTATGTAAGTATATCATTTAGTTGCCTGTTGCACAATTCTTTTCTCTTACAACAAATATCAAAGCACTGGTTTTAATTAATACTCTATGAATGCAGTAGGTTATTCTGTATTGAATTCTAGGCAATTTACTTGTGTTACTTGCTGGTATTTATTCTCACTTACAATCAATGCCAAAAGAGTGGTTTTGCCTAATGCTCTGTGAATGCATGAGGCCTTCAGTTTTGAAAACTAAGGAATTTACTTTTTCACTTGCTGCTTTGCACTTGTTTTCACTTATAAACAATGTCAAAACCCTGGTTTAACCTAACACTCTGTCAATAAAGAAGGTTCTTCAGTTTTCAAAATTAAGGAAGTTTCCTGTTTCATAGGATACTAATCAATTCTTTTCAATTACAATCAGTGTCAAAATGGTGGTTTCACCTAACCCTCTGTAAATGCAGGAGTTTTTACACTTGAGTAAACTAGGCTCGTTACTTCCTTATTTGGCTGCTTTGCAATTGTTCTTATTTAAAATCAATGAAGAAACACTGCTTTTACCTAATGCTTTGTGAATGTAATTGGTTATTCAGTTTTGAAAGCTATGCAATTAACTCATTTAATTGCCTGTGCCAAACTTCTTTTCATTTACAATCAATGTCAAAGCAGTGGAGATAAAAAAGTTTTTGTGAATGCAGTCATTTTTTACTTGTGAAACCAAGCAAGTCCTTTAATTGGCTGCTATGCACTCGTTTTCACATACAATAAATATCAAAATGGTGGTTTTACCTAACAGTCTGTGAATGTAGGAATTTCTTCTGTTTTGAAAACTAAGCAAATTTCTTCTCTATTTGGCTGCTATGGCACTTTTTTCACTTACAGTCCATGACAAAACACTGGTTTTACCTGACATTCTGTGAAAGAAGGAGGTTCTTCAGTTATCAAGTATTAAATATTAAATATTAATATCCTTGTTTAATAGGATTCTATTCACTTGTATTCACTTACAATCAATGTCAAAACCCTGTTTTACATAACACTCTGCATATGAGAGGGGTTCTACAGTTTTCAAAAACTAAGCAATGTACTTGTTTAATAGGATATATTCACTTCTTCTCACTTACAATCAATGAAAAACACTGTTTTAATTTTGTGAATGTAAGTGGTTCTTCAGTTTTGAAAACTAAGCAGGTTACTCATTTAATTTCCTGCTACACACTTCTTTTCACTTACAATCAGTATCAAAAAACTGGTTTTACATAAAGCTCTGTGAATGCAGGAGTTTCTTAAGTTGTGAAAACTAGACTATTTGCTTCCTTACTTGGCTGTTTTGCACTTGTTCTCACAAACAATGAAAAATCACTTGATTTATCCAGTGCTTTGTGAATGTAAGTGATTATTCAATTTGGAAATCTATGCAAATTACTCATTAAAAATCGCATGCTTCACACTTCTTTTCACTTACAATCAGTATCAAATCACTAATTTTACCTAATGATCTGTGAATGCAGTAGGTTTTTCTGTTTTGAAATCTCAGCAAGTTACTTGTGTTATTTGCCGGTATTTATCCTCACTTACATTCAATGCCAAAACAGTGGCTTTACATAACACTCTGTGAATGCAGGAGGTCATTCTGTTTGGAAAACTAAACAATTTATTTGTATAATTGGCTGTTACACACTTGTTTTCACTTACAATTTATGTCAAAATGCTGGTTTTATATAAGATATTTGAATGCAGTAGTTTCTTCAGTTGTGAAAACTAGGCAAGTTACTTTTTCATTTGGTGATAGGCACTTGTTTTCATTTACAACCAATGTCAAAACCTTGGTTTTACCTCCCACTTTGTGAATGAAGGAGGTTCTTCAGTTATCAAAAATTAAGGAAAGTACTTGTTTAATATGACCCTATTCATTTTTTTCACTTGAAATCATTGTCAAAGCCCTGGTTTTACCTCACATTCTGTGAATGAAGGAGGTTCTACAATTTTCAAAAATTAAGCAAATTACTTGTTTAATAGAATACTAATCCCTTCTCACTTTCAAACAATGAAAAAACACTGGTTTTACCTAATGCTTTGTAGATGTAAGAGGTTCTTCCATTTAAAAACCAAGCAAGTTATTCATTTAATTTTCTGATTCACACCTCTTTTCATTTAAAATCAGTGGCAAATCAGTGGTGATATGTAATTCTGTGAGTGCAGTCATTTCTTCAATTGTGAAAACCAAGCAAGTTCTGGTTTAATTTGCTGCTATGAACTTTTTTCCATTTACAACCAATTTCAAAACCTTGGTTTTACCTAAGAATCTATCAATGAAGGAGGTTTTCATTTTTTCAAAATTAAGCAAGGTACCTGTTTAATAGGATACTTTTTACTTCTTCTCACTTACAATCAATGAAAAAACACTGGTTTTATCTTTGTGAATGTAAGTGGGATTTCAGTTTTGAAAGCCCTGTGTGTGAAATCTAGGCATGTTATTTCCTTAATTCGAAGCTTTGCACTTGTTCTTACAATCAATGAATAAAACACTCTCTTTACCTAATACTTTGTGAATGTAAGTGTTTCTTCAATTTAGAAAACTAATCAAGTAACTCTAATCACCTGCTTCACACTTCTTTTCACTTATAACCAATATCAAAATGCTGTTTTTACCTAAATCCTGTGAGTGCAGCAGTTTCTTCAATTCTGAAAACTAAGCAAATTGCTTCTTTATTTGGCTGTTATTGCACTTGTTTTGATTTACAATCAATGTCCAAATTCTGGATTTACCTAATGCTCTGTGAGTGCAGAACATCCTTCAATTTTGAAAACTAAGCAAGTTGCTCTTATAATTGCCTGTTACGCACTTGTTTTCACTTAAAATCAATGTCAATATGGTGATTTTACCTAACCCTCTGTAAATGCAAGTTTCTTCAGTTGTGAAATCTTGGCTAACTTCCTTAATTGGTTGCTTTGCACTTGTTCTCACATACAGTCAATTAAAAAAACACTCATTTTACCTAATACTTTGTGAATGTAAATGGCTCTTCAGTTTTGAAAACTAAGCATGTTACACATTTAATTGCCTGCTTCAAAATTCACACTTCACACTTACAGTCAATGTCAAAGCAGTGGTGAAACATAAGGTTCTGTGAATACACTCATTTCTTCACTTGTGAAAACCAAGCAAGTCTGTGTTTAATTGGCTGCTATCCAATTGTTTTCATATACCATAAATATCAAAACACTGGTTTTACCTAACAGTATATGAATGAAAGAGGTTCTTCAGTCTTAAAAAAATTAAGGAAGTGACTGATTTAATAAGATAGTAACTTGTTTTCACTTACAATCAATGTAAAAACACTGGTTTTACCTCATGCTCTGTAAATGCAGTAGGTTCTTCAGTTTTGAAAAAAATCAAGTTACTTGTTTAATTGGCTACTAGGCACTTGTTTTCACTTTCAATATCAATATGTTGGTTTTATCTAATATGCAGAGTATGCAGTTGTTTCTTCAAGTTGTGAAAACTTAGCAAGTTACTTTTTCATTCACTGCTATGCATTTGTTTCTCTTACAATCAATGAGAAAACAATGGTTTACCTAATGCTCTTGGAATGCAGTAGTTTCTTCAGTCAGGAAAACTAAGCAATTTAATTCTTTAAATGAATGCTATGCATTTGTTTTCACTTCCAGTCAATGGCAAATCAGTTTTGATACCTAACACTTGGTGAATGCAGTAGATTCCTCAGTTGTGAAAACTAAGAATGATACTTTTTAATTGGCTGCTACTGACTTGTTTTGAGTTACAACCAATGTGAAAACCATGGTTTAACCTAATGTTGTGGGACTGCAGTAGTTTTTTTCATTTGTGAAAACTAAGGAATTTATTTCTTTAATTGGCTGCTATACATTTGTTTTCACTTACATTCAATATCAAAACACTGGCTTAATGCTCTGTGAATGAAGGACGTTTTTCCATTTTGAATATTAAGCATGTTTCTTGTTTAATTGCCCGATACATAATTTTTTCACCTACAACCAATGAGAAAACTCTTGTTTTACCTAGCAATCTGTGAATGAGGGAGGTTCTTCCATTTTCAAAAATTAAGCAATGTATTGTTTAATAGGAGACTATTCATGTCTCACATAAAACCAATGTAAAAACATTGGTTTTACCTTTGTGAATGTGTTTATTCAGTTTTGAAAACTAATCCAGGTACTTCTTTATTTGTCTGCTATGACTCTTGTTTTCAATTAAAATCAATGTCAAAATTCTGGTTTTACCAATGTTCTGTGAATGCAGTAAGTTCTTCAGGTTTGAGAACTAAGTTACTTCTTTAATTGGTTGATATGCACCTATTTTCACTTAGAGTGTCAATATGATGGTTTTTCATAATATATTGAGAATGCATTAGTTTATTCTGTTCTGAAAATTAAGCATGCTACTTCTTTAATTGGTTGTTATGCATTTGTTTAACTTACAACTAATGTGAAAACCATGGTTTCAACTAACGTTCTGGGAATGCGGTAGTTTCTTCGGTTTGGAAAACTAAGCATGTTACTCGTTTAATTGCCTGCTTCACACTTCTTTTTGCTTACAAGCAATGTCAAAGCAGTGGTGATACATAAAATTCTGTGAATGCAGTCAAATCTTCACTTGTGAAAAACAAGCATGGTAGTGTTTATTTGGTTGCAATGCAGTTGTTTTCACATACAATAAATATCAAAACATTGGCTTTACTTAATGCTCTGTGAATGTAGGGGGTTCTCCAGTTTTGAAAACTAAACAAATTACTTCTTTATTTGCCTGCTATGGTACTTTTTTCACTTACTATTAATGTCAAAACACTGGTTTTACCTAATGCTATGTGAATGTCATCGTTTCTTCAGTTTTGAAAACTAAGCAATTTACTGTTTACAATGTCAATATGTTTGTTTTATTTACAATGTCAATATGTTTGTTATACCTAATATGCTGAGATTTCAGTCATTTCTTCAAGGTGTGAAAGCTAAGCAAGTTACTTGTCTCATTGGCTGCTATTTGTTTTCAATTACAACCGATATCAAAACCATGGTTTCACTTAATGCTCTGGGAATGCTTAGTTTCTTCATTTGTGAGAACAAGGGAAGTTATTTCTTTAATTGGCTTCTACTTAAATTCTTTTCACTTACATTCAATGTGAAAACACTTGTTTTACATAATGCATTGTGAATGAAGGAGGTTCTTCACTTTTGAAAATTAAGCAATTTGCTTGTTTAGTTGCCTGCTACACAATTGTTTTTACTTACAATCAATGTCAAAACCCTGGTTTTACATAATGCTCAGTGAATGTAAGAAGTTCTTCAGTTTTTAATTCCAAGGAAGTAGTGTAATTTGCTGATATGCACTTGTTTTCACTTACAACCAATTTCAAAACCCTGGTTTTATCTAAAACACTGTGAATGAAGGAGATTCTTCAATTTTCAGAAATTGAGCAAGGTACTTGTTTAATAAGATACTTTTCACTTCTCACTTACAATCAATGAAGAAACACTGGTTTTCACTATCTCTTCATAAATGTAATGTGTTCTTCAGTTTTGAAAACTAAGGAAGTTACTCATTTTATTGCCTGCTGCACACTTCTTTTCACTTACAATCACTGTCAAAGCAGTGCTGTTGCATAAGATTCTGTAAATGCAGTCGTTTCTTCACTTGTGAAAACCAAGCAATTCCTTGTTTAATTGGCTGCTATGCACTTGTTTTCATATACTATAAATATTAAAACACTGGCTTTACCTAACACTCTGAGAATGTTCTCCAGTTTTGAAAACTAAACAAATTACTTCTTTATTTGATGCTATGGCAATTGTTTTCACTTACAATCAATGTCAAAGCATTGGTTTTACCTAATGCTCTGTGAATGCAGTATGTTCTTCAGTTTTATGAACTAAGCAAGTTACTTCTTAATTTGTGGCTATGCACTTGTTTTCACTTACAATATCAATATGCTGATTTTACCTAATATGCTGAGAATTCAGTTGTTTCTTCAAGTTTTGAAAACAAAGTCAGTTACTTTTTCATTGATTGCTGTGCACTTGTTTTCACTAAAAATCAATGTGAATGTAAGTGGTTCTCCAGTTTTGAAAATGAAACAATTTACCCACACAATTGCCTGCTACACACTTCTTTTCTCTTACAATCATTGTTAAAATGGTGGTTTTACCTAACTCTCAGTGAAGGCAGGAGTTTTTTCAGTTGTGAAACTAGGCACCTTACTTCCTTATTGACTGCTTTGCTCTTGTTCTTACAATCAATGTAAAAACACTGGTTTTACTTAACCTTGGTGAATGTAAGTGGTTCTTCAGTATGGGAAACTATTGAAGATTCTCATTTAATGCCTCCTGCATGCTTCTTTTCACTTACAATCAATGTGAAAGCACTGGTTTTATTTAATGCTCTGTGAATGCAGTAGGTAATTCTGTTTTCAATTCTAAGCAATTTACTTATGTTATTTGCAGGTATTTTTTCTCATTGACAATCAATGCAAAAATGGTGTTTTAACCTAAAGCTCTATGAATGCTGGAGGTCCTTCAGTTTTGAAAACTAGGCAAGTTACTTGTATAATTGGCCCTTATGCACTTGTTTTCACTTAAAATCAATGTAAAAATGGTGTTTTTATCTAACACTTGTGAATGCAGTAATTCCTCCAGTTTTGAAAACTAAGCAAGTTACATTTTCATTTGGTGCTATGCACTTGTTTTCTCTTACAACCAATGTCACTATTGTGGTTTTACCTAAAACTCTGTGAAAAAGGAGGTTCTTCAGTTTTCAAAAATTAAGGAAGGTACTTGTTAAACAGGATACTATTCACTTATTTTCACTTACAATAAATATCAAAATTTTGCATTTACCTTACCCTTTGTAAATGCAGCAGTTATTTCAGTTGTGAATATTAGGCACATTACTTCCTTAATTGGCAGCTTTGCACTTGTTCTCACTTTCAACCAAAGAAAAAAACCCTGGCTTTACATAATGCTTTTGAATGTAAGTGGTTCTTCAGTTATGAAAACTAAGCAAGTTATTCATTTAATTTCCTGTTTCACATTTCTTTTCACTTACAATCAATTTCAAAGCAGTGGTGATACATAAGGTTCTATGAATACAGTCATTTCTTCAGTTGTGAAAAACAATCAAGTCCTCATTTAATTCGCTGCTATGAACTAGTTTTCACATAAAATAAATTTCAAACACTGACTTTACATAATACTTTGTGAATGTAGGAGGTTCTTAAGTTTTGAAAACTAAGCAAATTCATTCTTTATTTGGCTGCTATGTCATTTGTTTTCACTTAAAATCAATGTCAAAACACTGGTTTTACCTAATGCTCTGTGAGTGCAGGAGGTACTTCAATATTGCAAGGTATGTAAGGTACTTTTTTCTTTGTCTTCTATGCATTTGCTCTCACTCACAAAGAATGTAAAAACTTTCCTTTCCCTAATTCAATGCCAATGCAATGGTTTCTTCAGTGTTCAAAACTAAGCAAGATATTCATTTCATTGGCAGCTATGCACTTGTTTTGAGTTAGAATCAACTTCAAAATCCTGGTTTTAACATAATGATCATCAAATACAGGAGGTTCTTCACTCTGGTAATGTAAGAAAGAGATTAGTTTCCTTGAATGCTATGCACTTGTTTTTACGTACAACCAATGTCAAAACACTGCTTTTACCTAATGCTATGCCAGGGCAGTAAGTTCTTCACTTTTGTTATCTTAGTAAGATTTGTGTTTCATTTGCTGCTATGCACGTTTTTTCATTTACATTCAACTTCAAAACATTGGTTTCACCTAACATTCTGTGCATGCAGGAGTACTTTAATTTTGAGAGGTAAGTAAAATTCTTGTTTCCTTGGCTGCTATGCACTTGCTTTCACTCATAATCAATGTCAAAATCTTGCTTTTACCTAATGCTATGCCAATGTAGTGTTTTCTTCAGTTAGAAATCTTAAGATTCTTGTTTCATTTTCTGCTATGCGAGTGTTTTTACTTACAATCATCTTCAAAACACCTGTTCTACCTAAAATTCATGAATACAATGGGTTTTCAGTTTGAAAAGGAAGACTGAGTCTTGTTTCTTTGGGTGCTATGCACATGTTTTCACTTATAATCAAAGTCAAAACACTGGTTTTACCTAACACTGTCTGCATGCAGGAGTTTCTTCAATTTTCAAAACTAATGAATAGTTAGTTTTCATTGCAAACTATGCTCATATTTTTACTTACAATCAACTTCAAAATCCTGGTTTTACCTAATGGTCTGTGAACACAGTTGATTCTTTAGTTTTGAAAACTAAGAAAGAAAGTTGTTTCGGTGGCTGCTATGCACGTGTTTCTGTTTACAATCAATGTCAAATCTGCGGTTTTACTTAATGCTCTGTGAACACAGGAAGTGCTTCACTTTAGAAAAGTAAGTAAGATTCTTGTTTCCTTGGTTACTATGCAGTTGTTTTCACTTACAATCAATGTCAATACACTGCTTTTATCTAGGGCTCTGCAAAGGCACTAATTTCTTCAGGTTTGAAAACTAAGCAAGATACTTGTTTCCTTGGATTCTATGCACTTGTTTTCACTTACAATAAAAGGAAACACTGGTTTTACATAACACAATCTGAATGGAGGAGGTTCTCCCGTTTTGGAGACTAAGGAAGATACTCATTTCATTGGCAGCTATGTAGTATTTTGAATTACAATCAACTTCATAATACTGGTTTTAATCTAAATCCCTGTGAATACAGGAGGTTCTTTTCTTTTGCAAAGCAAGTAAGATACTTGTTTCTTTGGCTGCTATGCACTTCTTTTTACTTATAACCAATATCAAACCCCACTTTTACCTAATGCTATGCAAATGCTGCAGTTTCTTCACTTTTGAATCCTAAGTAAGATTCTTATTTTGTTTGCTCCTATGAACGTATTTTCACTTACAATAAATTTCAAAACACTGGTTTCACCTAACAATCTATGAATGCAGGTGGTTTTTCTATTTTGAAAGGTAAGCAAGATACTTGTTTTTTTGACTGCTGTGCACTTGCTTTCACTCACAATCAATGTCAAAACAATGCTTTTACCTAAAGCTATTCCAATGCAGTGGTTTCTTCAGTTTTCAAAACTAAGCAAGATATTCATTTCATTGGCAACAATCTAACTCTTTTGCGTTATAATCAACTTCAAATACCTGGTTTTAAATGAATGCTCTGGGAATACAGAGAGGTCTTTAGTTTTGTAAGATAAGTAAGATACTTGTTTCCTTGGTGGCTATGCACTTGTTTTCACTCACAACCAATCTCAAAATACAGATTTTATTTTGCCAATGTAGATGATTCTTCACTTCATAAGTCAAATTAAGAATCTTGTTTCATTTGCTGCTATGCATGTTTTTACAGTTACAATCAACTTCAAGGCCCTGGTTTTATGTAACACAATGTGAATGCAGGAGGTATTTCAATTTTGAAAGGTAAGTGAGGAACTTGTTTCTTTGGTTGCTATGCACTTGCTTTCACTCACAATCAACTTAAAAACCCTGTTATTACCTAATGCTATGCCAATGTAGTGGTTTCTTCAGTTTTAAAATTTAAGCAAGATTCTAATTTCATTGGCAGCTATGTACTTGTTTCAGTAACAATCAACCTCAAAATCCTGGTTTTAACCAAATGATGAGTGAATACAGGAAGTTCCTTAATTTTGTAAAGTAAGTAATATAATTGTTTCCCTGGCTGCTATGCACTTGTTTTCACTTACAACCAATCTCAAAACACAGTTTTCAGTTTTGAAAATGAAGAAAGAATCTTTTATCCTTGGCTGTTATTCACTTGTTTTCACTAAAAATCCATGTCAAAGCATATCTTTACCTAAGGCTATGTAAATGCAGTAGTTTCTTCACTTTTGAAATCTAAGTAAGATTCTTGTTTCATTTGCTGCTATGCACATGTTTTCAGTTACAATCAACTTCAACACACTGGTTTTAGCTAACACTCTCTGAATGCAGGTGTTTCTTCAGTTTTGAAAGCTAAGCAATTTACTCTTTTCATTTAAGGCTATGCACATATTTTGACTTACAATCAACTTCAAGACCCTGGTTTTAAATAAGGTCCTGTGAACGCAGTTGTCTCTTTTCCTTTGACAACTAAGAAAGAAAGTTGTTTCAGGGGCTGCTATGCATGTGTTTGCACTTATAATCAATGTCAGAATTCTGATTTTACTTAATGCTCTGTGAACAAAGGAGGTGCTTCACTTTCTTCTTTAAATTTTAAATGATGCTTATATTACATAAATGTTACCCAAAAATTACAGATTCCCATGTTCCCCACCTCCTACACCTCCCACAACATCCCATATAAACATCTTTCATTAGTGTGGCACATCACCTGCAATGGATATACACATCCTGAGGCTTGGCCACTAAGCATGAACTATAGTTCCATTGTAGACCACACTCTCTCCCACACAGTTCTGCATGTTATATGCTGATGTAAAATGGCCTATATCTGTCATTGTAATGCTACTCAGGATAATTCCTGAGTCCTGAAAAAGCCCCTATATTACAACAGCTTTTCCCTTCCATGTCCCAAAAGCGTCCAGTGAGCACTGGCTCCACCTCAATGTTGTAATTTCTTCCATTGCTTGAATCACAATATGCCTACAACAGAATATCATTAAGTCCACTCTATTCCATAGCTCTTCCCCCAATCCTGAGGAGTTTGGGATGGTGATGTCCATTATACCTTCAAGTGAGAGGGGGTTTATATCCCATGTATATGGTGGATGGGATTATCCTACTTGCAGGGTGGCTCTCTACATTCCCTGTGATGGCAGTTGTCCATCATTGTCTCCTCATCAGGTGACTTGCATGAATCCATTGAGCTGTAGAGTAGGAGTTGCAGCTCCACTGAGAATCCAGTCATAGCTGACACATGGGCAGGCCAGAGGCTCCAGTCTCTGGAAGTACACCTAGAAACTCCAGCATCACATATAGGTTTGAATAAAAGGGACTGATGGACCATGTGCAGAGAGGACTTGTTTGAGTCCAACTCTGTCACAAATTCCAAAGTAAAGCCTAATGATAAGGCATCAATCTCAGGTCCCTTATATAGGACCTGGGTGTCTCCAGAGCCCTCAGGAGCCCCTCTGTGTGGGGTGATATCCACCTTGGTGTTCTATGAGATCCTACTGAGTTGTGCATAAGCATTACCTCTGGGATGGCCTCCTGACTGTCTTTGAAGTCACTTACCCACATGAATGCATTTGTCTTTCCCTTTTCCCCCTTTTATTCAAGGTCTTTTTCCAGTCATATTGCCAGTTGGCACTTGGTATTAATCTCTTCTTGCCAGGGAGGCTCATCCCCGGGAGTCATGTCCCACATTGGTGGGAAGGTAATGCATTCATATGCTGAGTTTAGCTTAGAGAAAAGCCACACTTGGGCAACAAGGAGGGTTTCAGGTGCCAACCCTTAGGTGCCCCATAACAGTAGGCTGTTTCAATTACAAGAGCAAAGACTCATGAAGCTAGTCATCGATAACAAGAGCCCATCAGTGGATCAACCTCCTTTGCCAGACACTGTCCCTTCACTTGGTGTACTGTTTCTGCTCTCTTGGAGAATGTGGCAGAGCTCTCCAGGCTGGGAATTCAGTATTCCAGCATTTACTGAGTGATTGTCTACCAACAGTGACCATATACCACCCCTTGATCATTTGAACAATTTTATATATCTTTCATGTATATTCAGGTGAACTTCCTCCCATGAAATCCCCATCCTAGACACCCCCATCAATGATCCTCTGCTGCCCCCATTGTAACCTTTCTGTGATCTGAAACTTCCTTGAAGATGAAGCCCCTAAAATAGCCAAGTGAAATTAATAGGAAAATGAAATAATAATATTTAAATGTAAGAGAGAAAATACATGGAAACTCAGAAAAAAAGAAAGCAAAACCTAAAAATAAAATAAAATTAAAGGATGGGATATTCAAAAAATGGGAAAAATAATAAAAAAATAAAAAATTTATTACTGTTATTTTTTAAATTTTATCACTGCATTATCGGGTGTCCAGTCTGTACCATGGCACCTTCCCAAAGTAAGACACTCCCCAGTGTCTACCAAATTTTCATTTAATTTTCAAAGAAGTTTTAGGTCACAACAAAGTCACGCAAAGAATACTAAAGAATCTCATACCCAACCTTCTTCCCCTTTCCTCATCCCATATTCAAACCTTTTTTATATGGATGGTGCTTTGTTACACTGTTATATAGATAGTGAAACATAGCAACTAAACCTTTTCAATGGTTTACAGTATAGTTTTCAAGTTAGATGGTACAGTTTAATAATTTTTGATGATATTTATCATATCCTGTGTCCATTACTGTAAGGTAATGAAAAACATTTCCCCTGACCAATAAATACCCAGTTTGATCTTTTCTGTTCCTTTCTCCCCTTCCCCTGGGGCACATGACACTTCCCTGTTTTGACTCACCTGATGACAAGATTGATAGTTGCATGCAACAAGAGGTCTTGACACGCTGATTATCCTCTCCTATTAGGATCCACCATAGCACCTAAGAGACGCCCATCTGTCTGTTTCTGTGTGAATCGGTCCTCCTAAATGGGGGTTCATATCCTTTCCACTCATCTTGTGGGTCTCCACTCCCCAACACAACACATTATGAGAGGATGAACACCCACACACTTCCCAGAAGCCTACCCCAGATGCACCCCTTCCTGATTGCCCCCCAACCTACACTCCAAACCAGTGATACTGCCTTGTAATATTGCCATAAGAACATTCCAACTCTTGCACTTTCAGCATTATACCCACAAATCCCATGTTCACCTGGTCCCCCTCCCATCTCTCCCCCAATGTCCTGGGTATTGCAACCTGCCCTTCCTAATCTACCCACTTGTCAACACTGCACCACCAAACCCAGTAATATCACTACCCACCTGTCCTATCATTCAAAATGCAACTATACTCTATCACTTTAACATAGATTAGGTCCATATGGGTGATGGTTCACAAGAGTCACTTATCTCTCTCTCACTTGTTAACCTATATTTCAGGCAATGGTTCTCAGAGACTGCTGACTTTCCTCAATTCAAATCAGAGAGGTCATATACTGTTCATCCTTTAATGTCTGGCTTGCTTCACTCAACAGAAGATCTTCAAGATTCATCCATGTTATTCCGTGTTTTAGCATTTTATTCCTTCTTATAGCTGAGAAATATTCCATTGTATGTATGTACCACATTTTGTTTATGCATTCTTCT
>JAKSZT010054035.1:90877-107860 GCA_026826555.1 Tolypeutes matacus
CTGGCCTGCCCATGTGTCAGCTATGACTGGATTCTCAGTGGAGCTGCAACTCCTCTACAGCTCAATGGACTCACCCAATTCACCTGAGGAGGAGACAATGATGGACAACTGCCATCACAGGGAATGTAGAGAGCCACCCTGCAAGCAGGATAATCCCATCCACCATATACATGGGATATAAACCCCCTCTCACTTGAAGGTAGAATGGACATCACCATCGCAAACTCCTCAGGATTGGGGGAAGATCTATGGAATAGAGTGGACTTAATGGTATTCTGTTGTAGCCATATTGTGATTCAAGCAATGGAAGAAATTACAACATTGAGGTGGGGCCAGTGCTCACTGGACGCTTTTGGGACATGTAAGGGAAAAGCTGCTGTAATATAGGGGCTTTTTCAGGACTCAGGAATTATCCTGAGTGACATTACAATGACAGATATAGGCCATTTTACATCAGCATATAACATGCAGAACTATGTGGGAGAGAGTGTGGTCTACAATGTGAACTACAGTTCATGCTTAGTGGCCAAGCCTCAGGATGTGTATATCCATTGCAGGTGATGTGCCACACTAATGAAAGATGTTTATATGGGATGTTGTGGGATTTTTAGGAGGTGGGGAACATGGGAATCTGTGTAATTTTTGGGTAACATTTATGTAATATAAGCATCATTTAAAATTTAAAGAAGAAAGTGAAGCACCTCCTTTGTTCACAGAGCATTAAGTAAAATTGGAATTCTGACATTGATTATAAGCGCAAACACATGCATAGCATCCCCTGAAACAAGTTTCTTTCTTAGTTGTCAAAGGAAAAGAGACAACTGTGTTCACAGGACCTTATTTAAAACCAGGGTCTTGAAGTTGATTGTAAGTCAAAATATGTGCATAGCCTCAAATGAAAAGAGTAAATTGCTTAGCTTTCAAAACTGAAGAAACACCTGCATTCAGAGAGTGTTAGCTAAAACCAGTGTGTTGAAGTTGATTGTAACTGAAAACATGTGCATAGCAGCAAATGAAACAAGAATCTTACTTAGATTTAAAAAGTCAAGAAACTACTGCATTGACATAGCCTTAGGTAAAGATATGCTTTGACATGGATTGTAAGTGAAAACAAGTGAATAACAGCCAAGGATAAAAGATTCTTTCTTCATTTTCAAAACTGAAAACTGTGTTTTGAGATTGGTTGTAAGTGAAAACAAGTGCATAGCAGCCAGGGAAACAATTATATTACTTACTTTACAAAATTAAGGAACCTCCTGTATTCACTCATCATTCAGTTAAAACCAGGATTTTGAGGTTGATTGTAACTGAAACAAGTACATAGCTGCCAATGAAATTAGAATCTTGCTTAAATTTGAAAACTGAAGAAACCACTACATTGGCATAGCATTAGGTAATAACAGGGTTTTTAAGTTGATTGTGAGTGAAAGCAAGTGCATAGCAACCAAAGAAACAAGTTTCTCACTTACCTTTCAAAATTGAAATACCTCCTGTATTCACATTGTGTTACATAAAACCAGGACCTTGAAGTTGATTGTAACTGAAAAAACGTGCATAGCAGCAAATGAAACAAGATTCTTAATTTGACTTATGAAGTGAAGAATCAACTACATTGGCAAAATAAAATCTGTATTTTGAGATTGGTTGTAAGTGAAAAACAAGTGCATAGCCACCAAGGAAACAAGTATCTTACTTATATTACAAAACTAAAGACCTCTCTGTATTCCCAGAGCATTCAGTTAAAACCAGGTATTTGAAGTTGATTATAACTCAAAAGAGTTAGATTGTTGCCAATGAAATGAATATCTTGCTTAGTTTTGAAAACTGAAGAAACCACTGCATTGGAATAGCTTTAGGTAAAAGCATTGTTTTGACATTGATTGTGAGTGAAAGCAAGTGAACAGCAGTCAAAAAAAACAAGTATCTTGCTTACCTTTCAAAATAGAAAAAACACCTGCATTCACAGATTGTTAGGTGAAACCAGGGTTTTGAAGTTTATTGTAAGTGAAAACACGTTCATAGGAGCAAACAAAATAAGAATCTTACTTCGGTTTCAAAAGTGAAGAAACTGCAGCATTTGCATAGCATTAGGTAAAAGTGGGGGTTTGATATTGGTTATAAGTGAAAAGAAGTGCATAGCAGCCAAGGAAACAAGTATCTTACTTGCTTTGCAAAAGAAAAGAACCTCCTGTATTCACAGGGATTTAGATTAAAACCAGTATTATGAAGTTGATTGTAATTCAAAATACTGCATAGCTGCCAATGAAATGAGTATCTTCCTTAGTCTCCAAAACAGGAGAACCTCCTCCATTCAATTGTGTTAGGTAAAACCAGTGTTTCCTTTTATTCTAAGTGAAAACAAGTGCACAGAATCCAAGGAAACAAGTATCTTGCTTAGTTTTCAAACCTGAAGAAATTAGTGCCTTTGCAGAGTCTAGATAAAAGCAGTGTATTGACATTGATTGTAAGTGAAAACAACTGCATAGCAGCCAAGAAAACAAGAATCTTACTTACTTTTCTAAAGTGAAGCACTTCCTGTGTTCACAGAGCATTAAGTAAAACCGCAGATTTGACATTGATTGTAAGCAGAAACACGTGCATAGCAGCCACCGAAACAAGTTTCTTTCTTAGTTTTCAAAACTAAAGAATCAACTGTGTTCACAGACCATTAGGTAAAACCAGGATTTTGAATTTGATTGTAAGTAAAAATATGAGCATAGCTTGCAATGAAAACTAACTATTCATTAGTTTTGAAAATTGAAGAAACTCCTGCATTCAGAGAGTGTTAGGTAAAACCAGTGTTTTGACTTTGATTATAAGTGAAAACATGTGCATAGCACCCAAAGAAACAAGACTCAGTCTTTCTTTTCAAACTGAAAACCCATTGTATTCATGAATTTAGGTAGAACAGGTGTTTTGAAGTTGATTGTAAGTAAAAACACGTGCATAGCAGAAAATGAAACAAGAATCTTAAGATTTCTAACTGAAGAAAACACTACATTGGCATAGCATTAGGTAAAAGCAAGATTTTGACATTGATTTTGAGTGAAAGCAAGTGCATAGCAGCCAAGGAAACAAGAATTTTACTTACCTCTCAAAATTAAAGTACTCTGGCATGCACAGAATGTTAGGTGAAACCAATGTTTTGAAGTTGACTGTAAATGAAAAAACGTGCATAGCAGCAAATGAAACACAAATCTTACTAAGATAACAAAAGTGAAGAACGTACTGCCCTGGCATAGCATTAGGTAAAAGCAGTGTTTTGACATTGGTTGTACGTAAAAACAAGTGCATAACATCCAAGGAAACAAATCTCTTTCTAACATTACCAGAGTGAAGTACCTCCTGTATTTGATGATCATTAGGTTAAAACCAGGATTTTGAAGTTGATTCTAACTCAAAACAAGTGCATAGCTGCCAATGAAATGAATATCTTGCTTAGTTTTGAACACTGAAGAAACCATTGCATTGGCATTGAATTAGGGAAAGGAAAGTTTTTACATTCTTTGTGAGTGAAAGCAAGTGCATAGAAGACAAAGAAAAAAGTACCTTACTTACCTTGCAATATTGAAGTACCTCCTGCACTCACAGAGCATTAGGTAAAACCAGTGTTTTGACATTGATTTTAAGTGAAAACAAATGCCATAGCAGCCAAATAAAGAATGAATTTGCTTAGTTTTCAAAAGTTAAGAACCTCCTACATTCACAAAGTATTACATAAAGTCAGTGTTTGAAATTTATTTTATGTGAAAACTAGTTCATAGCAGCAAATTAAACGAGGAATTGATTGTTTTTCACAACTGAAGAAATGACTGTATTCATAGAATCTTATGTATCACCACTGCCTTGACATTGATTATAAGTGAAAAGAAATGTGAAACAGGAAATTAAATGAATATCTTGCTTAGTTTTCATAACTGAAGAACCACTTACATTCAAAAGCATTACGTAAAACCAGGGTTTTTTTTCTTTGGTTGAAAGTGAGAACAAGTGCAAAGCTGACAATTAAGGAAGTAATGTGCCTAATATTCACAACTGAAATAACTGCTGCATTTACAAAGGGTAAGGTAAAACCACCATTTTGATATTTATTGTAAGTGAAAACAAGTGAATATTATACTATTTAACAAGTACCTTCCTTAATTTTTGAAAACTGAAGAACCTCCTTTTTCACAGTGTTAGGTAAAACCACAATACTGACATTGGTTGTAAGAGAAAGCAAGTGCATAGCACCAAATGAAAATGTAACTTGCTTAGTTTTCAAAACTGGAGGAATTACTGCATTCACAAGTGTTAGATAAAAACACCATTTTTACATTGATTTTAAGTGAAAACAAGTGCATAATGGCCAATTATACAAGTAACTTGCCTAGTCTTCAAAACTGAAGGACTTCCAGCATTCATAGAGCTTTAGGTAAAAACACCATTTTTGCATTGATTGTCAATGAGAAAACATACCAGCAAATAACATCAGTAAATTGCTTAGAATTGAAAACAGAATTACCTACTGCATTCACAGAGCATTAAATAAAACCAGTGCTTTCACATTGATTGTAAGTGAAAAGAAGAATACAGGAGGCATTAAATGAGAATCTTCAATAGTTTTCCATACAGAAGAACCACTTACATTCACCAAGGTTATGTAAAACCAGTGTTTTTATATTGATTGTGAGAACAAGAGCAAAGCAGTCAATAAGGAAGTAAGGTGCATAGTTTCACAACTGAAAAAACTCCTGCCTTCACTGAGAGTTAGGTAAAACCACCATTTTAACAATGATTGTAAGAGAAAAGAAGTGGGTAGCAGGCAATTGTGTGGGTAAATTGTTTAGTTTTCAAAACTGGAGAACCACTTACATTCACATTGATTTTTAGTGAAAATAAGTGCACAGCAATCAATGAAAAAGTAACTGACTTTGTTTTCAAAACTTGAAGAAACAACTGAATTCTCAGCATATTAGGTAAAATCAGCATATTGATATTGTAAGTGAAAACATGTGCATAGCCACAAATTAAGAAGTAACTTGCTTAGTTCATAAAACTGAAGAACATACTGCATTCACAGAGCATTAGGTAAAACCAATGCTTTGACATTGATTGTAAGTGAAAACAATTGCCATAGCATCAAATAAAGAAGTAATTTGTTTAGTTTTCAAAACTGGAGAACCTCTTACATTCTCAGAGTGTTAGGTAAAGCTAGTGTTTTAATATTTATAGTATATGAAAACAAGTGCATAGCAGCCAATTAAACAAGGAATTGCTTGGTTTTCACAAGTGAAGAAACGACTGCATTTACAGAATCTTATGCATCACCACTGCTTTGACAGTGATTTTAAGTGAAAAGAAGTGTGCAGCAGGCAATAAAATGAGTAACTTCCTTAGTTTTCAAAACCGAAGAACACATTACATTTATGAAGAGATAGTGAAAACCTGTGTTTCTTCATTGATTGTAAGTGAGAAGAAGTGAAAAGTATCCTATTAAACAAGTACCTTGCTCAATTTCTGAAAATTGAAGGATCTCCTTCATTCACAGGGTTTTAGATAAAACCAGGGTTTTGAAATTGGTTGTAAGTTGAAACAAGTGCATAGCAGCAAATTACACTACTTCCTTGGAATTAAAAAATGAAGAACTTCTTACATTCACTGAGCATTATGTAAAACCAGGGTTTTGACATTGATTGTAAGTAAAAACAATTGTGTAGCAGGCAACTAAACAAGCAAATTGCTTAGTTTTCAAAAGTGAAGAACCTCCTTCATTCACAATGCATTATGTCAAACAAGTGTTTTCACATCGAATGTAAGTGAAAAGAATTTAAGTAGAAGCCAATTAAAGAAATAACTTCCCTTGTTCTCACAAATGAAGAAACTAAGCATTCCCAGAGCATTAAGTGAAACCATGGTTTTGACATTGGTTGTAATTTAAAACAAATAGCAGCCAATTAGACAAGTAACTTGCTTAGCTTTCACACCTTGAAGACATGACTGAAATCTCAGCATATTAGGTATAACAAACATATTGACATTGTAAATAAAACAAACATATTGACATTGTAAACAGTAAATTGCTTAGTTTTCAAAACTGAAGAAACGATGACATTCACATAGCATTAGGTAAAACCAGTGTTTTGACATTAATGGTAAGTGAAAAAAGTACCATAGCAGGCAAATAAAGAAGTAATTTGTTTAGTTTTCAAAACTGGAGAACCCCCTACATTCACAGAGCATTAAGTAAAGCCAATGTTTTGATATTTATTGTATGTGAAAACAACTGCATTGCAACCAAATAAACAATACCATGCTTGTTTTTCACAAGTGAAGATTTGACTGCATTCACAGAATTTTATGTATCACCACTGCTTTGACATTGCTTGTAAGCAAAAAGAAATGTGAAGCAGGCAATTAAACGAGTAACATGCTTAGTTTTCCAAACCGAAGAAACTACCGCATTCCCAGAACGTTAGTTGAAACCATGGTTTTCACATTGGTTGTAAGTTAAACAAATGCATAACAGCCAATTAAAGAAGTAGCATGCTTAATTTTCAGAACAAAATAAACTAATGTATCCTCAGTATATTATGAAAAACCAGCATATTGACACTTTAAGTGAAAATAGGTGCATATCAACCAATTAAAGAAGTAACTTAGTTCTCAAACCTGAAGAACTTACTGCATTCACAGAACATTGGTAAAACCAGAATTTTGACATTGATTTTAATTGAAAACAAGAGTCATAGCAGACAAATAAAGAAGTACCTGGCTTAGTTTTCAAAACTGAATAAACACTTACATTCACAAAGGTAAAACCAATGTTTTTTACATTGGTTTTATGTGAGACGTGAATAGTCTCCTATTAAACAATATATTGCTTAATTTTTGAAAATGGAAGAACCTCCCTCATTCACAGATTGCTAGGTAAAACAAGAGTTTTCTCTTTGGTTGTAAGAGAAAAAAGTGTGTATCAGGCAATTAAACAAGAAACATGCTTAATATTCAAAATGGAAAAACGTCCTTCATTCACAGAGCATTAGGCCAAACAAGTGTTTTGATATTGAATGTAAGTGAAAAAAAGTGTATAGCAGCCAATTAAAGAAATAAATTCCTTAGTTTTCACAAATGAAAAAACTACTGCAGTCCCACAACATTAGGTTAAACCATGGTTGTCACATTGGTTGTAAGTCAAAACAAGTCAATAGCAGCCAATTAAAAAGTATCATTCTTAGTTTTCACAACTGAGGAAACTACTGCATTCACCAAGTGTTAGGTATCAAAACTGATTTGCCATTGACTGGAAGTGAAAACGAATGCATAGCATTCATTTAAAGAATTGAATTGCTTAGTTTTCCTGACTGAAGAAACTACTGCATTCCAAGAGCATTAGGTAAACCATTGTTTTCTCATTGATTGTAAGAGAAACAAATGCATAGCAATGAATGAAAAAGTAACTTGCTAAGTTTTCACAACTTGAAGAAACAACTGCATACTCTGCATATTAGATAAAACCAGCATATTGATATAGAAAGTGAAAACAAGTGCCTAGCAGCCAATTAAACAAGTAACTTGATTTTTTCAAAACTGAAGAACCTACTGCATTTACAGAGCATGAGGTAAAACAAGTGTTTTTACATTGATTGTAAGTGAAAACAAGTTACTATCTTATTAAATCAGTCCCTTCCTTAATTTTTTTAAGAGTGAAGAACCTCTTTCATTCATATACTGTTAGGTAAAACCAGTGTTTTGATATTTATGGTATATGAAAACAATTGGATAGCAGCCAATTAAACACAGACTTGCTTGGTTTTCACAAGTGAAGAAATGAGTGTATTCACAGAACCTTATGTTTCACCACTGCTTTGACATTGACTGTAAGTGTGAAGTGTGAATTTTGAAGCAGGCAATTAAATGTGTAACATGCTTAGTTTTCAAAACTGAAGAGCCATTTACATTCACAAAGTGTTAGGTAAAATAAGTGTTTTTTTAATTGACTGTATGTGAGAACAAGTGCAAAGAAACCAATTAAGGAAGTAACTTGCCAAGATTTCACAACTGAAGAAACTTGCATTTACAGAAGGTTAGGTAAAAATCACCATATTGACATTGATTTTAAGTGAAAACAAGTGTGTAACAGGCAATTATACAAGCAACTTGCTTAGTTTTCAAAATTGAAGGATGTTCTGCACTCACAGAGCATTAGGTAAATCCAGAATTTGGACATTGATTGTAAATCAAAACAAGTGCAATAACAGCTAAATAAAGAAGCAATTTGCTTAGTTTTCAGAATTGAAGAAACTACTGCACTCACAGGATTTAGGTAAAACCAGCATTTTGATATTGGTTATAAGTGAAAAGAAGTGTGAAGCAGGTGATTAGAGTTACTTGATTAGTTTTCTAAATTGAAGAAACACTTACATTCACAAAGTATTAAGTAACGAGAGTGTTTTATTCATTGATTGTAAGAACAAGTGCAAAGCATCGAATTAAGGAAGTAACATGCCTAGATTTCACACACAGGGCTTTCAAAACTGAAATCCCACTTACATTCACAAAGATAAAACCAGTGTTTTTTCATTGATTGTAGGTGAGAAGAAGTAAATATTATCCTATTAAACAGGTACCTTGCTTAATTTTGAAAAAAAATGAAAACCTCCTTCATTGATAGATTCTTAGGTAAAACCAAGGTTTTGAAATTGGTTGTAAATGGAAAAAAGTTCATAGCAGCAAATTAAACTACTTGCTTGGAACTCAAACCTGAAGAACCCATTTGCATACTCAGAGCATTAGGTAAAACCAGTATTTTAACATTGATTGTAAGTGAAAACAAGTGTGTAGCAGGCAATTAAATAAGCAAATTGCTTAGTTTTCAAAACTGAAGAACCTCCTTCATTCACAGACCATTAGGTAAAACACGGGTTTTGCTATTGAACGTATGTGAAAACAAGTGCATAGCAGCTAATTAAAGAAATAACTTTCTTAGTTTTCATGACTGAAGAAAATACTGCATTCACAGTGTTAGGTATCAAAACTGATTTACCATTGACTGTAAGTGAAAAAAAATGCATAGCATTCATTTAAAGAAGTAAATTGATTAGTTCTCCCAACTGAAGAAACTACTGCATTCCAAAAGCAATTGGAAACCATTATTTTGTCATTGATTTTAAGTGAATACAAATGCATAGCACCCAATTAAAAGGTAACTTCCTTAGTTTTCACAACTTGAAAAAATATCTGCATTCTAGAAGTATTAGGTAAAACTACATATTCACATTGTAAGTGAAAATGAGTGCATACCAGACAATTAAACAGTAACTTGCTTCATTTTCAAAACTGAAGGACATCCTCCATTCATAGAGCGTTAGGTAAAACCACTGATTTGGCATTCATTGTAAGTGGAAAATGTGCCATAGGTGCCAATTAAAGAAATAACTTGCTTAGTTTTCAAAACTGAAGAATGTACTGCATTCACAGAGCATTAGGTAAAATCAGTGCTTTGACATTGATCGTAAGTGAAAGCAAGTGCAGTAGCTGCCAAATAAGTAATTTGCTTAGTTTTCAAAACTGAAGAACATCCTACATTCACAGATCATTAGTTAAAACCAAGGTTTTGATATTTATTGTATGTGAAAACAAATGCATAGCAGGCAATAAAGGAAGTAATGTGCCTAATTTTCACAACTGAAGAAACTCCTGCATTTGCAGAGCATTAGGTCAAACTACCATTTTGAAATTGATTGTAAGTGAAAAACATGTGTAGCTGGCAATTAAACAAGTAATTTTCTTAGTTTTCAAAACTGAAATACCATTTACATTCACTAAGTAAAACCAGTGTTTTTTCATTGATTGTAAGATAGATGAAGTAAAGAGTATCCTATTAAAAAACTCCCCTGCTTAATTTTTGAAAATTGAAAATCCCCCTTCATTCACGATGTGTTAGGTAAAACCAGGGTTTTGATATTGGTTTTAAGTGAAAACAATGGAATCATAGCCTATTAAACAAATATAATCCTTAATATTTGAAAACTGAAGACACTCATTCATTCAGAGAGCATTAGATAAAACCAGGGTTTTGACATTGGCTGTAAGTGAAAACAAGTGCAAATACCAATGGAAAAGAAAGGTGCTTAGTTTTAACAACTAAAGAAATGGCTGCATTTGCAAGTATTATGTAAAACCAGCATTTTGACATTGATTGTAAGTGAAAATAAGTGGATAACAGACAATTACACAAGTAACTTGCAGAGTTTTCAAAACTGAAGGACCTCATGCCTTCACAGAGCATTAGGTAAAACCACTGTTTTAGCATTGACTGTAAGTGAGAATAAATAGGAGCAAATAGCACAAATAACTTGCTTAGAATTCAAAACAGAAAAACCTACAGCATTCACAGAGTATTAGATAAAACCAGTGCTTTGACATTGATTGTAATTGAAAAGAAGTGTGCAGCAGGCAATTAAATGAGTAACTTGCAGTGTTTACAAAGTGAAAAACCACTTACATTCATAAAGCATTAGGTAAAACCAGGGATTTTTTTCTTTGATTGTGAGAACAAATGAAAAACAGCTAATTAAAGAAGTAACATACTTAGTTTTCACAACTGAAAAAAATCCTGCATTAACAAGTCTTATATAAAACCAGCATTTTGACAATGATTGTAAGTGAAAAGAAGTATGTAGCCCAGGCAATTAAACAAGTAACTTGCTTTGTTTTCAAAACTGAAATACCACTTACATTCCAAAGGCAAAACCAGTGTTTTTTCATTGATTGTAAGTGAGAAGTGAATAGTATCCTATTAAACAAGTACCTTGTTAACTTTTAGAAAATTGAAGAACCCCTTTCATTCACAGAGTATTAGGTAAAACCAGGGATTTGACATTGATTGTAAGTGAAAACAAGTGAATAGTGTACTATTAAACAAATACATTCCTTAATATTTGAAAATTGAAGAACCTCCTTCATTCACAGAGCATTAGGAAAAAGCAGGGTTTTGACATTTGTTGTAAGTGAAAACATGTGCATAACAGCCAATTATACAAGTAATTTGCTTAGGTTCCAAAACCGAAGAACCTTCTGCATGCATAGACTGATTGGCAAAACCACTGTTTTGGCATTGATTGTAAGTGAGAATATATACTAGGAAAAAACACAAGAAACTTGCTTAGACTTCAAAGTAGAATAACCTACTGCATTCACAGAGTATTGGGTAAAACCAGTGATTTGACATTATGGTAAGTGAAAAGAAGTGTGCAGCAGGTAATTAAATGAGTAACTTGCATAATTTAAAAAGCTGAAGAACCACTGACACTTAAAAAGTTAAAACTAGTGTTTTTTCATTGATTGTAAACTAGAAGAAGTGAATAGTATCCTATTAAACAAGTACCTTGCTTAATTTTTGACAATTGAAAAACTCCTTCATTCACAGAGTGTTAGGTAAAACCAGGGTTTTGACACTGATTGTAAGTGAAAACAAGTGCATAGCAGCAAATTAATCTACTTGCTTGTAATTGAAACATGAAGAACTCAGTGCATTCTCAGAGCACTAGGTAAAACCAGTGTTTTGACATTGATTGTAGGTGAAATCAAATGCTATAAAAGACAAATAAAGAAGTAATTTCCTTAGTTTCCTATGTGAAAAACCCTCCTACATTCAGAGATCATTAGGTAAAACCAGTGTTTTACCTATATATTTTATGTGAAAACAAATACATAGTAGCCAATTAAACCAGAACTTGCTTGGTTTTCACAATTGAAGAAATGATTGCACTCACAGAATTACAATCACCACTGATTTGCCACTGATTTTAAGTGAAAAGAGGTGTGAAAGAGAAAATTAAATGAATAACTTGCTTGGTTTTTAAATGGAAGAACCTCATACATCTACAAAGCATTAGGTAAAACCAGTGTTTTTTCATTGTTTGAAAGTGAGAAGGGATTAATATCCTATTAAACAAGTAATTTGCTTAATTTTTGAAAATTGTAGAACCTCCTTCATTCACAGAATGTGAGGTAAAACCAGGGCTTTGACAATGATTGTAAGTGAAAAAAATGAATAGGGTCATATTAAACAAGTACTTTCCTTAATTTTTGATAACTGAAGAACCTCCTTCATTCACAAAGTGGGAGGTAAAACCAAGGTTTTGACATTGGTTGTAAATGAAAACAAGTGCCTATCACCAAATGAAAAAGTAACTTGCCTAGTTTTCACAACTGAAGAAACTACTGCATTCAAATATCTTAGATAAAACCAGCATTTTGACATAAATTGTAAGTGAAAACAAGTGTGTAACAGCCAATTATACAAATAAATTGTTTAGTTTTCCAAACAGAATGACCTCCTGCATTCACAGAGTGTTATGTAAAGCCACTGTTTTGGCATTGAATGTAAGTGAGGATAAATACCAGAAAATAACACAAGTAACTTGCTGAGATTTCAAAACAGAAAAACCTACTGCATTCACAGATCATTAGGTAAAATCAGTGATTTGATACTGATTGTAAGTGAAAAGAAGTGTGAAGCATGCGATTTATAATGAGTAATTTGCATAGATTTCCAAATTGAATAACCACTTACATTCACAAAGCACTGGATAAATCAAGTGATTTTTCATTGATTGTGAGAACAAGTGCAAAACAGCCAAGTAAGGAAGCAAGGAGTCTAGTTTTCACAACTTAAGAAACTCCTGAATTCACAGAGCATTATGTAAAACCAGTTTTTTGATACTGATTGTAAGTGAAAAGAAGTGTGTAGCAGGAAATTAAATGAGTAACCTGCTTAGTTTTCAAAACTGAAGAACCACTTACATTCACAAAATTAAACCAGTGTTTTTCATTGATTGTAAGTGAGAAGAAGTGAATATATCCTATTAAACAAGTACATTGCTTAGTTTTTGAAAACTGAAGAACCCCTCTCATATGCAGAGTGTTATGTAAAACAGGGTTTTGACATTGATTGTAAGTGAATACAAGTGAATAGAATCCTATTAAACAAGGATATTAATATTTAATAGTTAATACTTGATAACTGAAGAACCTCCTTCTTTCACAAAATGTCAGGTAAAACCAGTGTTTTGTCATGGATTGTAAGTGAAAAAAGTGCCATAGCAGCCAAATAGAGAAGAAATTTGCTTAGTTTTCAAAACAGAAGAAATTCCTACATTCACAGACTGTTAGGTAAAACCACCATTTTGATATTTATTGTATGTGAAAACGAGTGCATAGCAGCCAATTAAACAAGGACTTGCTTGGTTTCACAAGTGAAGAAATGACTGCATTCACAAAAACTTTTTTATCTCCACTGCTTTGACATTGATTGTAACTGAAAAGAAGTTTGGTACAGGCAATTAAATGAGTTAATTGCATAGTTTTCAAAACTGAATAACCAATTACATTCACAAAGTATTAGGTAAAAGCAGTGTTTTTTCATTGATTTTAAATAAGAACAATTGCAAAGCAGCCAAATAAGGAAGTAACGAGCCTAGTTTACCCAAGTGTAAAAACTCCTGCATTTACAGAGGATTAGGTGAAACCACCATTTTGACACTGATTGTAATTGAAAAGAATTGATTAGTATCCTATGAAACAAGTACCTTCCTTAATTTTGAAAACTGAAGAACCTTCTTCATTGACAGAGTGTTAGGTTAAACCAGGGTTTTGACATTGTTTATAAGTGAAAACAAGTGCAAAGCACCAAGTGAAAAAGTAAATTCCTTAGTTTTCAAAACTGAAGGCCTCATGCATTCACAGAGCATTAGGCAAAACCACTCTTTTGGCATTGATGGTAAGTGAGAATAAATACCAGCAAGTAACACAAGTAAATTGCCTAGAATTCAATACAGAATAATCTACTGCATTCACAGAGCATTAATTAAAACCAGTGCTTTGATATTTGTTGTAAGATAACAGAATTGTGCAACAGGCAACTAAATGATATGCTTGCATAGTTATCCAACCTGAAGAACCCCTTACATTCATAAAGCATTAAGTAAATCCAGGGTTTTTCATTGATTTTGAGAACAAGTGTAAAGCAGCCAATTAAGGAGTAACATGTGAAGTTTTCACAACTGAAGAAACTTCTGCATTCAAAGAACATTAGGTAAAACCAGCATTTCGACTTTGATTGTAAGTGACAAAACTGTGTAGCAGGCAATTATACAACTAAGTTGATTAGTTTTCAAAACTGAAAAATAACATATTCACAAAAGTAAAACCAGTGTTTTCTCATTGATTGTAAGAGAGAAGTAGTGAACAGTATACTATTAAACAAGTACCTTGATTAATTTTTGAAAATTTAAGAACCTCCTTTATTTTCACAAGTGAAAGAAATGAATGCATTCCAGAATCTTATGTATCACCACTGCTTTGACATTGCTTTTAAGTGAAAAGTAGTGTGAAGTAGGGAATTAAATGAGTAACTTGTTTAGTTTTCAAAACTGAAGAACCACTTACCTTCACAAAGTGTTAGGTAAAATCAGTGTTTTTCATTGATTGTAAGTGAAAACAAGTGAATAGTATCCTATTAAACAAGTACCTTCTTTAATTGTTCAAATCTTAAGAACCTCTTTCATTCACAGAGCTGTAGGTAAAACAAGGGTTTTGACATAGGTTTAAGTGAAAAAAAGGGCATAGCAGCAAATGAAAAAGAAACTTTCTTCATTTTCACAAGTCAGAATTACTACATTCAAAAGAGTTAGGTAAAACCAGCATTTTGAAACTTATTGTATGCAAAAAGAAGTGTGTAACAGCCAATTATACAAATAACTTGCTTAGTTTTCAAATCTGAAGGACCACCTGCATTCTTAGAGCATTAGATAAAACCACTGTTTTTGCATTGATTGTAAGTGAGATAAATACCAACAAATAACACTAGTAACTTGCTTAGAATTCAAACAGAATAACCAACTGCATTCACAGAGAATTAGGTAAACCAAGGGCTTTGACATTGATTGTAAGTGAAAAAAAGTGTACAGGAGGCAATTAAATGAGTAATGTACATGGTTTTACAAACTGAAAAAACATTTACATTCACAAAGCATTAGGTAAAACCAGAATTTTTTCATTGATTGTGAGATCATGTGCAAAACAGCAAATATAGGAAGTAACATGCTGAGTTATTACAACAAAATATAGATTTGCATTCACAAGTGTTAGGCAAAACCACCATTTTGACATTGATTGTAAATGAAAAGAAGTGTATAGCAGGCAATTAAACTAGTAATTTGTATACTTTTGAAAACTGAAGATCCGCTTACGTACAAAAAGTCAAAACCAGTGTTTTTTCATTGATTGTAACGAGAAGTGACTAGTATCTTATTAAGCAAGTACCTTATTAATTTTTGAAAATTGAAGACCTCCTTCATTTACAGTGTGTTAGTTAAAACCAGGGTTTGATAATGGAGGTAAGTGGAAACAAGTGTATAGCAGCCAATTAATCTATTTGCTTGGAATTCAAAACTGAAGAACCTAATGTATTCACAGAGTAGTAGGAAAAACCAGTGTCTTGACATTGATTGTAAGTGAAAACAAGTGTGTAGCAGGCAATTAAACTACAGCTTGCTTAGTTTTCAAAATTGAAGGACCTCCTTCATTCACAGAGCATTAGGCCAAACAATTGTTTTGATATTGAAAGTAAGTGAAAACAAGTGCGTAGCAGCCGAATAAAGAAGTTGCTTCCTTAGTTTCCTCAAATGAAGAAAATCCTACATTCACAGAGCATTAGGTATAAGCAATGTTTTGATATTTATTGTATGTGAAAACAAGTGAATAGCAGTCTATTAAACAAGGGTTTGTTTGGTTTTCACAATTGAAGAAATGATTGAATTCACAGAATCTTATGTACCAACACTGCTTTGCCATTGGTTGATAGTGAAAAGAAGTGTGAAGCAGGAAACTAAGGGAGCAAATGGCTTAGTTTTCAAAACTGAAGAACCAGATGCATTCACAAAGCATTAGGTAAAACTAGTGTTATTTTCATTGATTATAAGTAAGAACAAGCGCAAAGCAGCCAATTAAGAAAATAATGTTCCTAGTTTTCACTAGTGAAGAAACACTTGCATTTACAGTGGGTTAGGTAAAACCATATTTTTGACACTGATTCTATGTGAAAACAAGTGTATAGTATCTTATTAAAGTACCTTCCTTAATTTTTGAAAACTGAAAACCTTCATTCCCAGTGCATGATGTAAAACCAGGCTATTGATATTGGTTGTAAGTGGAAATAAGTGCATAGCACCAAATGAAAAATCACTTGCTTAGTTTTCCCAATGGATTTAACTACAGAATTCCAAGAGTGTTTGGGAAACCATTGTTCTGTTATTGATTATAAGTGAAAACAAGTGCAAAGAATCCAATGAAAATGTAACTTGCTTGGTTTTCAAAACCTGAAGAAACAACTGCATTCTCAGCATATTAGGTAAAACAAGCATATTGACATTGTAAGTGAAAACAAGTGCCATAGCAGCCAAATAAAGAAGTAATTTGCTTAGTTTTCAAAACTGAAGAACCTTCTACATTCACAGAGCGTTAGGTAAAACCAATGATTTCATACTGAATATAAGTGAAAACAAATGCATAGCAGCCAATTAAAGAAATAACTTCCTTAGTTTTCACAAAAGAAAAAACTACTGCATTCCCAGAATGTTAGGTGAAACCATGGCTTTGACATTGGTTGTGAGTTTTTTTTTTTAAAGTACATAGCAGCCAATTGAAGAAGCAACATGCTTCATTATCACAACTGAAGAATTAAATGCATTCACAGAGTGTTAGGGATCACAACTGATTTACAATTGACCGTAAGTGCAAACAAGTGCTTAGAATTCATTAAAAGAACTGAATTACTTAGTTTTCCCAACTGAAGAAATGACTGCATTCCAATAGTGTTAGGTAAACCATTGTTTTGTAATTGATTGTAAGTGAAAACAAGTGCATAGCACACAAAGAAAAAGTAACTTGGTTAGTTTTCACAACTAGAATTAACAACTGCATTCTCAGCATATTTGT
>JAKSZT010054035.1:144438-169846 GCA_026826555.1 Tolypeutes matacus
TCACATCCTCAGATTTGTAAGCTTTAACCCTAATAAACTCCAATAAAGGCCAAACTATTTCTGGTATTTTGTATTGACAGCACTTGGCAAACTCAAACAGCTAGGGCCATGGGGATGATAAGCTGCCCTGTTCCCAAATGGCAGTGTGATGCTGCTGCTTTGTGAATTCACCTGTAAATTGTGGGTGTCCCCAGACTAGGTGAGAATGAGTACTGGTTAGATGGAGGGGGAAGTGCTCTTGGCCAGCAAGGCCTGCAAGACATGGAGTCAGGCAGGGGAGTCACAGGGTTTGGGGACTAGTTATAGTCACAGATGGCCCAATATGATGTACCTACTTCATACAGTGGTGGGCCAGGTGGGCAGGGGCAGATAAATGTATGGGAACTGTGGTCTGCTGCAGCAGAGGTGTCAGGGCACAGCAAGGAGACTTTCTGCTCCTGCTCCTTTTGCCTTTCCCTCCTTCCCTTGACCTCAAGGATTGACCCTCTGAGAAGGCTGCTCTTAGTGTACTCCTGGGTAACAGGCACAACACAGGTCTCCTGCTTCCAGTTCTACATTCACCTTCTCCAATCTTGGGGCAGCTAAAGAAAGAGCAATGCCAAGATGAAAACTGCTGGTGTCAGGAAGCTAATGTCAAAATTCACATGACAGCATTGGCTACAGCAATAACATTAAGAGAATGAGAAAAATTAGGCCAGTGACCCTAATAAATTGTACGGTAATCCCAGAAACTCTTGGGACCTAAGGCTGAAAAGAATAGAAGTGAGGTTGTGAGAGAGTGCAATGTTTCCAGAAAACCTCAGTGGGTGCAGATGGCAGGTATTTCTCAGTCTAATTAAATATTAAATTTTCAACCCATTTTTATCAGTGTTGAAAATGATGCAGACTTCTTCAATCCTAGAATAGAATGGAAGGGTTGGATTGGAAGATGCTGAAGAACAACTGATGAAGATGGAATGTAACATGTGTTCACTGTAGTTTCACCAATCCACAGAGGGAATGTCCTGTTTGGGAACAAAACTCTCAGATCCCCAATGAAAACCATCATCATAGGATCTGGATCCACAAATGAAGACAGGGAGAAAGCCCTGCTCAGCACTCACAACCTCACTTAGTGATGTGAGTCACTCTACCGTGTCTTCACTGGGGAATAAACAGAGGGAAGTTCATCTCCTCCTGTGGGTGCTAACAGCCCTCTAACAGGACACGTGTTGAGAGCAGTGTTGCCTTCACATGGTCGTGTCCATCCTCCTCATTCTATGTGCTCAGTCTTGCTGAGGGAGGCCTCTCCAATCTAGGCAGCAGGGGAGGGGGCCAAAGGGATTGAGCACTTTTCTTTTATGGGTGACTGTACTTGCAAAGGCTGAGGGGAAGTGCCTCCCCCAATAATGTTGTAGATACAAATCAGTTTCTTTAAATTAACCACTATGTATGATTTCATTGTGTGCTATTTTCATAATTTCTTTTAAATTATAACCAAATTATCCATGCAAAGAGTATAAAAATAATTTATATCTGTTAGGGCAAACATCCAAATTCCTTGTCAACCCCCATTCCTCCTTCCACAGAATTATCTGCACTGGCAGATTATTTGGGTACACATTTCTGTTTAAAAAATACATGCATTCTCCAGTTTCATCAATCCCCCACCCTATCATATTTGAGAAAAATATTAGAGTACAACTTAAGAATATAAATAAGTTTTCTAACTTCTTAAAAGCTTGAGATTAGGAGTATATCATCAAACTATGAAAGGATCTTTTCTCATTTAAAATAATAAAGAAAATTGGAGTTAAGTAAAAAGCAGGCCACTGTAGTTCAGTGGCTGTTAAACTCGAATCCTCATTAGAATGAGGTGAAGAAACTGGAAAAATATCAATGGTTGGGGTGCTTTGTAAGAAAATGCTACAATGAAGGGCAGCATTATTTTTAAATGGTAATTTTAAAAATACATACCCAGGATGTAATGGATTGAAGAACCAGTGAAAACAACCAGGATAATTTGAAATAAGTGGAAAGCCCATCTTTACATAAATTAAGAGAAATTTCGAGTTCTGATGCATAAATTGGTAGTAACAAATTGAACACAGATGAGTGTGGAAGAAGATGTGGGAGTAGCAGATCTCAGAACAAACTGCAAGTGCAGTTTTCCAAGAGGAGAAAGACATCCTGAATTGCACAGTCACAGCCACTTCCTTAAAAGATTGGGAACAAGTTGCACAGACTGGAGGTGGAGAGTCTTTGGAGATTCTATTCATTACATTCAGGGGATTTCTCTCCAGTATGAATGTTGAAAAGCTTAATGAGATACTGCCTCTGCCTGAAGTCTATTCCACATTCCTTACATATATAGGGTTTCTCTTCACTATGAATTTTCTCATGGTCAGTGAGATTTGATTTGCTACTGAAGGCTTTCCTACATTCCTTACATATATACGGTTTCTCTCCAGTTTGTCTTCTCTGGTGTGTAATGAGGCTTGATTTCTGAATGAAAGCTTTCCCACATACATCACATTCATAGGGTTTCTCTCCAGTTTGTATTCTCAGATGGTCAATGAAGTTTTCCTTCTGGTTGGAGGCTTTTCCACATTCATTGCATATATAGCGTTTTTCTCCAGAACGAATGCTCTGATGTTTAATTAACTGTTGCTTATGGCTGAAGGCTTTTCTGCATTTTTTACATTTATTTTGTTTCTGTCCACTGTGAGTTTTTTCATGTTCTGTGAGATATGATTTGTACCTAATTGCTTTTTCCCATGCCTTACATTATTAGGGTTTCTTTGCACTAGGAAACCTCTTGTACCTGAGATTTGACAGTTGAATTAAAGCTTTCCCAATTATATATCATTTGTCTTCAGTAAGAATTTTCTGATGTATAAAGATATTTTCTGTTAAGTTGAAAATTTTCCCACATGTATAACATTTTGATGCTTGTTCCCCAGTATGGTTTTTAAAATGAGGAGTAAAAAACAATTGTAAAGAGCAGACTACATTCAGGAAACTCATATGGTTTCTCACTAGCTTGAATTTTCTCATACTCCATTAGTTTTGTTTCAGATGGAAACATTCCCATGTTCATTACAATATTAACAAATGTATGAATATTTCATGCTCAATTAGGTTTAATGCCTGGATGAAGGATTTCCAATATTCCTTACCACACAGGGTTTTATTCCTGCATGTTTCTTTCATGTGACTCTAGCTTTCCCAAATTCATTAAAGCCCAAATGGTTTCTCTGAAGGATTAATTCTTTGGTATCTCATGACGCTGAATTTCCAAGAAAACTTCACACTTATTACACTTAAAGGGGAGGACCACCATGTGGGTCAAACTGGCAAGACGCATTGTCTTCATTTTTTACCTTACTTAAATTCCCTCATGCTTATGTAAGGATGATGAAAATTCCTTCAAAGTGAAGTTACATTCATGGAAGTTTTATTTTGAGGATTAATGCTTGCAGTCAGAGAACATATTTTCCCAACTTCTTACATTCTCTGCCTTCATCTTAAGTCTGTACTGTTGTGGAAGTGGGCATAGCTTCACTCACAAACTTTTGTTGCAAACACATTTCTATTTGCAAATACATGCATTCCTTAGTTTCATCCATCCCACACCCTATCACATATGAGAAAAATTTTGGAGTACAACTTAAGAATATGAATACATTTTCTAACTTCTAAAATACTTGAGATTAGAAGTATATCATCTAATTGTAAATGAATCATCTCTGCTTTAAAATACTAAGGAAAATTGGAGTGAAGTAGAAAGCAGGCTGTTGTAATGGAGGTAGATGGTGCCTGGAATGATCCAAAGAAAGTTAGGGACCAGGATACCTCACTCCATGTGGAATGCAGGCAAGTTTATTTAGGCTGAAGCTGCTTTTTATACTAAAAAGCTGATAACAAAAGTAGGGCATCCTTCACTAGTTCCTCAGCTTGGTACGTGACAGCGCTGCCTGTTTCTGTGTTCCCAGACAATCTTTCTTGGGAATTCAGAAAATAACATCTTGTGGTGTGTTCATTCTGCTCTGCCTCCTCCTACTGATATTTATAGTATGCAGTGTCCTTGGAGACATTTACTAATGTTTCTCTGCCAGCAAGCATGCTTTTTAAATGCTTAAACCTTTATGCTCTGGCTCTCAGCATCTTTTACAGCAATTCCCCCTTTTTTTGGTCCAGGCTGACTGTGCCTGTCTGAGGTTGCCCTCCTCTGAAGGCCTTACCCATCACTGGCCACCAGTCAAGCTCCATGGACAGGGGTTTGAGAGTTAAGTGTTTTAAGCAGAATCAAGTGATTAGCATGGCTGGCCTTTTCCGCCCTATTAATGCAGGACAGCAGGATTTTGTGAATGACTCCCAATAAAATTAAGAGTAGCAGAGCACCAATGATCACCACACTGAAGTTAGCAAGTACAGAGGTTGATTTGACCAATGTAGGGGTTTATTTTATTTAATTCATCTGTCACTGCTTGCCAAAATTCGCTACCTGGACGCCTAGTAAGTTGATTCTGAGACATGCTCAATATCTTCTTTTGTAAATCTGTAATTTCTATAGATAAATTTGTGTGATGATCTATTAAATGATGTTTAATTTTTTTCCCTTTCATAATGGGAATCATTGTATGGGAGAGGAGTGATACAAAAAGCACTTTTATTCCAATCACACTTCAAACCTTGTTTTAAATTTAGATTATATACCTGATCTCCCATTTGTGTAATAGCCACCTCTAAGTCATTAAGCCTATTGTTAATCTGCTCTCAACGTATGCCTGGCTATGCCATAACTCATTAGCAATATGATGCCAATTTCTAACATATTGTCATGTTTGGATATTCTCATGTAAGGCAATTCCTGCCACAGCAGCAGCTGTAATAATACCTATAAGCCCTAATACAGCAGCTATAATTAATCCAATTAAACATTTGGTTCTTTTCAAATAATGATTTAGAAAGTGCCAAAGGATTTGGTTCTCAGAGGAAGACTGCCAGCAGTGATTCATATGAACTGGAAGCCATATTTATGACACCGCCATCCTATTTGAGCTGCAGTAGAACTCTCCTGTAAAACAGACTTTGATACACATGTGTAAAGGGAGCAATTACTGCAGAAAAAACATTTTTGATTAATGCTCACTGTTCCTACTATAAAAACAATGGGATCCCATACACATACTTTATGAAATTAAATTTAATTTCTTTTTAGACTGGTAATATTAGTTTTACTGCCTTGCCATTCAAAAATGTGGGTACTTCCCAAAAATACCTTCCACAAATAATTTTTAGTTTTGTTAAGTTTAGTGTGCCATAGTTGTGGGATAAATCTTCCATGATGATGCCAATTTAGTGATGTATTTATACTTATGACATGCCCAAAATTTTAAAAATAATGAAAGCTTTCATTAGTTGATTTTGTTGAATTATTAATTTTTCAACTTATGGTTGTGTTTACATTAGGTTTCGGTAAGCCTATATGGGCCCAATTCTTTACAATTCTATAAGAATTATTAAAGAGCACAACCTCAGATGAAATATGGCATATATGCCATTTATCACTTTGTATTATCATTTTGGGGCTGTATACACAGATTTATGGATCCTATGCAGTTAAGTCATTTAAGAAAATGTAAGGTTAAATTTTCAATAAATTTACCTTATTCCTTGGGTTTTAGAGGAAAGTGAGGATCAATGAGCCCAGGAAATTAAAAGACTGATTAATAAAAACAGGATAGGATTTGTCCCCCCAAGTCAACAATTCTAAAAGAGGTGAATTAATAATATAAGCCCAATATGTATAATTTTGGGAAAGTGCACTACTTACTGCTGTGGTTGTCAAGGAATTCATAGCAAGGAATAACTGTGTTAGAGTGACATTCTGCCTTTTAGAAGTTACAATCTTTTCTGCTTTTTGTGGCAGATTCTTTGATTTATATCTATGTTTCAGATGTCTGAACAGGACTCAAAGCTCATCTCCTTTATCAGTAATGGTAAGAGCAAAACTTCGAACCTATATCCTAATTTAACTTCTGCCTTATCCCACTGATTATTATTTTTATGCTTTCAATAAACTAGTTGTCTAATATTTGTTTCTCTATTATGGCCTAATTTTATCCAGAAATTCTCTGCTGCTGGTGTATATGATTCTGACATTTGGCTTAAAAAATTTATTGTAAATAAAGTTGTGTTTAGTAATAATGAATTTGATACTATAGAGGTCAACTTGTGAGTATTTTGATAATTCCTGAGGAAGGGGCCAGCCTCCTCAGGAAGGAACACAAAACTACCTGGGGAGTACATTTTAAGGTTTATGCATCAATCCGTGGGAGAGTGGCTAGCTACCCCAGGGAAGAATACAACACCTGTTGAAATGCACTTTTTAAAAAATTTTTTACAAAATGTCCTTGATGTGCTTACTGTTTTAATTTCCAGTATTTTTCCTGAAATGTGGAAAGTGTTAACTAGCAAGGCATTGGATTTTTTGATTTACAAAGTTTTCTGCATGATGCTTTTCTTTTAGTCTTAAACAATACTTAATAAACTTTTTTTAAAAAAGATAGTTTCAGGACTGTTCAAATTTAAAACAAAATATTTATATATTTTTTTTTCTAAAATATCTTTATGTGTAACATACAAGTTATTAAATTATTTATATATGCAATGTACTGTATTGAAGTTTTGATTAGAATTTAAGTATATTTTACAGAATTCATAACTACAGTAGATTATACAACAACAGACATCCAATGAATAAACTTTTATTTCTTAAGCATTTAAGATTCTTAGTAGCCTGATTAGAATGACCTCAATTTTTTTTATATTGTATAGTTTGAGGCATAGGTAAAAACAAATTATTATTTCCTATTTGGGCTGTGGGGTAATACATTAATTTGTAATTTTAATACTTGCATTGGTTTTGTTCTTACCATTAAAATTAGAATTGGGGATATTGCTTTCAGTGTTGAATAAAAACTTTATTTATTGTTGGCTATTTTACAGGAAGAGGAGTGTGGGCTGGCTTGACTTGTTTAAGAAAATATTAAATAAAGCCTTAGCCAATTTTAAAACAATGGAATAGTGACATAACTGGATATAAATTTTTTGCAACAAACTAGCAATATTTGGGACCACTGAATGCTGCAGAGGTGTTATTTTATTTTACTATAATTTACTCTTAGGCACTACCCCAGCAGCCTTTAATGGCTGCTTTCTTCTTGTAGTTATAACTAAAAATTATGATTAATAATATTATATTTTATTTACTATTATATGGAAACATTATTATATTTTCAGGAACTTTATACACTTTTAAAGTATTCATATGAACTTTTTATTCATAAACTTTAATTGTTATAAAATTAGAAAGTTCCCTTTAATTATACAACAGTTTTAAATACTTCATTCAATTTCTATCACATGAACTTTATGATTTTTAGTATTTTACTTTTTTTAGGTAAAAGACCAAGTTATTTGTGACAGTTTGAAATAAATGCTATCTTTGAGGATTTGATTTGAGAAAGCAGGTTCAAACATTGTGTTCTTTTTAAAAGTGATAAGACCTGTTTCTTCATGGAAATGATAAGGTTAAAGTACAAGAACCTATTTTTGATAAAACAGACTTTCTTTATTGCATACTGATTTTTGAGGAGAAAAACTTTGTATACTTTCACTAAAACAGGATACTGACTTGAGAAATTTTGAGAAAGAATAAAACCTTTCTTTATATTATTAGATTGTTTGACATTAAAGCTTTTAAATTTTTATAGATAGACTGCTTAAATTTTACTTAGCTTTGACCAAAAAATTCCTTTTTCACAAGCCTTTTGCACTTTTATATTTATTCAGATTTTGTCCCACATTTTACTTTGTTTTAATAACTAGTTATTTTATCTTAGGATAAAATGACTTTCTTTACTTTAATAATAAAAGGACATTCTCTATACCTTCCATACTTGTTACCACAATGATTTTGGAAACTATTTCCAAACAAACTTCTGACAACATATAATTACCATCAACATTAAAAACCTTGTTAGAATAATGATTTAATTTGAGTATAACTATTTTTATTAATTTAAACTAATATCCATATTTATGTATTAATTTAAGTGCTTATTTAATTTTTGGACATTTGAATAGAGCTCTTATAATAATCTTCATTTATCAATTTAATATTACCAACCAGAGGTATCTAAATATACACTGATACTGAACAAATAGACAAACACAAAAAGAATTATGACACACTAACAGAAACAGAAAGCTTACTAATTTGACCCATAATTTTCACTCCTTTGGTATGGCTGTCTTCAAGCCCTCCATCATTTCACATCTTTGATTTTACTGTTTTTAAGATTTTTTCTGGAATCTGTGCTACCTGCAATATATAAGCTTGTTCTTTGAAACAGTTTTGTTCATAATCAGCAACCAGCCAGGACAACTCAAACAGCATAAATGCAGTTAAACTCTAATTTAGCAGTTTATACAGATATTTAACATGTATATTTTGGATTATTATGCTTTAGGAGTACACTTAGGCTCAAAGTTCAGATTTCTGTGATAGGCCTTTTAATTCCTGTTCTTAAGTTTGTGTATACTCAGTGAAGGAGTAATAAACTTAATTTCAGCTGAGGAAGGATTGACAGCTGTACTGCTTTTGGTAACTGCTTTAAGTTCTGTTACAGGCTGGAGTGAACTGCTCTGTTGTTGACTAGGTAACTTTGTGCAAGGCTGGGAAATGTGCTCATATTGTTTATCTGAGGGCCTTGAGCACGTCCCACTTGGAAGTTTCCTGACTTATTAATGAGACTACCATTTTTATGATATTTAGAATGGCATTCCTTGGCCCAGTGTAAGCCTTTTTGTCATTTGAGACACACATGACTTTGTATTGATTTATTATTGCCCCTAAATGGAGCTCTTACACTAGTTTTGCCTTGGCAATCTTTTTTCATATCACCTGGTTTCCCACGTTTAAAGCAATTTAAATTAGTAATCATAGGAGTACGTCCCTTTAGAGTAGCTGCAAGAAGGTTCATGTCCTAGGTATTAGGCCCAATGTTTTGGAATATTTTTATATAATACTGTAAAATTCTTTCTTTTGCCTTTAGTGGACATAAATCCATTTTAAATCTCTGTTAGCATTATCAAAGCCAACATTAAAATAAACATTTCTTTAAGATAAGATTGTGTTACGGTCTTGTTGACTACATCTGCCAGCCTTGCTACAAATTCAGCATAGGGTTCGGTATTTTCTTGAACAATTTTTGAAAATGATTGTCCAGAGTGTCCAGAGATGGAGATTCATCGCCAGGCAGCTAGGCAGCACAATCGCACTTGTTCAATGGCAGTATCATCATATTGAACTTGGCGAGGAATACCAGGCCACTGAACTGTTCCTAATATTGGTTCAGCAGGAATAGGCTGTGGTGGATTTTGCTGTTGATATCATCGTGCACTATTTTAGCTTCATCAGCCCACCAAGTTTTAAATTGTAAAAATTCTGCTGAATTAAGTACAGCCTGAGCTAAGAAATCCCAGTCCCAGTGTATTAATCTGTTTTCTTGTGCCATTCCTTACACCAATTCTTTAGTATAAGGAGAATTTTCACCATATTGAGTGCATGCTTGTTTTAATTCTTTGATAGTTTTAGAAGGAATAGGTGCATGCTCAGGTTGTACACCCCCTTGTGGATTGTTAGCATCTACTGGAATTTGAGTTACGGTTACTGGAAAATTTTTTTAAAAAATGCATAGCCTCTGAATTTCTTTCTCTTCTTCCCTGTGGTATACCTTTCATAATTGAAGAGGTTGCTGCTGGCACAAAAACAGAAACTTTTGGAAGATCATCAAATGTTGTAAAAAATGGATCAGTAGATACCTCAGGAGACACAGATGCTGGTTCAGAAGACAATAAATCATCTTTTGGAGAGGATGGCTAACGACCACTGGAAAAGTTTCATAAACTCCCTTTTTCTTTTTTTTTTCTTTTTATTAGCCACGAGTTTATCTGTTTTTACCTGTTCATTAATTTTTCATATATATTTTCATTAAAATCATCATTAGTTTTTTCTGCTCCCGTGTTAGCAATAGCAGTATCCATTTTAATATCTTCATTTTCATCTGACTGTAATGGTTCAACAGCAACAGAAATAAGACTATACAAAGACCATACATAACAATGTTTATGTACAAGAGAAAGAAGTTTTAGGTACTCTAGGGTCTTCACAGATACCCCTGTATTCTTTAACAAGGTCTTCAAAACTTGGAAATATTCCTCTAACTGAGTCAACTGATTACCCATTACCCTGATGATCAAGATAATTTGTCTCACCAACAGAATGAAGGGACCATCCAGCCCAGCAGTCCTTGTTTCCATGGCACTGATCCAGAGAATAGATTAATCATGCTCCATGTTGGGCACTATCTGTTGTAATTGCACGTGGAGGTAGATGGTGCTGGGAATGATCCAAAGAAAGTTTGAGATCAATTTACCTTACTACATGTGGAATGCACGCAAGTTAATTTAAGCTGAAACTGCTTTTTATACTACAAAGATGATAACAAAATTAGGGGTCCTTCATTAGTTCCTCAGCTTAGTACATGAGAACACTACTTGTTTCTGTGTTCCCAGACAATCTTTCTTGGGAATTCTGACAATAACATCTTTGTGGTGTGTTCATTCCACTCTGCCTCTTCCAACTGATGTCTGCAGTATGCAGTGTCCTTAGACATTTACTAATGTTTCTCTGCCAGCAAGCATGTTTTTTAAATGCTTAACACTTTATGCTCTGGCTCTCAGCATCTTTTCCAACATCCAAGGAAGGAATACAAAGGGTTTAAAAGCACGTGAAAAATGCTCGACATCGCTTGCTATCAGGGAAATGCAAATCAAAACTACAACGTGATACCATTTTACACCCATGAATATTGACAGGATTAAAAAAACAGCAGACTCTAAGTGTTGCAGAAGATATGGAGGAATAAGAACCTTATTCCTCTGCTGGGGGGATTATGGAATAGTCCAGCCAATGTGGAGGACAGTTTGACAATTCCTCAGAAAACTAACAATAGATCTTCCATTTGATCCAGCAATTCCACTGCTGGGTATATACCCAGAACTGAAAGCAAAGACACGAACAGATATATGCACACCAATGCTCATAGCGGCATTGTCCACCTTTGCCAAAAGATGGAATCTGCCCCAGTGCCCATCAACAGATGAATGGACGAGCAAAGTGTGGTACATACATACAATGGAATATTATTCAGCTGTAAGAAGGAATAAAGTGCTAACCCACAGAATAACATGGACAAATCTTGAAGACCTTATGTTGAGTGAAGAAAGCTAGGCATTGAATGATGAACATTATATGATCTCACTGATTTGAACTGAGGAAAGTGAGAAGTCTCTGAGAACCATTGTCTGAAAGATATGGTAACAAAGGAGAGAAAGAGAAGAGTAGGCTGTGAGCCATCACCCATATGGACATAATCTATGGTAAAGGGATAGAGTATAGCTGCATATTGAAGGATAAGACAGATGGGTAGGGACATTAGTGGGTTTGGTGGTGCAGAGTTCACAGGAGGTTAGATTAAGAAGGGCAGGTTGGAATACCCAGAGCATGTAACTATGAATCTTGTCATCCCATGAGTGAAGATGGGGAAGTGTCATACGCCCCAGGGGGATGGGGGATAAGGAACAGTTAAGATCAAATGGTGTATTTAGTGGTCATGGGAAAGGTTTTTTTATTACCTTATATTAATGGACACAAGAAATGATAAATATCATAAAAAATTATTAAAATGTACCTTCTAAATTGTAAACTATAATGTAAACCATTGACAAGGATTACTTGCTATATTTTACTATCTGTATAACAGTTATACCAATGTTAACATCCATTAAAAAGGTTTTAATAGAGGTGAGGAAGGGGGAGGGAGGTTGGGTATGAGGGAGTCTCTAGTATTTTATGTGTGACTTTGCTGGGACCTAAAACTTATTTGAAAATTAAGTGAAAATTTTGGAGACACTGGGGAATGAGAGGGGGAAGGTGTCATGGTACACTAGACATCCAATACTACAGTGATAAAGGGAAAAAATTTTAATTTTGTTAAAAAGGATTTTTTTGTTTTTTTCCCCATTTTTATGAATGTCCTAATCTGTAAATTATATTTTATTTTTATCTTAGTGTTTTTTTTCTTCTGACTTTCCTTGTACTTATCTGTTGCATTTAAGCTTCTCATTATTATTTCTTTTCCTATTAATTGTATTTGGTTATTATATGGGCTTCATGTTCAAAGAAGGTTTAGTTAACAGAAGGGTTACAATGGGGGCTGCAGAGGATCATTGGTAGGGGGTGTCTAGGATGGGGGATTCAAGGGAGTATATTCATCTGAATATACATGAAAGATATATGAAATTGTTCGAATGATCAAGGATTGGTGCATGGTCACGGTGGTTAGACAATCACTAAATAAGTGAGGGATCTGAATTCCCAGCCTGGAGAGCTCTGCCACATTCTCCAAGGAAGCAACAACAGTCCCCTGAGTGAAGGAACAGTGTATGGCAAAAGAGAATGGCCCACAGTTGGGTTCTTGTTATTGATGACTAACGTTATGAATCTTTGCTCTTGTAATTGAATCTTAGCCTACTGTTATGGGGTGCCTAAGGATTGCCACCTGAGAGCCTCCTTGTTACTAAAATGTGGCCTCTTTCTAAGCCAAACTGAGCATATGAATGCATTGCCTTTGCCTGAACATAGGACATGACTCCCGTGGATGAGCCTCCCTGGCAACAAGGGATTAATACCAAGTGCCAACTGGCAACATGATTGGGAAAAGACTGTGAATGAAGGGGGAAAATGTAAAGAGAAATGAGTTCATGTGGCTAAGACACTTCAAAGAGAGTCAGGAGGTCGTCCCAGAGGTAACACTTATGCACAACTCTGTAGGATCTCATAGAACACCAAAGTGTATATCATCCCACACAGAGGGGCTCTTGAAGGCTCTGGACACTCCCAGGACCTAATAAGTGGAGATAGCCCCACAGATTGATGCCTTATTAGTGGGATCTACTTTGGAATCTGTGCACTTGAGAGTGACAGATTTGGACTCGAATAAGTCCTCCCTGCAACTGGTCCATCAGTCCCTTCTATTCAAACCTATATGTGATGCTGCAGTTTTCAGGTGTACTTCCAGAGACTGGAGCCTCTGGCCTACCTATGTGCCAGCTGTGCCTGGAATCTTGATGGAACTGCAACTCCTACCCTACAGCTCAATGGACACATCCAAGTCACCTGGTGGGGAGATGATGATGGGCAACGTCCATCCAGGGAATGGAGATGGTCTGCATCTACAGGTAGGATAGTCCCATCCACCATATCCATGTGATATGAGCCCTCTCTCACTTGGAGGTGGAGTGGACATCACCATCACAGTCCCCTCAAGATTGGGGGAAGAGCTATGGACTAGAGTGGACTTAATGGTATTCTGTTGTAGACATATTGTGACTCAAGCAATGGAAGAAATAATAACAGAGAGGTAGAGTCAGTGGCTACTGGATGCTTTTGGGGCAGGGAGGGAAAAGGCAGTTGAAATACAGGGGCTTTTTTGGTACTTGGGGTTGTCCTGCGTGGCATTGAGGTGATGGATGTAGGCCATTTTACATCAGCATTATGAAGCAGAACTGTGTGGGAGTGAGTGTGGTCTACAATGTGAACTGTGGTCTATGCTTGGTGACAAGGCCCCATGATGTATATTTCCATTGAGGGTGATGTACCACACTGATAAAGGATGTTTGTGTGGGATGAAGTGGGAAGTGTGGGAAGTGGGGAACATGGGAATCCCAGTAATTTCTGTGTAATATTTAGGTGATCTAAGCGCCTTTTAAATATATATATAATTTATGGAAGCAAATGCACATATATTTATATATCACTTTACAAATATTAGTATGTTTTTTGAAATTTTGATTTTTACCCACAATAAAAAAAGAAGAAAGGAAAGAAAGAAAATGCTACAATAATCACCAGCATTATTTTGAATGGTAATTTAAAAAATGCTTACCTAGAATGTAAAGGATTGAAGAACCAGTGAAAACAACCAGGATAATTTGAAATAAGTGGAAATCCCATCTTTACATAAACTAAGAGGAATCTCGAGTTCTGATGCATAAATTAGTGGCAACAAATTGAACACAGATGAGAGTGGAAGAATATGTGGGAGGAGCAGATCTCAGAACAGACTGCAGGTGCACTTTTCCAAGAGGAGAAAGACATCATGAAGTACACATTCACAGCCGCTTCCTTAAAAAATTGGCAACAAGTTGCACAGACTGGAGGTGGAGATTCTTTGCAGATTCACATTCATTACATTCAGAGGATTTCTCTCCAGTATGAATGTTGAAATGCTTAATGAGATACTGCCACTGGCTGAAGGCTATTCCACATTCCTTACATATATATGGTTTCCCCCCATTATGAGTTTTCTCATGGTCACTGAGATTTGATTTGCTAATGAAGGCTTTCCTACACTCCTTACATATATAGGATTTCTCTCCAGTTTGTCTTCTCTGGTGTGTAATGAGGCTTGATTTCTGAATGAAAGCTTTCCCACATCCATCAAATTCACAGGGTTTCTCTCCAGTATGTATTCTCAGATGGTGAACGAGGTTTTCCTTCTGGTTGAAGTCTTTTTCACATTCATTGCATACATAGGGTTTTTCTCCAGAATGAATGCTCTGATGTTTAATGAACTGTTGCTTTTTCCTGAAGTCTTTTCTGCATTCTTTACATTCATTTTTTTTCTCTCCAATATGAGTTTTTTCATGTTCTGTGAGATTTGATTTGTACCTAAGGCTTTTTTACATGCTTTACATGCATGTGGTTTCTTTGCAGTAGGAAATCCCTTGTATCTGAGATTTGACATTTGAATTAAAACTTTCCCAAATATATATGAGTTCACTTCAGTCAGAATTTTCTGATTAATAAACAGGTTATCTGTCAGGTTGAAAACTTTCCCACATGTGTGACATTTCTATCTTTGTTCCCCTCTATGGCTTCTAAAATGAGGAGTAAAACATGACTGTAAAGAGCAGCCTAAATTCAGGACACTCATATGATTTCTCTCAAGTTTGACTTTTTTCATATACCATGAGGATTGTTTTTGATGGAAGCATTCCCATATTCATTACAATAGTAACTAATGTATGAATATTTCATGCTCAATGAGATTTAATGTCTGCCTGAAGGATTTCCAATATTCCTTACATACACAGGGCTTTACTACTGCATGTTTCTTTGATGTGACTCTAACTTTCCCAAAATCATGAAATCCCAAATGGTTTCTTTGAAGGATTAATTCTCAGGTATTTTGTGAGGCTGAAATTCCAAGAAAACTTCACACTCATTACGCTTAAAGGGGAGGACTGCCATGTGGGGCAAATTGGCAAGCATGATGCAAATTCCTTCCAAGTGAAGTTACATTCATAGAAGTGTTATTTCGAGGAAACAATGCATGTGGTCAGAGAACATATTTTCCCAACTTTCTTACATTCTCTGCCTTCATCTTAATTCTGTACTGTTGTGGAAGTGGATATAGCTTCACTCACAAGTCTTTTGTTATGTGGTTATTTCTGCTTCTTAATGTCCTATGCTTCTTCATAGTTTGTGGGGTGCAGCAAAAGCAGTGCTTAGAGGGAAATTTATAGCATTGAATGCATACATTAGAAAAGAAGACTGATACATTATCAATGAACTAAGCATCCAGTTTGGGAATTGCAACAATATCTCTTTTTAAATTGTTCTATCATTATGGATCTTCTTGCTTCAAATGAGCATCATATCCAATTTGGTGACTTCATATCTCAGAAATTGTGAAGTGATACAGGACTTGATTTATGATGGGGAAAAAACAAAACCCCATAAATCAGCCCTGTAACCTTCAGGCATCTGAAGGGTAAGAAAAGTGCAGCTTCCAAAGATGCATGAGTAGGGTGGACCCAGAACAATGACCAAAATGGCCACACAGGAAATAGTGAACACTTTGTTTTGAACTGACTATTTTTGTTCAATTTCTTTTCTCCTATTCATTTCGAAGAGATGCAATATTTAATATTCTTTAAAGTTCGCCGCAGAAATTATAACACTTTTGCTTGCCTTACCAAATCGGCTCATTTTATTTATTATTGACTTGCCAAATAATGTACTTTAAAACATTTTGCATCTTGTATTATTCAGCCAAAGGGGTGCTGATGCAAAATACCAGAAATCTCTTGGTCTTTATAAAGGGTATTTATTTGGGTAGAAGCTTACAGTTACCAGGCCATAAAGCATAAGTATCTTCCTTCATCAAAGTCTGTTAGCCCATCTTGGAGCAAGACATTTGCCGACATTTGCCAGGGTTCAAGAACTTGGGTTCCTCTTTTCCCAGGGCAGCATTTCTCTCTGGGCCCAGCTCCTCTGTATCCTCCACAAGGTCAGCTGTATACTATGAGGATCTCCAAGCTTTCTCTCTCTGCACAAGGCCAGCTGTGAAATGTCAGGTGAATGTCTTGTCTCTTTTCAACGCCTTCTGTCTTTGCTCATCAGAACTCCAACCACAAAAACTATTCCAACTCTGTCCTTTGCCATGTCTTTTTATGTTTGAGACCCCATCCACCAAGGGTGGGGCTCAGCACCCTATCAACTGTGGTCCTGTCAATGTCCTTATCTTACCTTAATCATGCCGAGATTAACAGACGAGTTTACAAGCATAATTCAATATCTATTTTTGGAATTCATAATGATATCAAACTGGTACATATCCAATTATGCATTTAATATATATATTATTTTATGGTGTATTTTAATACTTTATTGATGTCCTAGGCCACGGATATCACTATTACTTTATCCATTCAATAGTCATTCAGATATATGAATTTAATTAACAGATATTGTTCTTCAACCCATCCTAAAATTTGAACCTTCTGAGATTATTTTCTTTCTGCCTGAATAATATTCTTTTACATTTCTTTTAAAGTGAGTTGCTTCTAGCGAACTTTATTAGTTTTTCTTCATCTGTAAAGGTATTTATTTCACTTCTTCCTGAAGGATTGAGATGAATTAAATCTCAGGTCTTCAATGATCTCCACTGCTTTTGTTACCACCCTTAAGGTTGAATTTCTCCATTCTGTTCTAAATGTAATCAGTTCTTTGGAGAAGATATTAGGAGCTTTCAGTTTTATAGACTGCTTCCTGCCCCCCCCACCACCACCCAGGCAAAATCTGTGGGCTCTGGCTATGGGAATGGGAATAATAGCACACTTCTGAAGTCATACACCTGATTTTGGAGCAAAGAGTTGGTGGAGAAAGCACAGTATATTGAGTTCTTTTGGGGAAGATTCTTGGGACCAGTGCTATGGTGGTCAGCACCCCATTTTGCTCAATGATGGCCACACCTAAAGTATAACCTCTGCTTCATGACATCCCACTTCTCCCAGACTTAGGGTGCCCCTCCTGATCCCTGTGCCCTGGGTTAATGCCCTCATTTGAGTCTTGTGTGGATCCTGGAAAAGTATGTTCTTACTGAACCATTGCTGTGTGTGTAAGCCTTTTCTATGTTGGTCATTTTGGTTAGATTCAAATAAGGGACCTTTTGATTAGGGCCTGTTTTGTTAGATTGCTTTAGTTTAGTTAAGGGCCTCTGATTAAATTTCAGGCACCAGGATGGACCCCAATCATTGTGTTGAAGTCTTACATACACGGAACACAAAGAGAAAGATTGCTGCCACGTTTACCCTGCCATGTGGGAGAGGGCTCCAGGATCTCCTACAGCTGTGGGGAGACATAGAACCCTGAGTGGCTGAGGGAATGTCCAGAGGCTAGAGTCATGGAGCAGCTTGAATCTGAATACATACAGACAAGAGGAGAAGGGAGAGTTGTGAGCAATTGTGTCTGAGGCCCACTGCAGAACTCAGGGAGAAAGTGATTTTGGAAAGAAGGCAGACAGAGATAGTCAGGCCAAATATTTTGCCTTGCCAGTTGTTCAGCAGCACCTGACCCTTGTTAAAACAGCATTTTAGATGATGCCTTGATCTGGACATTTTCACAACCTCAGAACTGTAAACTTTAACCCTAATAAATTCCAATAGAAGCCAACTTATTTATGGTATTTTGCATGGGCAGTGCTTGACAAACTCAAACATCTAGGGACACAGTGTTGGAGAGCTGCTCTGTTCCCAAATGGCAATTTGATTCTGATGCCCAGTGAATTCACCTGTAAACTGTGTGTGCCTCCAGACTAGGCAGGAATGAGTACTGGTAAGATAGAGGAGGATGTGCTCTTGGCCAGCAAGGATTGAAAGACAGGGAGTGAGGCATGGGAGTCACGTGGTTTGGGGAGTAGTCTAAAGTCACAGATACCCCAGTATGATGTACTGACCTCAGGAAGGGGTTGGGCAGGTGGGCAGGGACATATAAAAGCATGGGACCTGGGGTCTGGTGTGGCAGAGGAGTCAGGAAACACAGAGGAGACTCTGTGCTCATGCTCCTTTTGCCCTTCCCTCCATCCCTTGGCCTCCAGCATTGACCCTCTGAGGAGGCTGCTCTTACTGCACCCCTCCTGGATCTGAGGCACAGACTCAGGTCTCCTGCTTCCAGTGCTACATTCACCTTCTCCAATCTTGGGGCAGCTAAATAAAGAGCAATGCCAAGATGAAAAGTGTTGGTTCCAGGAAGGAAATGTCAAAATTCACATTACAGCATTCAGTAGTGCAATAACATTACCAGAATGAACATCATTAGGCCAGAGAACCTAATAAATAGTATGGAAATCCCAGAAAGTCCTGGGGCCTAGGACTGACAAGAATAGAAGTGAGGTTGTGTGATAGTGTAATGTTTGCAGAAAACCTCAGAGGGCGCAGATGCCAGAAATTTCTCAGACTAATTAAATATAAAATTTCTGTGATGGTTAGGCTAATGTGTCAACTCGGCCAAGTAGTTGTGTCCAGGTGTTTGTTCCAGCAAGCACTGGGCTAATTGTAATACAAGAGCATTTATGGACTTCAATCACCAGTGAGTTTACTGCGTGGATGGCTGATTACATCTGCATCAATAAGGGAGATTACATTATCAATGGGTGGTGCTTTTACCCAATCAGTTGAATGACTTAAAAGTGGAAGTGATTTCAACATTCAGAGAGAATTTCCCAGCTCGTCGTTGGACAGGCAACTTCTCCCAGAGACTCATCAACGACCTTTCATTGGGCTTTCATCGGAGCCCCTGGTTTGCAGCTTGCCTGAGGAACCTGGCCTTGTGCGTCCCCACGGTCATGTGAGAGACTCTTTTAGAGTTCCATATTATTCACAGATATCTCCTGCTGATTCTGTTTCCCGAGAGAACCCTGACTAATACAATTTCCAACACATTCTTAACACTATTGAAAATGATGCAGACCTCTTCAATCTCAGAAGAGAATGAAAGGGTCGGATGGGAAGAAGATGAGGAAAAACTGAAGAAGCTGGAATGTAACAAGTGTTCACTGCAGTTCCCAAGACAGAGAGGGAATGTCCTGTTTGGGTAAAATTCTCTCAGACCCCCAATGAAAACCATCCTCATATGTTCTGGATGCACAAAGTAGGACCAGGAGAAAGCCCTGCTCAGGACTCACAGCTTCATTTAGTGATGTGAGTCACTCTAGCGGGTCTTCACTGGGGAGTAAGCAGCAGGAAGTCCATCTTCTCCTGTGGTGCTAACAGCGCTCTAACCAGACATGTGTAGAGAACAGTGTTACCTTCAAAATGTCGTGCCCATGCTTCTAATGCTCCGTGCTCACTCTTACTGAGGGAGGCCTCAACCTGTCCAGGCAGGTGGGGATGGGAATGAGGGGAGTGAGCACTTTTCCTTTATGGGTGACTGTATTTGCAAAAGGTGAAGGTAAGTGACCTCCCAATAATATTGCAGATACAAATCAATATCTTCAAATCAAACACTTTGCATGATTTCCTTATGTACTATTTTCATAATTTCTTTTAAATTATAACCAAATTATCCATGCAGAGTATAAAAATAATTTATGTCTCTTATGGCAAACAGCCAAATTCTTTCTCTAGCCTCAACCCCCATTCCTCCTTCCTCTGAATTATCTGCATTGGTGGATTCTTTGGGGTACACATTTCTGTTTGTAAATACATGCATTCTCTAGTTTCGTCAATTCCACCCCTTCTCACATATGAGAAAAATATTCGAGTACTACTTAAGAATATAAATAAATTTTCTAACTTTCTAAAATAAATGAGATTAGAACTATATCAACTAATTATGAAAGGATCATTTATGATTAAAATAATAAGGAAAACTGGAGTTAAGTAGAAAACAGGCCACTGTAGTTCAGTAGCTGTTAAACTTGAATCCACATCAGAACCGGGTGAAGAAACTGAAAATATATAAATGGTTGGGGTGCCTTAGAATAAAATGTTACAATAATGGGGAGCATTATTTTTTAAATGGTAATTTTTAAAATGCTTACCCAGATTGCAATGGATTGAAGAACCAATAAAAACAACCAGGATGATTTGAAATATGTGGAAAGCCCATCTTTACATAAAGTAAGAGAAATCTCGAATTCTGATGCATAAATTATTGGTAACAAATTGAACACAGATTGTTGTAATTCACCGTGGAGGTAGACAATGCCAGGAATGATCCAAAGAAAGTTTGGGATCAGAGGACTTCACTCCATGTGTAATGCAGGCAAGTTTATTTAGGCTGAAGCTGCTTTTTATATTACAAAGCTGATAACAAAAGTAGGGTGTCCTTCAACAGTTCCTCAGTTTGGTACATGAGAGTGCTGCTTTTTTCTGTGTTTCCAGATATTCTTTCTTGGGTATTCATACCATAACATCTTAATGGTGTGTTAATTCTGCTCTGCCTCCTCCTACTGATGTTTGCAGTATGCAGTGTTCTTGGTGGCATTTTCTAATGTTTCTCTGCCAGTAAACAAGCTTTTAAAATGCTTAACCCTTTATTCTCTGGCTCTCAGCATCTTTTCCAACAATTCCCCCTTTTTTGTTTTTGTCTAGGGTGACTATGCCAGTTTTAGGTTGCCCTCTTCTGAAGGTCTTACCCATCTCTGGCCACCAGCCAAGCTCCATGGACAGGGGTTTGAAATTCAAGGGTTTTAAGCAGTATCAAGTTATTAGCATGGCTGGCCTTTTCAGCCCTATTAATGTGAGTCAACAGGGCTTTGTAAATACCTTCTAATATAGTTAAGAACAGCTGACCACCAATTATCACCAAGTTAGCAAGTACAGAGGTTGATTTCCACCACTGTAAGGGGTATATTTTATTTAATTGATCTGTCACTGATTGACAAAATTTGCTACCTGGAAGCATAGTAAGTTAACTCTGAGACATGGTTAAAATCCTTTTTTGCAAATCTGTAATTTCTATAGATAAATTTGTTTGATGAGCTATTAAATGATTTTTAATTTTTTCCCATTCATAATGGGAATCATTGTATGGGAAAAGAATGATACAAAAAGCAATTTCATTCCAATCACACTACAAACCTCATTTGAAATTTAGATTATAGATCTCATTTCCCATTTGTGTAACAGTCATCTCTAAGTCATTAAGGCTATTATTAATTTGCCCATCAATATATGCCTGACTATGCCATAGCTCACTAGCATTTTTATGCCAATTTCTAACATATTATCGTGTTTGGATAGTCTCATGTAGGGCATTTTCTGCCACAGCAGCAGCTGTAATAATACCTATAAGCCCTAAATACAGCAGCTATAATTAATCCAATTAATCATGTGGTTCTTTTCAAATAATGATTTAGAAAGTGCCAAATGTTTTGGTTCTCAGGGGGAGACTGCAAGCAATTCATATGAACCCGAAGCCATATTCTGTGATGCTATTGTCCTATTAGAACTGCAGTAGAACTTTCCTGTAAAACAGACTTTGGTACACAAGTGTAAAGGGAGCAATTGCTGCCAAAAAACCATATTTGATTATTTCTCACCCTTCCAACTATAAAAACAATGGGATTCCATACACATATTGTAAGAAATTAAATGGATTTTTTATTTAAATTGGTAATATTAGTTTTAGAGCCTTGCCATTCAAAAATTGGGCTAGTTCCCAAAAATAATTTCCACAAATACTTTTCAGTTTTATTAAGTTTAGTGTCCCATAGTTGTGGGATAAATCTTCTCTGATGAGTTCAATTTTGTGATGAATTTATACTTATGATGTCCCCAGAATTCCAAAAATAATGATAGCTTTCATTAGTTGTTTTTGTTGAATTATTAATTTTTCAACTTATGGTTGTGTTTACCTTTGGTTTTGGTATCCTTATAAGGACCCAATTCATTACAATTCTATAGGAGTTATTAAAGAGCACAACCTCAGTTGAAACATTGCATGTATGCCATTTATCATTTTGTACTATAATTTTGGGGCTGTATACATGGATTGATGGATCCTATGCAGATAGGTCATTCAAGAAAATGCAAGGTTAAATTTTCAATAAATTTCCCTTCCTCCTCAGGTTTTAAAGGAAGGCGAGAATCAACAGGCCCAGGAAAATGAAAAGTCTAATTAATATAAACAGGGTAGGATTTGTCCCCACAAGTCAACAATTCTAAAAGAGATGAATTAGTAATATAAGCCCAATATGTATAATTATGTGAAGGTGCACTACTAACTGCTGAGGTTGTCAAGGTAAGCATAGAAAAGAATAACTGTGTTAGAGTGACATTCTGACTTTTAAAAGTTATCATCTTTTCTGCTTCTTGTGTCAGCTTTTTTGGCTGGTTTATGTCTAGGTTTCAGACGACTGGACAGGACCCAAAGCTGATCTCCTTTATCTGTAATGATAAGAGCAAAACCTCAACCCTATATCCTAACTTAATTTCTGCCTTTTCCCATTAATTATTATCTTTTTGCTTTCAATAAACTAGTTGTCCAGTATTTGTTTCTGTATTTTTGCCTTATTTTTGCAAGAAATGCTCTGCTGCTGATGTATATGATCCTGACCTTTGGTTTAAAAATTTTTGTAAATAATGCTTGATATAATTGTTTTCACACCTCACCATTTCACCCTGTTTTGTTTTTGTAGCATTTATAAATGGAGGTTTAACTGTTAATTTTTTATGATAAGTAAATATATATTCACAGGCTTACTAAATTAGGGGAAACACTGATATACTTGGCTTATTTTTGGCTAGAGTCCTGAATAGATAGAAGATAAATGTTAATATATACTTAGTTTAATAAGCTTATATTGACAATTAGGGTGAAAAACAAATAAAACGATTAAAAGTTTAAGTCAATATTGAACAAAGTTGCAGAATGACAGATAAATAGAGCAGTCTTACATGTATACTTACCAATATTTTGCTTTTAGCTGGGAAGTGTTGAAGTAGCAACTGATAGTAGAGTTTCAGTTGACTGTGTTTAGGATGAATGAATTTGGTACTATAGATGTCAACTTGTGAGTATTTTGGTTATTCCTGAGGAAGGGGCCAGACTCCACAGGAAGGAACACAACACTCTCTGGACTGTACATTTTAAGGTTTATGCATCAATCCCTGGGAGAGTGGCCAGCTCCCCCAGTGAGGAATACAATCCCCATTTAAATGCACTTTATCTTTTTAAATTTGTTACAAAACTTCCTACATGTGCTTACTATTTTTATTTCCAATATTTTTCCTGAAATGTGAAAAGGGTTAACTAACAAGGCATTGGTTTGTTGATTAACAATGTATTCTGTATGATGCTTTACTTTTAGGCTTGAACAATACTTGCCAAACTTGTTTTTAATACATTTAGTTTCAGGACTGTCAAAACTCAAAACAAGAGATTTAAATATATATTTCATAAAACACATTTACATGTAATATACAAGTTATTAAATTACTTAAGTATGCAATGTATTAAAATTTTGATTAGTATTTAAGTATATTATACAGAATTCATAAATGTAGTAGATTATATAAGAGGCATCCAATGAATAAACTTTTATTTCTTAAGCATTTAAGATCCTTAGTAGCACAGATATGAATAGAATGACCTCAATTTATTTATTTTGTATTTTTTGAGGCATAGGTTAAAAACAAATTAATATTTCCTATTTGGGCTGTGGGGTAATACATTAACTTGTAATTTTAATTCTTGCATAGGTTTTGTTGTTAACATTATAAATAGAATTGGGGCTGTTCCTTACAGTGTTGAATATAAACTTGATTTATTGTTGGCTACTTTACAGGAAGGGGTATGTGGGCTGGCTTGACTTGTCTAAGAAAATATTAAAGAAAGCTTTAGCAAGTTTTAAAACAAAGTGAGAGTGACATTACTGGACATCAATTTTTTGCAACAAATAACAATATTTGGGACCAAGGCATGCTGCAGGGGTGTTATTTTATTTTACTATATTTTACTGTTTACCTTTAATGGCTGCTTTCTTCTTGTAGTTATAACTAAAAATTATGATTAATAACATTATATTTTATTTACTATTATATTGAAAAATTATTATATTTTCAAGAATTTCATACACTTTTAAAGTATTCATATGAACTTTTATTCATATAACTTTAATTGCTATAAAATTAGAAAATTTATTTTAATTATACAACAGTTTTATATACTTCATTCAACCTATATCACATGAACTTAACTATTTTCAATATTTTACTTATTTTTAGGTTAAAAATCAACTTATATGTGACAGATTGAAATAAAAGCTGTTTCAGGATTTGACTTTGAGAAAGCAAAAATATGTTCTTTTAAAAAGTGATAAGACCTGTTTCTACATGGAAGTGATAAGAGTAAAGTACAAGAAGCTATTTTCATAAAACAGACTTTCTTTATTGCATACTAATTATTTTGGAGAAAAACTTTGTAAACTTTTACCAGATCAGACTGCCGACTTCAGAAATTTTGAGAATGAATAAAACTTTAGCTTTGTATTATTACATTGTTGGACATTAAAGTTTTAAATTTTTATAGATAGACTGCTTAAATCTTACTTAGCTTTGAAACAAACATTCTTTTTCCACAAGCCTTTTGCACGTTTTGTATTCCTTCAAGTTTTATCCCACATTTTACTTTGGTTTAATAACTAGTCATTTTATCTTAGGATAAAATTATTTTCTTTACTTTAATAATAAAAGCATATTCTGTATGCCTTCCATACTTAAGTTACCACAATGATTTTGGCAACTATTTCCAAGCAAACTTCTGACAACACATAATTACCATCAACATTAAACAAACTTGTTAGAATAATGCTTTAATTTGAGTATAACAATTTTTATTATTTTAAACTAATATCCATATTTATTTATTAATATATGTGCTTATATAATTTTTGGCTATTTGAATAGAGCTCTTATAATAATTTTCATTTATCAATTTAATATT
>JAKSZT010054035.1:198989-225794 GCA_026826555.1 Tolypeutes matacus
AACACAATGTTATAACCTGCTTTCTCAAAGTCAAATCCTGAAAGATAGCTTTTATTTCAAAGTCATATATAGGTTGGTCTTTTACCTAAATAAAGGTAAAATGCTAAAAATAGTTATGTTCATGTGATATAAGTTGAATGATGTATTTAAAACTGTTGTATAATTAACAGAAATTTTCTAATTTTGTAACAATTAAAGTTATATGGATAATAAGTTCATATGAATATTTTAAAAGTGTATAAAATTCCTGAATTTTTAATATTGTTTCCATATAATATTAAATAAAAATATAATGCTATTAATAATAATTTTTTGTTGTAACTACAAAAAGAAAGCACCCATTAAAGGCTGCTGGGGTAGTGCATAACAGTAAAATATAGTAAACTAAAATAACACCACTGCGGCATGCAGTGGTTCCAAACATTGCTAGTTTGTTGCAAAAAAATAATATCCAGTTATGTCACTATCACTTTGATTTAAAACTTGCTAAACATTTGTTTAATAGTTTCTTAAAGAAGACAAGCCAGCCCACATTCCCCTTCCTGTAAAGTAGCCAACAATAAATCAAGTTTATATTCAACACTGTAAGCAACAGTCCCAATTCTAATTATAATGTTAACAACAAAACCAATGCAAGTAGGAAAATTACAAATTAATGTATTACCTGAAAGCCCAAGTAGAAAATACTAATTTGTTTTTACCTATGCCTCAAACTTTACAAAATAAAGAAATTGAGGTCATTGAATCATGCTACTAAGAATCTTAAATGCTTAAGAAATAAAAGTTTATTCATTGGATGTCTGTTGTATAATCTGTTATAGTAATGAATTATGTATAATAATACTTAAATACTAATCGATATTTCAATACAATATATTGCATACTTAAGTAATTTAATAACTTGTATATTATATGTAAATGTGTTTTATTCAATGTATATGTAATTCTCTTGCTTTGAGTTTTGACAGTCCTGAAAATAAATGTATTAAAAAACATGTCTGGCAAGTATTGCTCAAGCCTAAAAGTAAAGCATTATTCAGAAAATTTTGTTAATCAACAAACCAATGCCTTGCTAGTTAACACTTTTCACATTTCAGGAAAAATATTGGAAATGAAAATAGTAAGCATATTAAGGATGTTTTATAACAAATTAAAAAAAAATAAAGTGCATTTCAAGGGGTGTTTTATTCCTCCCTCGGGGAGCTGGCCACTCTCCCAGGGATTGATGCATAAACGTTAAAATGTACTGCCCAGGGAGTGTTGTGTTCCCTCCTGAGGGGGCTGGCTCCTTCCTCGGGAATTAGCAAAATACTCAAAAGTTGGCATCTATAGTATCAAATTCATTAATCCCAAACACAGTCAACCAAAACTCTAGTGTCAGTTGCTACTTCAACAATTCAACCCTTCCCAGCTAAAAGCTAAATATTGGTAAGTATATATAAGACTGCTCTATTTATCTGTCATTCTGTAACTTTGTTCAATATTGACTTAATCCTTTAATTAGTTAGGTTATTTGTTTCTTGACCTAATTGGCAATATAAGCTTATTAAAATAAATATATATTAGCATTTATCTTGTATCTATCCTGGACTCTAGCCAAAAATAAGCCAAGTATATCAGTGCATCCCCTGATTTAGTAAGCCTGTGAATGTATGAATGCTTATCATAAAAATTTAACATTTAAATCTCTATAAATGTTACAAAAGCAAAATAGGGGGAAATGGTGAGGTGTGAGTACAATTATACCAAACATTATTTACAATAAATTTTTTAAGCCAAATGTCAGAATCATATACATCAGCAGCAGAGCATATCTGGCAAAAACTAGGCAATAATACAGAAACAAATATTGGACAACTAGTTTAATGAAAGCATAAAAATAATAATCAATTGGATAAGGCAGAAGTTAATTTAGGATATAGAGTCCAGGTTTTGTTCTTATCATTACAGATAAAGGAGATCAGCCTTGGGTCCTGTCCAGACGTCTGAAACCTAGACATAAACAAGCTGAAGAAGCTGACACAAAATGCAGAAAAGATAGCAAATTCTAAAAGGCAGAATGTCACTCTAACCCAGTGATTCCTTGCTATGCTTACATTGAAAACCACAGCAGTAAGTAGTGCACTATCACATAATTATACCTTTGGGCTTACATTACTAATTGTAATATATTACTAATTGTAACAATATATTACTAATTGTTGACTTGGGGGGACAAATCCTACCCTGTTTATATTAATCAGTTTTTCATTTTCCTGGGCCCATTTATCCTCACCTTCCTCTAAAACCTGAGGAGGAAAGGAAATTTATTGAAAATTTAACCTTCCCTTTTCTTAAATGACCTAACTGCATAGGATCCATTGATCCATGTATAAAGCCCCAAAATCATACTACAAAGTGATAAATGGCATACATGCCATGTTTCATCTGAGGTTGTGCTCTTTAATGATTCCTATAGAATTGTAAAGAATTGGTCCCTTACAGGGATACAAAAACCTAATGTAAACATAATCATAAGTTGAAAAATTAATAATTCAACAAAAACAACTAATGAAAGCTATCATTATTTTTTAAATTTTTGGGAGGTCATAAGTATAAATACATCACTAAGTTAGACTCATCAGGGAAGATTTATCCCACAACTATAGGACAGTAAACTTAACAAACCTAAAAATTATTTGTGGTAATTATTTTTGGGAACTCGCCCAATTTTTGAATGACAAGGAAGTAAAACTAATATTACCAGTTGAAAAAGAAAATCCACTTAATTTTTTAAAGTATGTGTATGGGATCCCGTTGTTTTTATAGTAGGAACTGTGAACATTAATCAAACATGGTTTTTCTACAGCAATTGCTCCCTTTACACTTTTGTATCAGAATCTGTTTTACAGGAGAGTTCTACTTTGGTTCTATAGGATGATGGCATCGTGGAATATGGCTTCCAGTTTTCATGAATCGCTGCTGGCAGTGTTCCTCTGAGAGCCAAATCCTTTGGCACTTTAAATCTTTGTTTAAAAAGAAGTAAATATTTAATTGGATTAATTATAGCTGCTGTATTGGGGCTTATAAATATTATTACAGCCTCTGCTGTGGCAGGAAATGACCTACTTGAGAAAGTCCAAACACAACATTATGTAAAAATTGGCATCATAAGGCTAGTGAGCTATGACATAGTCAGGCATATATTGATGGGCAAATTAATAATAGGCTTAATAAGTTAGAGATGACTGTTACACAAATGGGAGATCAGGTATATAATCTAAGTTTAAAAGAAGGTTTGAAGTGTGATTGGAATGAAATTGCTTTTTGTATCACTCCTCTCCAATACATTGATTCCCATTATGAATGGGAAAAATTAATCATCATTTAATGGGTCATCACACAAAATTATCTATAAAAATTACAGATTTGCAAAAAAGGATTTTGAGAATGTCTCAGATTCAATTACTATGCTTCTAGGTAGCGAACTTTGGCAATTAGTGACAGATCAATTAAATAATATAAACCACTTACATTGGTGGAAATCAAAATCTGTACATGCTAATTTCAGTGTGGTGATCATTGGTACTCTGCTACAATTAAATGCATTAAGAGGCATTCACAAAGCCCTGCTGTCCACATTAATAGGGCTGAAAAGGGCAGCTATGCCAATCACTTGGTTCTCTTAAAACCCTTGACTCTCAAATCCCTGTCCATGGAGCTTGGCTGGTGGCCAGAGCTGGGTAAGACCATCAGAGGAGGGCAACCTAAGATGGGCACAGTCACCCTGGCCAAAAAAAAAACAAAAAAGGGGGAATAATTGGAAAAGATGCTGAGAACCAGAGCATAAAGGGTTAAGCATTTAAAAAGCATGCTTGCTGACAGAGAAATATTAGTAAATGTCTCCAAGGACACTGCATGCTGCAGATATCAGTGGAAGGAGGCAGAACGGAATGAACACAACACTAAGATGTTATGGTTTGAATTCCCAAGAAAGATTGCCTGGGAACACAGAAACAGGCAGCGCTCTCAGGTACCAAGCTGAGAAACTAGTGAAGGATGCCCTAATTTTGCTATCAGCTTTGTAGTATGAAAAGCAGCTTCAGCCTAAATAAACTTGCCTGCATCCCACATGGAATGAGATCACCTGGCCCCAAACTTTCTTTGGATCATTCCTGGCACCATCTACCTCCACATTGAATTACAACATTTCCTCAAAGTGAAGTTACATTAATAGAAGTGTTATTTTGAGGAAACAATGTTTGTGGTCAGAGAAAATATTTTCCCAACTTTATTGCATTCTCTGCCTTCATCTTAACTCTGTACTGTTGTGGAAGTGGATATAGCTTCACTCACAAGCCTTTTGATATATGGTTTTTTCTGCTTCTTAATGTCCTATGCTTCTTCATAGTTTGTGGGGTGCAGCAGAAGCAGTGCTTAGAGGGAAATTTATAGCATTGAATGCGTTCATTAGAAAAGAGGAAAGATCCAATATCAATCATCTAAGCACCCAATTTGGGAAGCGCAACAATCTCTCTTTTTATTTGTTCTATCATTCATGGCTCTTCTTGCTTCAAATGACATTCACATCCAGTTTGGTGCCTTCATAACTAGGAAATGGGGAAGTGATACAGCACTTGATTTATGATGGGGACAATACAACAGCATATAAATCAACCCTGGAAATTTCAGGCTTCTGAAGGATAAGAAAGGCACAGCTTCCAAAGATGCATGAGTAAGGTGCCCCCAGAACAAAGGCCAAAATGGCAACTCAGGAAATCCTGAATACTTTGTTTTGGACTGATTATTTTTGTTCAATTTTTTTTTCTTCTATTTATTTGGATGAGATGTACTATTTAATATTATTTAAAGTTTACTCGGGAAATTATAACACTTTTGCTTGCCTTTCCAAATCTGCACTTTTATTTATTATTGACTGGCCAAATAATGCATTTTAAAACCTTTTATATCCTGTATTTGTCAGCCAAAGGAGTGCTAATGCAAAATACCAGAAATCTCTGGGACTTTATAAAGGGTATTTATTTGGGGTAGAAGCTTAGAGTTACCAGGCCATAAAGCATAAGTTTCTTCCTTCACCAAAGTCTGTTACCTCATCTTGGAGCACATTAGCCACGGTTCAAACTTCTTGGGTTCCTCCCCCCCAGGGCTGCATTTCTCTCTGGGCTCGGCTTCTCTGTTTCCTCCACAGAGTCAACTGTAGACTATGAGGCTCCCTAAGCTTTGCCTCTCTCCACAAGGCCATCTGTGAACTGTCAGGTGAATGGCTTGTCTCTTTTCCCCAGGGCCTTCTGTCCTTGCCCCTCAGAACTCCAATGTCAGAAACTACTCCAACTCTGTTCTTTGCCATATCTTTTTATGTTTGAGACACTCCAGCCACTGTGGGCCGGGCTCAATGCCATGCTGACTGTGGCCCAGTCAACGCCCTTATCATAATTTAATCATGCCCAAATTTACAGACCAGTTTACAAGCATAATACAATATCTATTTTTGGAATTCATAATGATATCAAACTGCTACATATCCATTTACCCATCTTATGCTATATATTATTTTATGGTGTATTTTTTTTAATTTTATTGTGGGTAAAAATCAAAATTCTCACAATACATACAAACATTTGCAAAATGATATATAAATATATATGCATATATGTGTATTTGCTTACAAAAATATTTTATATATATACATACATACATATATTTTCAGAGGTGCTTAGATTACCCAAAATATTACACGGAACCCACTGGGATTCCCATGTTGTCCACCTCCCACACCTGCCACCACATCCCACACAAACATCTCCCACAAGTGTATTTTAGCACTTTATTGATGTCCTAGGCCATGGATATCATTAATCCTTTATCCGTTCAATGGTCATTTAGATATATGAATTTAATTAACAGATATTGTTCTTCCATCCATCCTGAATCTTGAACCTTATGAGATTATTTTCTTTCTGCCTGAAGAATATTCTTTTACATTTCTTTTAAAGTGAGTTACTGGTAGCAAATTTTATTAGCTTTTACTCACTGCAAAATTATTTATTTCAGTTCTTCCTGAAGGATTGAGATGAATTAAATCTCAGGCCCTCTATGATCTCCACTGCCTTTGAAAGCACCCTTTGGGTGGAATTTGTCCATTCTGTTGTAAATGTAATCGTTTCTTTGGAGAAGAAATTAGGGGCTTTCAGTTTTACCACCTGCTTCCTCGAATCCCACCTCCCAGGCAAAATCTGTGCAATCTAGTTTGGGGGTGGGAATAATGGTAAACATCTCTGAGTTACACACCTGATTTTGGAGCAACGATTTGGTGGAGAAAGCACAGTATATTGAGTTCTTCTTGGGACCACTCTAGGGAACAGTGCAACAGTGTTCAGCACCCCATTTTCTCAATGATGGCCACACCCAAAGTACAGCCACTGCTTCATGAGTTTCCATTTCTCCCAGAATTAGGAGACCCCTCTTGATCACTGTGCCCTGGGTTAATTCCTTCATTTGAGTCTTGTGTGGACTCCGGAAAAGTATGTTCTTACTAACACATTGCTGTGTCTGTAAACCTTTTTTATGTAGGAAGTTTGGTTAGATTCAGATAAGGGACCTTTCGATTAGGACACATTTTGTTAGATTGTTTTAGTTTAGTTATGGGCCTCTGATTAGGTTTCAGTAACCAGGATGGACGTCAATCCTTGTGCTGAAGTCCTACATACATGGAACATACAGACAGAGTGCTGCCACGTTTACCCTGTCATGTGGGAGAGGGCTCCCAGATCTCCTACAGCTGTGGAGAGACACAGAAACTCTGAGACAGTGAGGGCGAGGCCATAGGATGGTGTCATGAAGCAGCTTGAAGCTGAAAACTTCCAGGCCATAAAAGAAGGGAGAAGTGTGAGGAATTGTGTCTGATTGCCCACTGCTGAGCTCAGGGAGAAAGTGTGTTTGGAGGAGAAGGCAGAAAGAGAGAGGCAGGCCCAACATTTTGCCTTGGTAGGAGTCCAGCAGCAGCTGACACTGCTTAAGACAGCACTTTTCATGATGCCTTGATCTGGACATTTCACAGCCTCAGATTTGTAAGCTTTAACCCTAATAAACTCCAATAAGAGCCAACCTATATCTGGCATTTTGCATTGGCAGCACTTCGCAAACTCAAACAGCTAGGGACAGAGGGATGGTGAGCTGCCCTGTTCCCAAATGGCAGTGTGATGTTGCTGCCCTGTGAATTAACCTGTAAACTGTGGGTGTCTCCAGACTAGGTGAGAATGAGTACTGGTTAGATGGAGGGAGAAGGGCTCTTGGCCAGCAAGGCCTGCAAGACAGGGAGTTAGGCAGGGGAGTCACAGGGTTTGGGGACTAGTATAAAGACACAGATATCCCAGAATGATGTACCTACCTCATGCAGGGGTGGGCCAGTTGGGCAGGGGCAGATAAAAGCATGGGACCTGGGGGTTGGTGCAGCAGAGGTGTCAAGGCACAGAGAGGAGACTTCCTGCTCTTGCTCCTTTTGCCCTTCCCTCCTTCCCATGCCCTCCAGGATTGACCCTCTGAGGAGGTTGCTCTTACTGTACCCCTCCTGGGTAGCAGGCACAACTCAGGTCTCCTGCTTCCAGTTCTACATTCACCTTCTCCAACCTTGGGTCAGCTAAAGAAAGAGCAATGCCAAGATGAAACCTGCTCATTTTAGATAGCTAAGATCAAAATTCACATTACAGCATTGGCTACAGCAATAACATCCACAGAATGAGCAACATTAGGCCAGTGACCCTAATAAATAGTATGGGAATCTCAGAAAGTCCTGGAACCTAGGGCTGACAAGAACAGAAGTGAGGTTGTGAGAGAGTCTAATGTTTCCAGAAAACCTCAAGGGTGCAGATGCCAGACATTTCTCAGACTAATTAAATATTAAATTTCAACACATTTTTAACAGTGTTGAAAATGATGCAGAATTCTTCAATCCCAGAAGAGAACGGAGGGTTGAGATGGGAAGAAGCTGATGAACAACTGAAGAATCTGTGATGTAACATGTGTTCCCTGAAGGTCCCCCAAGGCAGAGAGGTAATGTCCTGTTTGGGAACCAAATTCTCAGAGCCCCAATGAAAACCATCATCATAGGTTCTGGATCCACAAAGGAGGACAGGGAGAAATCCCTGCTCAGCACTCACAGCCTCACTTAGTGACGTGAATCACTCTATCGGGTCTTCACTGGGGAATAATCAGAAGGAAGTCCATCTCCTCCTGTAGTGCGAAATGGCCCCTAATAGGACTCGTGTTGAGAGCAGTGTGGCCTTCACACAGTCACATCGATGCTTCTCATGTTGCATGCTCGGTCTTGCTGAGGGAGGCGTCCCCCATCTAGGCAGCTGGGGAGGGGGCCGAGGGGAGTGAGCACTTTTCTTTATGGGTAATTTTATTTGCAAAGGGTGAGGGGAATGCCCCAACAGTAATGTTGCATATATAAATCAATATCTTCAAATGAACCAATATGTATGATTTCATTGTGTACTATTTTCTTAATTTCTTTCAAATTTTAACTGAATTATCTGTGCAAAGAGTATAAAAATAATTTATATCTGTTAGGGCAAACACACAAATTCCTTCTCTAGCCTCAACAAAAGTAGGGTGTTTTTCACTAATTTCTCAGTTTGGTCTGCGAGAGCGCTGCTTCTTTCTGTGTCCCCAGACAATCTTTCTTGGGAATTCTGATAATAACTTCTTAGTGGTCTGTTCATTCCACTCTGCCAATTCCCACTGATGTGTGTAGTATGCAGTGTCCTTGGAGACATTTACTAATGTTCCTCTGCCAGCAAGCATGCTTTTTAAGTGCTTAAATCTTTATGCTCTAGGTCTCAGCATCTTTTCCAACAATTCTGCCTTTTTTGTTTTTTTTTTTTTTGTCCAGGGAGACTTTGCCTGTCTTAGGTTGCCCTCCTCTGAAGGTCTTATCCATCAGTGGCCACCAACCAAGCTCCATGGACAGGGGTCTTCAGAGTTAAGGGTTTTTAGCAGAATCAAGTTATTGGCATGGCTGGCCTTTTCAGCCATATTAATGCAGGACAGCAGGGCTTTGCAAATGCCTCCTAATACAGTTAAGAGTAGCAGAGCACCAATGATCACCACACCAAAGTTAGCAAGTACAGAGGTTGATTTTCACCAATGTAAGGGGTTTATTTTATTTAATTGATCTGTCACAGTTTGCCAAAATTCGCTACCTGGAAGCATGGTAAGTTGATACTTAGTCATGCTCAAAATTCTTTTTTACAAATCTTTAATTTCTATAGATAAATTTGTGTGATGATTTATTAAACGATTTTTAATTTTTCCCATTCAAAATGGGAATCATTGTATGGGAGAGAAGTGATACAAAAAGCACTTTCATTCTAAACACACTTCAAACCTTGGTTTATATTTAGATTATATACATGGTCTCCCATTTGTGTAACAGCTATCTCTAAGTCATTAAGATTGTTAATCTGCTTATCAATATATACCTGACTATGCCATAGCTCACTAGCATTTTTTTTTTATGTTTTAATTGTTTTATTTTATTTATTTATTTTTTTATTATGGGTAAAAATCAAAATTCTCACAATACATACAAACATTTGCAAAATGATATATAAATATATATGCATATATGTGTATTTGCTTACAAAAATGTTATATATATATATATACATATATTTTAAGAGGTGCTTAGATTACCTAAAATATTACATGGAACCCACTGGGATTCCCATGTTGCCCACCTCCCACACCTCCCACCACATCCCACACAAACATCTCCCACAGTGTGGCCCACCAACCTCAATGAACTTACACATCCTGGAGCCTTGCCACCAACCATAGACCACAGTTCACACTGTAGACCACACTCTCTACATGGATGTAGGCCATTTTAAATCAGCACACACCACTCACTAGCATTTTTATGCCAATTTCTAACATATTGTCGTGTTTGGACAGTCTCATGCAGGGCAGTTTCTGCCACAGCAGCAGCTGTAATAATATTTATAAGCCCTAATACAGCAGCTATAATTAATTCATTCAAACGTTTGGTTCTCTTAAAATAATGATTTAAAAAGTGCCAAAGGATTTGACTCTCAGGGGAAGACTGCCAGAAGCGATTCATATGAACCAGAAGCCAATTCCATAACGCCATCATCCTGTTAGAGCCACAGTAGAATCATCCCTCTTTTCTGCTTTTTGTGTCACCTTCTTTGGCTTGTTTATGTCTAAGTTTCAGACGTGTGGAGAGGACCCAAATCTGGTCTCCTTTATCTATAATGATAAGAGCAAAACCTTGACCCTATATCCTAACTTAATTTCTGCCTTTTCTCATTGATTATTATCTTTATGCTTTCAATAAACTAGTTGTCCAATATATGTTTCTGTATTTTTGCCTGATTTTTGCCAGAAATGCTCTGCTGCTGGTGTAGATGATTCTGACTTTTGGCTTAAAAAATTTATTGTAAATAATGCTTGATATAATTGTTCTTACACCTCACCATTTCCCCGTGGTTTTTTTTTTTTTTTTTTTGTAGCATTTATAAATAGTGGTTTAACTGTTCATTTTTTATGATAAGTATACATACATTCACAGGCTTACCAAATCAGGGGATACACTGATATACTTGGCTTATTTTTGGCTAGAGTCCTGGATAGATATAAGATAAACATTAATATATATTTTGTTTAATATGCTTATATTGACAATTAGGGTGAGAAATAACAGAATTAATTAAAAGATTAAGTCAATAAGAAATGAAGGCAGGAGATGTTTGTGTGGAATGTGGTGGGAGGTGTGGGAGGTGGGCAGCATGGGAATCCCAGTGGGTTCCGTGTAGTGTTTTGGGTAATCTAAGCACCCCTTAAAATATATGTATATATATATATAAATAACATTTTTGTAAGCAAATACACATATATGCATATAAAAAAAAGTAAATGAACACAATTTAGTTTAAAAAAAATATTAAGTCAATATTGACCAAAGTTAAAAAATGACAGATAAATAGAGCAGTCATATATATATACTTACCAATATTTCGCTTTTAGTTGGGAAGTATTGAAGTAGTAACTGATATCAGAGTTTTGGTTGACTGTGTTTAGGATTAATGAATTTGATACTATAGATACCAACTTGTGAGTATTTTGCTAACTTCTGAGGAAGGAACCAGCCTCCTCAGGAAGGAACACAACACTCCTTGGGCAGTACATTTTAAGATTTATTAATAAATCCCTGGGAGAGTGGCCAGCTCCCCCAGGGAAGAATACAACCGTTGAAATGCATTTTATATTTCTTAATTTTTTACAAAACACTGTTGATGCATTTATTATTTTAATTTCCAATATTTTTCCTGAAATGTGAGAAGTGTTAACTACCAAGGCATTGGTTTCTTGATTTTAAAAGGTTTCTGCATGATGCTTTACTTTTAGGCTTGAACAATATTTGCCAGAATTTTTTTTAAATACATTTGAACTCAGGACTGTCACAACTTAAAACAAGTGATTTACATATACATTTAATAAAACACATTTATGTGTAATATACAAGTTATTAAATTTCTTAAGTATGTAATGTATTGTATTAAAGTTTTGATAAGTATTTAAGTATATTATACATAATTAATAACTATAGTAGATTATTCAACAGACATCCAATGAATAAACTTTTATTTCTTAATCATTTAAGATTCTTAGTAGAATGATTAGAATGACCTCAATTTCTTTATTTTGTAAAGTTTGAGGCATAGGTAAAAACAAATTAGTATTTCCTATTTAGGTTGTGGGGTAATACATTAATATGTAATTTTCATATTTGCATTGGTTTTGTTGTTAACATTATAATTAGAATAGTGGCTGTTGCTTAAAGTGTTGAATATAAACTTGATTTATTGTTGACTATTTTACCGGAAGGGAAATGTTGACTGGCTTGATTTGTTTAAGAAAATATTAAAGAAAGCTTAAGCAAGTTTTAAAACAAAGTGGTAGTGACATAATTGGATATTAATTTTTTTGCAACAAACTAGCAAAATTTGGGACCACTGCATGCTGCAGTGGTGTTATTTTATTTTACTATATTTTACTGTTATGCACTACCCTGGCAGCCTTTAAGGACAGCTTTCTTTTTGTAGTTATAACTAAACATTATGGTTAACATTATATTTTATTTGCTATTATATTTAAACTTTATTATGTCTTCAGGAATTTTATACAGTTTTAAAGTATTCATATGAACTTTTTATTCATATAACTTTAATTGTTATAAAATTAGAAAATTTCTTTTAATTATAAAACAATTTTAAACACTTCAACTTATATCACATGAACTTAACTATTTTTAGTATTTTACCTTTTTTTAGGTAATAGACCAAGTTATTTGTGACAGTTTGAAATAAAAGCTATCTTTCAGGATTTGACTTTGAGAAAGCAGGTTTAAACATTGTGTTCTTTTTTAAAGTGATAAGACCTGTTTTTCCACGGAAATGATAAGGTTAAAGTACAAGAAACTATCTTGATAAAACAGAATTTCTTTTTTGCATACTGATTATTTTGGACAACAACTTTGTAAACTTTTACTAAAACAGAAAAACGGACTTGAGAAACTTAGAGAAAGAATAAATCTTCAACTTTATATAATTACATTGTTTGACATTAAAGCTTGTAAATTTTTTAGAAATAGACTGCTTAAATTTTATTTAGCTTTGACCACAAAAATTCCTTTTTTCACGAGCCTTTTGCACTTTTATATTTTTTCAGGTTTTGTCCCATATTTTACTTTGTTTTAATAACTAGGTATTTTATCTTAGGATAAAATTACTTTCTTTACTTTAATAATAATAGCACATTCTATATACCTTCCATACTTACCACAATGATTTTGGAAACTATTGTCAAGCAAACTTCTGGCAACATATATTTACCATCAACATTTAAAACCTTGTTAGAATAATTCTTTAATTTGAGTACAATTTTTATTATTTTAAACTAATATCCATATTTATTTATTAATATAAGCACTTATATAATTTTTGGCCATTTGAATAGAGCTCTTATATTAATTTTAATTTATCAATTCAATATTACCATCCAGAGGTATTAAAATATACACTGACACATAACAAACAGGCAAATACAAAAAGAATTATGACACACTAACAGAAACATAATGCTTACTAATTTGACCCATAATTTTCACTTCTTTGGTATGGCTGTCTTCAAGCTCTCCATCATTTCACATCTTTGATTTTACTGTTTTTAAGATTTTTTCTGGAATCTGTGTTACCTGTAGTGTAAAATCTTGTTCTTTGAAACACTTTTGTTCGTAATCAGCAACAGACAGAATAACTCACACAGCCTAAATACAGTTAAGCTCTAATTTAACAGTTTATACAGATATTTAACATGTAAATTTTGGATTACTACTCTTTAGGAGTACACTTAGGCTTGAAGTTCAGATTTCTGGGATAGGCCATTTAATTCCTCTTCTTAAATTTGAGCGTACCCTGTGAAGGAGTAATAAACTTAGTTTCAGCTGAAGGAGGATCAACAGCTGTACTGCTTTTGGTAACTGCCTTAAGTTCTGTTACAGGCTGGAGTGAACTGCTCTGTTGCTGGCTGGGTAGATTTGATCAAGGCTGGGAAATGTGCTCATATTGTTTGTCTGAGGGCTTGAGCAAGGCATGCTTGAAGTTTCTCAACTTATTAATAAGAATACCATTTTTATGATATTTAGAATGGCATTCCTTCATCCACTGTAACCCTTTGTGGCATTTTGGACACACATGAGTTGGTATTGATTTATTACTGCCCCTAAATTGAGCTCTTACACTAGTTTTGGCTTGGCAATCTTTTCTCATATCACCTGGTTTCCCACATTTAAAGCAATTTAAATTAGTAATCATAGGACTACCTCCCTTTAGAGCACCTGCAAGAAGGTTCATGTTATAGGTATAAGGCACAATGTTTTGGCATATTTTTATATAATCCTGTAAAGTACTTCCATTTGCCTTTATTGGATATAAAGCCTTTCTACAATCACTGTTAGCATTATCAAAACCAATATTAGAATAAGCATTTTTTAAGATCAGATTGAGTAACTGTCTTGTTGACTACATCTGCCAGTCTTCCTACAAACTCAGCATAGGGTTCAGTATTTCCTTGAAAAATTTTTGAAAATGATTGTACAGCCTGTCTAGGAGTGGAGATTCATCACCAGGCAGCTAGGTATCACAATCGCACTTGTACAATGAAAATATTATCATATTGAGTTTGGCGAGGAATCCCAGCCCATTGACCTGTTCCTAATATTTGTTGAGCAGTAATAGGCACTGGTGGGTTTTGCTGTTGATTTCATCATCTACAATGTTAGCTTCACAAGCCCACCAAGTTTTAAATTGTAAAAATTCTGCTGAATTAAGAACAGCTTGAGCTAACAAATCCCAATCACAGTGTATTAATCTGTTTGCTTGTGCCATTTCTTGCACCAATTCTTGAATATAAGGAGAATTTACAACATATTGAGTGCATGCTTGTTTTAATTTTTTGATAGATTTAAAAGGAATAAGCGCATGCTCATAGTGTACACCCTCTTGGGGATTGTTAGCATGTACTGTACTGTAACTTGAGTTATTGTTATTGGGAAAGTAAAAAATTATTGCATAGCCTCTGAATTTCCTTCTCTATTTCCCTGTGCTATACTTTTCATAATTGAAGAAGATAGTGCTTGGGCAAAAACAGAAACTTTTAGAGGATCATCAAATGTTGTAAAGAATGGATCAGTAGATATCTTAGTAGGAGCAGATTGATATCTGGGAGTCTCCGGCACTCGGTGTGTGACTTTGCTGTGACCTAAAACTTCTTTGAAAATTAAATGAAAAATTGGGAGACAATGGGGATTGAGAGGAGGAAGGTGTCATGGCACACAAGACATCCAATAACACAGTGATAAAGGGAAGGAAGAAAGGGAAAAAAGAAAAGAGAAAGGAAAAAAAATGAATATATATATATATTTTAAAGGCATTTCCTTTGCTTTTTTGCCCATTTTTGAATGTCCCAATCCATTAATTATATTTTATTTTGTTTTGTTCTTTGTTTGATTATTTGTATTTTTTCCTTCTCTCTTTTTTTTCCCTGAGTTTCCTTATGTTTGTCTCTTGCATGTAAACTTATCACACTTGTTTCTTTTTCCTAGTAAGTGTATTTGATTATTTTATGGACTAAATGTTCATGGAGGATTTGGATCACAGAAGAGTTACAATGGGTACTGCGAGGGATTATTGCGGGGGGTGTCTGGGGGGAGTTTCGTGGGGATTGGTTCATCCGAATATACATGAAAGATATACAAAATAATTCAAAGGATTGGGGGATGGGTCATGGTCATGATGGGTGGATAATCACACAATAAATGAGGGAATCTGAATTCCTAGCCTGGAGAGCTCTGCCACAGTCTCCAAGGGAGCAGCAATAGTCCTCTGAGTGTAGGGACAGTGCCTGTCAAAATAGGATGACCCACTGATGTGTTATTTTTTATTGATGACTACCCTTGTGAGTTTTTGCTCTTGTAAATGAGACTTAGCCTGCAGTGGTGGGGTGCCTAAGGGTTGCCACCTGAGAGCCTCCTTGTTGCTCAAATGTGGCCTCTCTCTAAGCCAAACTCAGCATATGATTGCATTACCTTCCCCCCAACGTGGGACATGACTCCCGGGGATGAGCCTCCCTGGCAACGAGGGATTAATACCAAGTGCCAACTGGCAACACAACTGGAAAAAGACCTTGAATAAAAGGGGGAAATGGTAAAGACAAATGAGTTCAAGTGGCTAAGAGACTTCAAAGAGAGTCGGGAGGTCATCCCAGAGGTAACTCTTACGCACACCTCAGTAGGAGCTCATAGAACATCTAAGTGCCTATCATCCTAGTCATTGGGGTTCCTGAAAGCTCCGGAGACACCCTGGTCCTATATAAGGGGGGATAGCCCCAGAGACTGATGCCTTATCAGTGGGTTCTATTTTGGAATCTGTGCTCCTGAGAGTGACAGAATTAGACTCAAATAAGTCCTCCCTGCACATGGTTCACCAGTCCCTTCTATTCAAATCTATATGTGATGCTGGAGTTTTTAGGTATACTTCCAGAGACTGGAGCCTCCCGCCTACCTATGTGCCAGGTGTGCATGAAATCTAGGTGGTGCTGCAACTCCTACCCTACAGCTTAATGGACTCATCCAAGTCACCTAGTGAGGAGACAACGATGGGCAATGGCCATCCCAGGGAATGGAGAGGGCCTGCATCTGCAGGCAGGATCATCCCACCCACCATATCCATGGAGTTGGAGTGGACATCACCATCCCAGTCCCCTCAGGATTGGGGGAAGAACTATGGACTAGAGTGGACTTGATGGTATTCTCTTGTTCACATATGGTGATTCTAGCAATGCAAGAAATTATAACAATGAGGTGGAGCCAGTAGCTACTTGACACTTTTGGGGTAGGGAGGGGATGATCAGTTGAAATACAGGGGTTTCTTTGGGAGTTGTATTACTGTTGTGGCAACGGATATAGGCCATTTTAAATCACCACACACCACTCAGAACTGAGTGGGAGAGAATGTGGTCTACAGTGTGAACTGTTGTCTATGGTTGGTGGCAAGGTTCCAGGATGTGTAAGTTCATTGAGGGTGGTGGGCCACACTTGTGGGAGATGTTTGTGTGGGATGTAGTGGGAGGTATGTGAGGTGGGCAACATGGGAATCCCAGTGGGTTCCATGTAATATTTTGGGTAATCTAAGCACCTCTTAAAATATATGTATATATATATAGAAATAACATTTTTGTAAGCAAATACACATATATGCATATATATTTATATATCATTTTGCAAATGTTTGTATGTATTGTGAGAATTTTGATTTTTACCCATAATAAAAAAATAAAAATTAAATAAAAATTTAAAAAAAGGCAATAAATCATCTTTTGAAGCAGATGGCTCAACGACCACTGGAAAAGTTCCATTAACTCCCCTTTTCTTTTTCTTTTTTAAAATTAGATATGAATTTATGTTTTTTTGCTTGTTCATTAATTTTTTCATATATATTTTCATTTAAATCATCATTAGCTTGTTCTGCTACAGTTTTAGCAATAGCAGTATTCATTTTAATATCTTCATTTTTATCTGACTGTAATGGTTCAAGAACAACAGAAATAAGACTATACAATGACAATACATGAATGGGAATTATTTTTCCCCTTGGAGAAGTTCTTTTTAAAGCTTTCATTACTAACTTCCATGTTTCAGGTTTAAAATATTCTGCCCTTGCAGCTGAAGCCAATAATAATGTTTCTGTACAAGAGAAAAGATTTCTAGTAACTCTAGGATTGGCACAGATACCTCTGTATTCTTTAAGAGGGTCTTCAAATCTAGGGAATACTCCTCACTGAGGCGACTGATTACCCGTTACCCTGATGATCAAGATTATTTGACTCACAAACAGAATGCAAGGACCTTCCAACCCAGCGGTCCTTGTTTCCACAATACTTATCCAGAGAAAAGAGAAGTTGTGCCCCACATTGGGAGCAATCTGTTGTAATTCAACGTGGAGGTAGACAGTGCTGGGAATGATACAAAGAAAGTTTGGGATCAGGGGACCTCTCTCCATGTGGAATGCAAGCAAGTTTATTTAGGCTGAAGCTGTTTTTTAATACTACAAAGCTCATAACAAAAGTAGGACGTTCTTAAATAGTTTCTCAGCTGGGTACATGAGAGTGCTGCCTGTTTTTGTGTTCCCAGACAATCTTTTTTGGGAATTCAGACAAGAACAGCTTAGTGGTGTGTTCATTCCATTCTGCCTCCTCCCACTGATGTCTGCAGTATGCAGTGACCTTGGAGACATTTACTAATGTTTCTCTGCCAGCAAGCATGCTTTTTAAATGCTTAACCCTTTGTTCTCTGGCTCTCAGCATCTTTTCCAAAAGAGAATAAAGAGGTTTTCTGTCAGGTTGAAAACTTTCCCACAAGTATTACATTTTTCTGTTTGTTCCCATGCTTTTAAAACGAGGAGTAAAAAATGATTATAAATTGGAGACTACATACAGGTCACACATATGGATTCTCTCTAGTTTGAATTTTCTCAAATTCCCTGAAGTTTTGTCTCAGATGGAAGCATTCCCATGTTAATTACAATACTAACTAATGTATGAATATTTCATACTCAATGAGATTTAATGCCTGGATGAATGTTTTCCAATATTCCTTACATACACAGGGTTTTACTATTACATCTTTCTTGATGTGACTCTAGATTTCCCAAATTCATGAAATCCCAAATGGTTTCTCCAAAAGATTCTCAGGTATCTCCTGAGGTTGAATTTCCAAGAAAACTACACACTCTTTACACTTAAAGTAGAGGACCATGTGGGGCAAACTGGCAAAACTCATTGTCTTCATTCTTTTTCCCTTACATAGATTCCCTCATGCTTAGGTAAGCTTGATGCAAATTCCTTCCAAGTTAAGTTAAATTCATAGAAGTGTTATTTTGAAGAAACAATGCTTTTAGTCAGAGAACATATTTTCTCAACTTTCTTACATTCTCTGCCTTCATCTTAGGATTGTACTGTTGTGGAAGTGAATATAACTTCACTCACAAGCCTTTTGTTTCGTGGTTCTTTCTGCTTCTAATGTCCTATGCTTCTTCATAGTTTGTGGGATGCAGCAAAAGCAGTGCTTAGAGGGAAATTTATAGCATTGAACGCATTTATTAGAAAAGAGTAACGATCCAATATCAATCATCTAAGCATCCAATTTGGGAAGCACAACAATATCTCATTTTTATTTGTTCTATAATTCATGGATCTTCTTGCTTCAAATGACATTCACATCCAGTTTGGTGACTTCATAACTAGGAAATGGGGAAGTGATACAGCACTTGATTTATGATTGGGACAAAACAACACCTCATAAATCAACCTTGGAACCTTCAGGCTTCTGAAGGATAAGAAAAGGGAAGCTTCCAAAGATGCATGATTAAGGAGGCCCCAGTACAAAGGCCAAAATGGCAACCCTGGAAATCCTGAATACTTTGTTTTAGACTGAGTATTTTCATTCAATTTTTTTTCTTCTATTTATTTGGATGAGATGCACGATTTAATATTCTTAAAGTTTACCACAGAAATTATAACACTTTTTCTTGCTTTCCAAATCAGCACTTATTATTTGTTATTAACTTGCCAAATAATGTATTTTAAAACATTTTATATCCTGTATTAGTCAGCCAAAGGGGTGCTCATGCAAAATACCAGAAATCTCTTGGTCTTTATAAAGGGTATTTATTTGGGGTAGAAGCTTACAGTTACCAAGACATAAAGCATAAGTTTCTTCCTTCACCAAATTGTGTTAGCCAGTCTTGGAGCAAGACATTTGCCAACATTTGCCAGGGTTCAAGCCTCTTGGGTTCCTTTCTTCCAAGGGCTGTGTTTCTCTTTGGGCTCACCTCCTCTGTTTCCTCCACAAGGTCAGCTGCAGACTATGAGGCTCTCCAAGCTTTGCCTCTCTCCACAAGGCCAGCTGTGAACTGTCAGGTGAATGGCATGTCTCTTTCCCCAGAGCCTTCTCTCCTTGCTCATCAGTACTTGAACATCAAAAACAATTCCAACTCTGTGCTTTGCCATGTATTTTATGTTTGAGACCCCAACCACCAAGAGGTGGGAAACAACACTCTACTCACTGTGGCCCATTCAATGCCCTTATTATAACTTAATTATGCCCAGATTAACAAACCAGTTTACAAACAAAATCAAATATCTAATTTTGGAATTCATAATGATATCAAACTGCTACATATCATTTTTCCCATCTTATGCTATATATTATTTTATGGTGTATTTTAGCACTTTATTGATCACCTAGGCCACAGATATCATTACTACTTTATCCATTCAATAATCACTTAAATATATGAATTTAATTAACAGATATTATTCTTCATTCCATCCTGAATCTTGAACCTTCTGAGATCATTTTCTTTCTGCCTGAAGAATATTCTTTTACATTTCTTTTAAAGTGAGTTATTGCTAGCAAATGGTATTAGTTTTATTGATCTGTAAAATATGTATTTCAATTCTTCCTGAAGGATTGAGATTAATTAAATCTCAGGCCCTCCACGATTTCCACTGCTTTTGAGAAAACCCTTAGGGTCGAACTTCTCCATTCTGTTGTAAGTGCAATCAGTTCTTTGGAGAAGAAATTAGGGGCTTTCAGTTTTACAGCCTGTTTCCTACCCCACCAGCCCCCAGGCAAAATCTTTGCATGCTGGCTCTGGGAATGGGAATATCGGCACCCCTCTCTGAGTTACACAACTGTTTTTGGAGCTAAGATTTGGTGGAGAAAGCACAGTATATTGAGATCTTCTTGGGACCATTCTAGGAACCAGTGCAATGGTGGTCAGCACCCCATTTTGCTCAATGATAGCCTCACCCAAAGTATAGCCACTGCTTCATGAGTTCCCATTTTTCCCAGATTTATGAGACCCCTCCTGATCCCTGTGCACTCGGTTAATGCCCTCATTTGAGTCTTGTGTGGACCCTGGAAAAGTATGTTCTTACTAACCAATTTCTCTGTGTGTAAGTCTTTTGTATGTAGGAAATTTTGGTTAGAATCAAATAAAGGACCTTTTGATTAGGTCATTTTATTAGATTCCCCTAGTTTATTCAAGGACCTCTAATTAGATTTCAGGCACCAGGATGGGCACCAATCATTCTGCTGAAGTCCTATATTCATGGGACACACCAAGAAAGAGTGCTGCCATGTTTAGCCTGCCATGTGGGAGAGGGCTCCAGGATCTCCTACAGCTGTGGAGAGACACAGAAACTCTGACTGGCTGAGGGAGAGGCCAGAGACTGGAAACATGGAGCAGCTTGAAGCTGAAGACATCCAGGCCAGAGGCGAAGGGAAAGTTTTGAGCAATTATGTCTGATGGCCCACTGTTGAGCTCCTGGAGAAAGTGAGTTTGGAGGAGAAGGCAGAGAGAAACAGGCATGCCCAACATTTTGCCTTGGCAGGAGTCCAGCAGCTGACCCTTGTGAAGACAGCATTTTTTATAAGTCCTTGGCTTGGACATTTTCACAGCCTCAGAACTGTAAGCTTTAACCTTAATAAATTCCAATACAAGCCAACCTATTTCTGGTATTTTGCATTGGCAGTTCTTGGCAAACACAAGCAGCTAGGCACATAAAGTTGGAAAGCTGACCTATTCCCAAATGGCAGTGTGATACTGCTGCCCAGTGAATTCATGTGTAAACTGTAGGTGTCTTCAGACTAGGCAGGAATGAGTACTGTTAAGATGGAAGGGGAAGTGCTCTTGGTCAACAAGGCCTGTAATAGAAGGAGTCAGACAAGGAATCACAAGGTTTGGGGACTAGTATAAAGTCACAGATGCCCCAGTATGATGTACCTGCCTCAGAAAGGTTTTGTTCAGGTGTTCAGGTTGAGATAAAAGCATGGGACCTGGGGTTTGGTGCACAGAGGAGTCAAGGCACAGAGAATAGTCTACCTGTTCCTGCTCCTTTTGCCATTCCCTCCTTCCTTATACCTCCAGTTTTGACCCTCTGAGGAGGCTGCTCTTACAGTTCCCCTCCTGGTTCTCAGGCATAGACACTTGTCTCCTCCTTCCAGTTCTACATTCACCTTCTCCAATCTTGGGGCAGCTAAAGAAAGAGCAATGTAGAGATGAAACCTGTTGGTGACAGGAAGAAAATGTTAAAATTCACATTACAGCATTGTTGAGAGCAATAATATCACCAGAATGAGCCACATTAGGCTTTTGACCCTAATTAATAGTACAGAAATCCCAGAAATTTCTGGGACCTAGGACTGACAAGAATAGAAGTGAGGTTATGAGAGAGGGCAATGTTTGCAGAAAACCTCAGAGGGTGTTGATACGAGATATTTCTCAGACTAATTAAATATTAAATTTTTAACAGACTTTTAACAGTGTTGAAAGATGCAGACTTCTCCAATCCCAGAAGAGAACAGGGGGGTTGGATGAAAAGAAGCTTATGAACAACTGAAGAAGCTGTAATGTAACATGTGTTCACTGCAGTTTCCCCAATCCAGAGAGGGTATGTCCTTTTTTGGAACCAAACTCTAAGAACCCCAATTAAAACCTTCATCATAGGTTCTGGATCCTCAAAGGAGGATAGGGAGAAAGCCCTGCTCAGCACTCACAGCCTCAGTTAGTGATGTGAGTTGCTCTGGTCAGACTTCACTGGGGTGTAAGCAGCAGGAAGTCTGTCTTCTCCTGTAGTGCTTACAGACCTCTAACCAGACACATGTAGAGAGCAGTGTGGCCTTCACACGGTCACATCCATGCTCCTAGTGTTCCAAGCTCACTCTTGGGTGGGTGGTCTCCACCCATCCAGGCAGCATGGGAGGTTGACTGGGAGAGAAAGCAGTTTTCCTTTATGGACGACTGTATTTGCAAAGGGTGAGGGGAAGTTCCACCCCCAGTAATGTTGCAGATACAAATAAATATCGTCATATCAACCACTTTGTATGATTTCAAAGTGTACAATTTTCATAATTTCTTTTAAATTATAACCAAATTATCCATGCAAATAGTATAAAATAACTTATGTCTGTAATGGCAAACAGTAAAATTCCTTCTCTAGCCTCAACCCCCATTCCTCCTTCCTCAGAAATATCTCCTTTGACAGATTCTTGGGATACACATTTCTGTTTGTAAATACATGCATTCTCTAGTTCATCCATCCCATACCCAATCACATATGAGAAAAATATTGGAGTACAACTTAAATATATAAATAAATTTTCTAACTTCTTAAAATACTTGAGATTAAAAGTAAATCATTTTATTATGAAAGGATCATTTCTGATTTAAAATAAGAAGGAAAATTGGAGTTAAGTAGAAAGCAGATGACTGTAGTTCAGTGGCTGTTAAACTTGAATTCACATCATAATCAGGTGAAGAAACTGAAAAAATATAAATTGTTGGAGTGCCTTATAAGAAAATGTTACAGGAGAAAGGCAAGAAGGCATCAGTTTAGGAGGATACTCAATGACCAGCTCTCTGGGGATGACAAATTGTGTGCGGGGACCTACACCAGGGTCTGTGCTTTGGGCACACGGAGTGAGAAGCTTCGGTCACATAGCAGTGGGCAGATCGATGGTGTGGAGTGATTGGTGGAGATTCTTGAGTTTTGGGCCTCCCTGTGGTGATTAACACAGATGGCTGAGCCCCACCCACAGGGACAGTGGCTGGTTTGAACCATTCATCCTGAAACCATGACAGGCTCCCTGTTTGAAGCAGCATTCTCTGATGGAGGAAGGGCTCTGACAGAAGGTGTAGATGGATTTAACTTCTGTGGATTTGACTGCCTGGACCCCATTATAGCATTGGGGATCAATTAAGCCAGCTTGAAACAGTGCCAGGCTGAGGGGAGAGACAAATCTGCCAAGGAAACTTTATTTACCCAGCAGCCCACTGGCACTGAGGCTTGGTCCCAGAGGGGGCGTAGTCAACCAATTTTATCACTCTGCCCTGACAAGCATCATAGCTAAACTCCCCTGCAGAAGCCAGGTAGTGGGAAGAGCTTGATTAGTTTCCACAAGCCTATTTAACATCCACTCAGTGAAGGGGGTGATCTGGCAGAGGACATCTTTTGGGACACTTATATCGCAAAAAAAAAAAAAAAAAAGAAGAAGACAGTCACTTTAAAAAATGAATTCCTGTTCATAATTAAGTTTAATATTGAAAATCTGCCTCAAAACCTGCAGATAGAACCTGGAAGGGAAATTGAAAAGCACAAGCAGGCTGAGAGGATCTGCAAGGACCCTAGAAGGAACACTTCATCCTTAGCTGTGTTTGACTGCATGCTGGTGTGGTTGTTTGGTTTTTCTCTGTTTATTTGTTGTCTCTTGCTTTTCTTTCTTCTTTCATCCCCCCTTTCTGTTTTCCTTCATTTTTTAAAAAATTAGGTGCTCCTAGCTTACCTCTTCTTTGTTGTTGTTCTTCTTCAGTGATTTCCCATTCTCTGTCCATATTGATGTATCCCAAGGTATCTCTTCTACTTCCTTTATCTCTCTGCCATCTGCTTTCTTTCGGGGTTCTTATACACCATGTTTTTTCACTATCCCACAAATTAAGGGCGCCAATTTCTATTCTATCTATTTTGTTTTCTTCTTAGTTTATTAATATTACCTTTTTCCCTTTAGCCCTTTCTTTACTCTTTCTCTCCCTCCTCATCATTCTAGCCTTTTAAATCATTATATATATATTCCTCTGTTTGGTTACCCAGCCCATTGTAGGTATTCCACTTTTTTTCCTATTACTATACACTGCCTACATAAGATAAATTTTCATTTCACTAAGTCCTATTAGGCCCCTCATCTAATTTTATCAGTATTACTATTATCCTTCTTCCTTTCTCACGCCTTTCAATCCCTCTGAAACTAATTTTTTCCTTCAAGGTAACATAGAAAGAAGCAAGGAAACAAAATAAGAAAAAAAAGTGTCAAAGAGAAAAGTTAACACACACACAGAACCACCAACTAAATAAAACTCTAGAGGAGAAAGAGAAGCTAATCGACTGAATAAACCCAGCAAGATAAATGGTGACTAGAGGGCAAAAAAATTTACAAAACACACTGAGAAACAGGAAGACATGGACAACTACAATGAACAACACAAAACACACAAACATATGCATTATGGGCATCCCAGAAGGAGAAGAGAAGGGAAAAGGAACAGAAGGAGTGTTGAAGGAAATAAATGCGAACACATAAAATAAGGATCGAGCAAAGGGATATCTCTACTGAACCCACAGAAATAAAGAGCATCATAAGAGTATACATTGAAAAATTATATGCCAACAAGAATGAAAACTTAGAGGAAATGGTTAGTTAGTATAAACTCAGAAACATCCTACATTGAGGAAAGAAGAAATTGTTGAACTCAACAGTCCAAATACGGTAAAGAGATAGATTCAGTCATCAAAAATCTCCTAACTAAGAAGATCCCAGTACCAGAAGTCTTCACAGATGAATTCTACCAAACATTCCAGAAAGAGGTAATGGCAAATCTACTTAAGCTTTTCCAAAGAATAGAAATAGAAGGAATATTGCCTAACTCATTCTATGATGCCAAAATTTCCCTAATACCAAAACCAAACAAAGATAACACTAGAAAGGAAAATTACAGACCAATTTTTCTAAAGAACCTCGATGCTAAAATCCTCAAGAAAATAATTGCTAATTGCATTCAACAATATATCAAAAGAATTATACACAATGACCAAGTGGGTTTCTTCTCAGGTATGCAAGGATGGTTCAATATAAGTAATTCAACCAATGTATTACACCACATAAACAAACTGAAAGAAAAAAAAAAACCACTTGATCATTTCTATAGATGCAGAAAAAGCAGTCAACGAAATAAAGCAATCTTTCCTGATAAAAACACTGGAACAGATAAGAATAGAAGGAAATTTTCTGAATATGATAAAGGGTATATATGAAAAATCCAAAGCTAACTCATCTTCAATGGTGAAATCCTAAAAGCCTTCCCTCTGAGATCGGGAAAAAGACAAGGATGTCCACTATCACCACTTATTTAACATTGTCTTAGAGGTACTTGCTCGAGCACTGAGTCAAGAAAAGGATATAAAAGGCATCCAGATTGGAAAAGAAGAAGGAAAATTTTCCTTATTTGCAGATGACAAGCTCCTATACATAGAAACCCAGAAAAGACTACAACAAACCTTCTGGAACTTATAAAGCAGTTCAGTAATGTTGCAGGCTATAAGATCAATGCTCAAAGTCAGTAGCATTTCTGTACACCAATAACAAGCAATCGGAGGAGGAACTCAAGAAAAAAAGTGCCATTTACAATACTAACTAAAAGAATGAAATAACTAGGAATAAATTTAACTAAAGATGTAAAGTACGTATATAAAGAAAACTACACAACACTGTTAAAGGAAATCAAAGAAGACTTAAATAAATGGAAAAATATTCCCTGTTCATGGATCAGAAGACTATAAATCATCAAGACGTCTATCCAACCCAAACTACTCTACAGATTTAGTGCAATCCCAATAAAAATCAACACTATATTTTTTAAGGAACTGGAAAAACTAACCACAAAATATATTTGGAAAGGTAAGAGGCCCCAAATTGCCAAAGACATACTGAAAAAGATAAATGATGGTGGAGGTATCCCATTACCAGACTTTAAAACACATTACAAAGGTACAGTGAACGAAACTGCATGGTATTGGCACAATGATAGACCTACTGTCCAATGGAATTGATTGAGAGTTCTGATATAGATCCTGATATACAGTCATCTGATATTCCACAAGGATACCAAGCCCACTAAGTTGGGAGAGAATGGTTTCTTTAACAAGTGGTGCTTGGAGAACTGGATATCCCTAACCATAAGAATAAGAGAAGAATACTATCTCACACCTTATAAAAAATCAACTCAAGATGGATCAAAGATCCAAATATGGGAGCCAAAATCATAAAGACCTTTGAAGTTAATGTAGGAAAGCACCTACAGGACCTTGTAAAAGGAAATGTTTTTATGACCTTCATAGTGAAAGAATGAGCAGTAAGAGAAAAATTAGATAAATGGGATCGCCTCAAAATTAAAAACTACTGCACCTCAAAGGACGTTATTAATAAAATAAAAAGGCAGCCTGCCCAATGGGAGAAAATATTTGGCAACCATATATTTGATAAGAGCCTAACATCCTGCATATATAAAGAAATCCTACACCTTGAAAATAAAAAGACAAACAACCCAT
>JAKSZT010054036.1:0-58432 GCA_026826555.1 Tolypeutes matacus
TTTCACATACAATCAATGCCAAAATGTTGCTTTACCTAACCATCTGTAAATGCAGGAGTTTCTTCAGTTGTGAAATCTAGGCACTTAACTTCCTTAATTGGCTATTTTGCACATGTTCTCACTTGCAATCATTGAAAAAACACTCATTTATCTAACTCTCTGTGAATATAAGTGATTCTTCACTTTTGTAAACTAAGCAAATTACTTCTTTATTTGGCTGCTATGGCATTTGTTTTCCCTTACAAACAATGTCAAAACACTGGTTTTACCTAATGTCTGTGAATGCAGTTCATTCTTTAGTATTGAAAACAAAGCAAGTTACTCATTTAATTCCCTGCTTCACACTTTTTTTCAATTACAATCAATATCAATGCAGTCATTTCTTCATTGTGAAAACCAAGCAAGTTCTTTGTTTAATTGGCTGTGATGCACTTGTTTTCTTTAAAAACAAATGTCAAAATCCTGGTTTTTCCTAACACACTGTAAATGAAGGAGGTTTTACAATTTTCAAAAATTAAGCAAGGTACATGTTTAATAGGATACTATTCACTTCTTCTCACTTACAATCAATGAAAAAACACTAGTTTTACCTAATGCTTTGTGAATGTACTTGGTTCTTCAGTATGAAAAAGTATGCAAAATTCTCATTTCATTGCCTGTTGCAAACTTCCTTTCACTTACAATTAGGGTAAAAGCACTGATTTTTCCTAATGTTCTGTGAATGCAGTAGGATATTCTGTATTGAATTCTAAGCAAGTTACTGGTGTTATTTGCTGGTACTTTTTCTCACTTACAATCAATGTCAAAATAGTGGTTTTACCTAATGCTCTATGAATGCATGATGTCCTTCATTTTTGAAAACTAAGCAAGTTACTTGTATAATTGGCTGTTACACACTTGTTTTAACTTAAATGTCAGTTAAAACAAGTCAATGTCAAATTCTGGTTATACCTAATACTTGTGAATGCAGTAGTTTCTTCTGTTGTGAAAACTAAGTAAGTTACTTATTAATTGGGTGCTATGCACTTGTTTTTACTTACAACCAATGTCAAAACACTGGATTTACCTAAGGCACTGTGAAGGAAGGAGATTCTTCAGTTATCAAAAATAAAGGAATGTACTTGTTTAATAGGATACTATTCACTTGTTGTCACTTACAAACAATGTCAAAATTGTGGTTTTAACTAACCTTCTGAAAATGCAGGAATTTCTTCAGTTGGGAAAACTAGGCACATTGCTTCCTTAATTGGCTGCTTTGATTGTAGTTCTCACTTACAATCAATGAAAAAATACTGGTTTTATCTAAGGCTTTGTGCATGTAAGTGGTTTTTCAGTTTTGCAAACTAAGCAAGTTATTCATTTAATTGCCTGCTTCACACTTCTTTTCACTTGCAATCAATGTCAAACAAGTGCTGATACATAAGATTCTGTGAATGCAGTCATTTATTCACCTGAGTAAATCAAGCATTTCCTTGTTACTTCTTTATTTGGCTGTTATGCACTTGTTTTAACTTATAACCTATGTCAAAACCATGGCTTTACCTAAGGTTCTGTGAATGAAGGTTTAGTTTTCATTTGTGAAAACTAAAGAAGTTATTTCTTTAATTGGCTGCTATGCACTTTTTCATTTTCATTCAATGTCAAAGCACTTGTTTGACCTAATGCTCTGTTAATGAGGGAGGTTATTCAGTTTTGAAAACTTAGCAAGTTGCTTGTTAAATTGCCTGCTACACATTTGTTTTCACTTAAAACCAATGTCAAAACCCTCTTTTTCCCTAAAATTCTGGGAATGAAGGAGGTTCTTCTGTTGTCAAAAATTAAGCAAGGTAATTGTTTATTAGGATACTATTCACTTCCACTCAAATACAATTAATGAAAAAACACTGGTTTTACATAATGCTTTGTGAATGTAAGTGGTTCTTCAGTTTGGAAAACTGAGCAAGTTACTCATGTAATTGCCTGCTACACAATACTTTTCACTTACAATCAATGTGAAAATAGTGTTTTTTTTTTTAAGAGGAAGTGGAAAAATAGTCTATATTGATAAAATTTATAGTGACAATGTTATGATTCTCTTTTTGTCAAATAACAAAATGGTTGAATATATAAAACAAAACTGCTGGAAATATAAGGAGAAATGACAAATACAATTATTGCAGAAAATTCATATATCTCTCTCAAGCTTTGAGAAATCCAGTAAGAAAAAAGTAAGGAATAAATAAATTGGAATATCTTCAATAATATGTTGTAATATAATCAATATGGCAATGTGTGTGTATCCCAATAGATTAATAAATAGAAAGATAATCAAACTAGTTACTAGAAAAAAAGCATTCATGAACTATTTAGAAAAATTCATCATAGCTTGTTTCAAAGAAATAATCAAGAAATTCCAAACATTAGAAGTCAAGCCATTCTCTGACTTCCATGTGCTATAACTAGAAATTAATAAGGAAAATAAATGGGCAAATACTTAAATAACATCAATTAAGCAGGAATTTAAGCACCAATTACAAACCTTTTAGACATTAACAAAAATGACATTATATATCAAACTTATAGAATGGAGCCAAAGCTCCAACCAGAGGCAGATTCAGAGGAATAAAATCCTGATGTTTTTGTTCAATGGATCTTTTCCTTTGCTATTTTCTAATAATTGCCCATCATTTCAAATTAAGCTATAGCTATTTGAATATCTCCTGATGTAGTACTCCACAATAAACATGTCAATACCATTGAGAGGAAATAATTTGCTGGGCCTCGTATCTATTCTTACTGCTTTTATGCCCGTTTGTTTTGCTTGTTGTTTCCTGTTCTCGACTTCCTTGGAACACCAACCATTTGGCACTATATTTAGGCTCCTGGCACACATCTAAAGCCCCTTTTATTTATTTATTTATTTATTTATTTATTTATTTATTTATTTTTTATTATGGGTAAAAATCAAAATTCTCACAATACATACAAACATTTGTAAAATGATATATAAATATATATGCATATATGTGTATTTGCTTACAAAAATGTTATTTATATATATAGGAGGCAGAATAGCTCCATGGAAAATAGTGGTTTTACATAATGCTCTGTGAATGCAGGTGTTTCTTTAGTTGTGAGAACAAGACATGTTAGTTCCTTAATTGGTTGCTTTCCACTTGATCTCACAATCAATGAAAAACCACTTGTTTTACCTAACACTTTTGAATGTAAGTGGATCTTCTGTTTGGAAAACTATGCAATTTACTCATTTAATTGCCTGGTGCACACTTCTTTTCACTTACAATCAATGTCAAAGCACCAGTTTTACGTAATGCTCTCTGAATGCAGTAGGTTATTCTGTTTTGAATTCTAAGCAAGTTAATCGGGTTATTTGCTGCTATTTATTCTCACTTACAATCAATGCCAAAACAGTGGTATTACCTAACACTCTATTAATGCTCAAAGTCTTTCAGTTTTGAAAACTAAGCAAATCACTTCTTTATTTGGCTGCTGTGGCACTTGTTTTCACTTACATTCAATATCAAATCACTGGTTTTACCTAATGCTTTGTGAGTGCAGTAGTTTTTACAGTTTGGGAAAGTAACCAAGGTACTTCTTCATTGGGTGATATGCACTTGTTTTCACCTACAATCAATGACAAATCAATGATTACTTAATGCTCTTGGAATGCAGTAGTTTCTTCAGTTGCAAAATCTATGCAATTAAAATATTTAAATGAATGCTGCACACTTGTTTTCACTTAGTGTCAATATGCTAGTTTTACCTAATATGCTGAGAATGCAGTTGTTTCTTCAAGTTGTGAAAACTAAACAAGTTATTTTTTTATTTGGTACTATTCACTTGTTTTACTTACAACAAATGTCAAAACCCTGGTTTTAACTAATGTTCTGTGAAGGAAGGTGGTTATTCCGGTTTCAAAAGTTAAAGAATTTTCTTGGTTCACAGGATACTATTCACTTGTTTTAAATTGCAATCAAATTCAAAACCCTGGTATAACCTAACACTCTGTGCATGAAGAAGGTTATTCAACTTTCAAAAATTAAGCAAGGTTCTTGCTTAATAGGATAGAATTCACTTCTTCTCACTTGATCTAATTCTCTGTGAATGAAGTAGGTTCTTCAGTTTTGAAAAGCAAGCAAGAGCTGGTTTTGTTGCCTGCTACACACTTGTTTTCACTTAAAATCAATGTCAAAGCACAGATTTTAACTAATGCTCTGTGAATTCATGAGGTTCTTCAGTTTTGAATTCCAGACAAGTAGGTTAATTTGCTGCTATGCACTTTTGTTCAGTTACAACCAATGTCAAAACCCTGGTTTTATGAAACACTCTGTGAATGAAAGAGGTTCTTCAAGTTTCAAAAATTAATCAAGATACTTTCAAAATACGGTACTATTTACTTCTTCTCATTACAATCAATTAAAAAACACTGGTTTTACCTAAAGCTTTGTGATTGTAAGTGGTTCTTCAGTTTTTAAAACTATGCAGTTAACTCCTTTAATTGCCTGCTTCATACTTCATTTCACTTACAATTAATGCTAAAGCAGTTGTTATACTTAAGATTCTGTGGATGAAGTCATTTCTTCACTTGTGAAAACCAAGCAAGTTACCTTTTCATTGTGTGTTATGGACTTGTTTTCACACAAAATCAATGACAAAACAATGCTTTACCTAATACTCTTTGATTGCAGTAGTTCCTTCAGTTGTGAAAACTAAGGAATTTATTTCTTTGTCTGCCATGAACTTGTTTTCATTTTCATTCAATATCAAAACACTTGTTTGACCAAATGCTCTGTGAATTAAGTACGTTCTTCAGTTTCAAAAATTAAGCAAGTTGCTTATTCAATTGCCTGCTACACACTTGTTTTCACCTAAAATCAGGGTCAAAACTGGTTTTTCAAAATGCTCTGAAAATGCACTGGCTTCTTCAGGTTTGAAATTCAAGCAAGTAGTTTAATTTGCTGTTAAGCACTTGTTTTCACTTACAACAAATATCAAAACCCTGGCTTTATCTAACCCTCCATGAATGAAGGAGGTTTTTCAATTTTTTCAAAAGTGAAGCAAGGTGCTTGTTTGATAGGATACTATTCAATTCTTCTCAATTACTATCAATGAAATAACACCGGTTTTAACTTTGTGAATGTAAGGAGCACTTCCGTTTTGAAAATTAAGCAAGTTACTCATTTAATTGCTTGCTACACACTTCATTTCTCTTACAATCAATGTTGAAATGTTAAGTAAAACATTCTGTGATGCAGGATTTTCTTCAGTTGTGAAAACTAGGCAGTTACCTCCTTAATTGGCTGCTTTGCAATTGTTCTCATAATCAGTGAAAAAACCCTGGTTTTACCTTATGCTTTGTGAATGCAAGAGGTTTTGGAAAACTATGCAAGTTATACACTTTATTTCCTGCTGCACAATTCTTTTCACTTACAATCAATGCCAAAATGGTGGTTTTACTAATGCTTTGTGAATGCACGACTTTCTTCAGTTGTGAAAATTAGGGATGTTACTTCATTAATTGGTGGCTTTACACTTGTTCTCACAGTCAATGAAAATACACCAGTTTTACCTAACACTTTGGGAATGAATGTGTGTCTTCAGTTCAAAAACTATACAAATACTCATTTAATTGCATACTGTACACTTCTTTTCATTACATTCAGTGTCATAGCACTGGTTTTCCCTAATGCTCTGTGAATGCAGTAGGTTATTATGGTTTGAATTCTAGGCAACTTACTTGTGTTATTTGCTGGTATTTATTCTGCCTTAAAGTCAATGCCAAAACAGTGATTTTACCTATGCAGTATGAATGTAGGAGGTCCTTCAGTTTTGAAAACTAAGCAAATTACTTGTATAATTAGTTGTTATGCACTTGTTTTCACTTACAATCAATGTCAAAACCCTGGTTTTACCTAATAGTTGTAAATGCAGGAGTTTCTTCATTTGTGAAAACTAGGCCTGTTACTTCCTTAATTGGATGCTTTGCACTTATTCTCACTTGCAATAAATGAAAAACACTGGTTTTACATAACATTTTGTGAATATAAGTGGTTCTACATTTTGAAAACTATTTAAGTATTTCTTTTAATTTCCTGCTTCACACTCCTTTTCAGTTACAATCAATGTCAAAGCAATGGTGATATATAAGATTCTGTGAATGCAGTCATTTCTTCACTTGTGAAAACCAAGTAAGTCCTTGTTTAATTGGCTGTTATCCACTTCTTTTCACATACAACAAATATCAAAACACTGGTTTTACCTAATTCTCTGTGAATGAAGTAGGTAATTCAGTTTTCAAAAATTAAGGGAGGTACTTGTTTAATAGGATGCTATTGACTTGTTTTCACTTACAATCAATGTCAAAATTGTGGTTTTACCTAACATTCTTTTTCACTTGTGAAAACCTGGCATGTTACTTCCTTAATTGGCTGCTTTGCACTTGTTCTCACTTTCAATCAATTATAAAACATTGGTTCTACATAATGCTTTGTGACTGTAGTGGTTCTTCAGTTTGAAAACTAAACAAGGTACACATTTAATTGCATTTATCATACTTCTTTTCACTTCCAATCAATGTCAATGCAGTGCTTTGTGCAGTGGTGATAGGTTAGATTCTGGGCAAGCAATTTCTTCACTTGTGAAAACCAAACATGTCCTTGTTTAAATTACTGCTATGCACTTGTTTATACATAGAATAAATATCAAAACACTGATTTAACCTAATGTCCTTTTAATGTAGGGGGACCTTCAGTTTTGCAAACTAAGCAAATTACTTCTTTATTTTGCTTCTATGGAACTTGTTCTCACTTTCAATCAATGTCAAAACCCTGGTTTTACCTCATGATCTGTAAATGCAGTAGGTTCTTCATTTTTGAATTACAAGCAAGTAGTTTAATTTACTGCTATGCACTTGTTTTCATATACGACCAATGTCAAAAAACTGCTTTTACCTAAGGCTCTGTTATTGAAGGAGTTTTTTCAGTTTTCAAAAATTAAGGAAGGTGCTTGTTTAATACTATTCACTTCATATTACTTACAAGCAATGAGAAAACACTTATTTTACCAAACAATTTTTTAAATGTAAGTGGTTCTTCAGTTTTGAAAACTAAACAAGTTACTCAGTTATTTGCCTACTTCACACTTCTTTTCACTTACAATCAATATCAAAGCTGTGGTGATACATAAGATTCTGTGAATGCAGCCATTTCTTCACTTGTGAAAACCAAGCAAATCCTTGTTTAATTGCCTATTATGCACTTTTTTCACATACAATAAATATCAAAACACTGGTTTTACATAATGCTCTATGAATATAGGAGTTTCTTCAGTTTTGCAAACTAAGCAAATTACTTATCTAATACTTTGTGAATGTAAGTGGATCTTCAGTTTCTAAAATTGTGCAAGTTACTCATTTCATTGCCTGCTTCACACTTCTTTTCACTTACAATCAATCTCAAAACATTAGTTTTACCAAAAGCTCTGTGAAGGAAGTAGGATACTTTGTATTAAATTCTAAACAGGTTACTTGTGTTATTTGCTGGCATTTATTCCCACTTATAATCAATGCCAAAACAGCAGTTTTACCTAATGATCTATGAATGCAGGAGGTCCTTCACCATTTAAATCTGAGAAAGTTACTTATATAATTGACCTTTACACACTTGTATTTCTTACAATCAATGTGAAAATGATGGTTTTACTGAAAATTTGTGAATGCAGTATTTTCTTCAGTTGTGAAAACTATGCAAGTTATTTTTTTCATTTGGTGATATGCTCTTGTTTTAACTTACAACCAATGTCAAATCCCTTGTTTTACCTAATACTCTATAAATGAAGGGATTTCTTCAGTTTTCAAAAATCAAGGAAGGTACTTGTTTAATAGGATTCTTTTCACTAGTTTTCACTTACAATCAATGTCAAAATTGTGCTTTTAACTAACCCTCATAAGTGCAGGAATTTCTTTAGTTGTGAAAAATAAACAAATTACATCTTTATTTGGCTGTATGGCTCTTGTTTTCATTTACAATCAATGTAAAAAGAATGGTTTACAAACACTCTTCAAATGCAGTTTTTTTCTTCAGTTGGGAAAAATAAGCAACTTATTTCTTAAATGAATGTTACACCCTTGTTTTCACTTACAGTCAAAGACAAATCAGTTGTAATATGCAACACTCTGTGAATGCAGTAAAGTTTCTTCTGTTCTGAAACTAAGCAGGTTACTTTTTAATTGGCTGCAATTCACATATTTTAGCTTTCAACCAATGTCAAAGTCAGGGTTTAACCTAATGATCTGGGAATGCAGTAATTTCTTCATTTCCAAAACTATTAAAGTTATTTCTTTAATTGGCTGCTAAGCAATTGTTCTCACTTAAATTCAGTATGAAAACTCTTGTTTGATCTAAAGCTCTGTGAATGAAGGAGGTTCTTCAATTTTGAAACCTAAACAATTTGCTTGCTTACTTGCCTGGAACATATTTTTTTCCACTTACAATCAGTGTCAAAACATTGGTTTTACCTAATGCTCTGTGAATGCAGGAATTTATTCAGTTGTGAAAACTAGGCAGGTTTTTTACTTAACTGGCTGCTTTGCATTTGTTCACACAATCAATGAAATAACCTGGTTTTACCTAACACATTGTGGATGTAAGTGGTTATTCAATTTGGAAAACTAAGCACAATTCTCATTTAATTGCCTGCTGCACACTTCTTTACACTTGCAATCAATGTCAAAGAACTGGTTTTACCTAATGCTCTGTGAATGCATGTGTTTCTTCAGTTTTGATTTCCAAGCAAGTAGGGTATTTTGATGCCATGCATTTTTCTTCACTTACAAATAATGTCAAAATCCTGGTTTTACCTAACACACTTTGAAAGAAGGTGGTTCTTTAATTTTCAAAAATTAAGCCAGACACTTGTTTCATAGGATATAATTAACTTCTTCTCACTTACAATTAATGAAAAAAAACACTGTTTTTACCTAACCCTTTGTGAATGTAAGTTGTTCTTCAGTTTAGAGACCTAAGCAAGTTACTCATTTAATTTTCCACTTCACAATTCTTTTCACTTACAACCAATGTCAAATCAGTGGTGATACATAAGATTCTGTGAATACAGTCATTTCTTCACTTGTGAAACCCAAGTAAGTCCTTGTTTAATTGGCTGCTGTGCACTTGTTTTCACATACAATAAGGAACAAATCACTGGTTTTACCTAATGCTGTGTGAATGTAAGAGGTTCTTCAGTTTTGAAATCTAAGCAAATTACTTCTTAATATGGTAGCTATGGCACTTATTTTCACTTACCATCAATGTCAAAACACTGGTTTTCCTTAATGTTTTGTGAATGAAGTAAGCTCTTCATTTTTTAAAACAAGGCAAGTTACTTGTTTAATAGGCTGCTATGCACTTCTTTTCACTTATAATGTCAATATTGTGGTTTTAATTAAAATGCTGAGAATGCTATTGTTTCTTCAAGTTGTGAAACTAAACAAGCTACTTTCATTGAGTGCTATGCACTTGTTTTCTCTTACAATCAATGACAAAACAATGGTTTACCTAACGCACTTGGAATGCAGTAGTTTCTCCTGTAGGGTTAAACTAAGAAATTTAATACTTTAAATGACTGCTATGGACTTGTTTTCACCTACCGTCAATGACAAATTAGTTGTGATATGTCACACTCTCTCAATGCTGTACTTTCTTCAGTTTTGAAAAGTAAACATGTTACTGCTATGCATTTGTTTTAACTTACAACCAATGTCAAAACAATGGTTTTATCTAACATTGTGAGAATGCAGTCGTTTCTTCATTTGTGAAATCTTAGGAAGGTATTTATTTGTCTACTATGCACATGTTTTTACTTACATTCAGTATCAAAACCCTTGTTTGGCCTAATGCTCTGTGAATGAAGGGGACTCTTCAGTTTTGGAAACTAACCAAGTTGCCTGTTTAATTGCCTGCTACACACTTGTTTTCACTTACAATCAATGTCAAAACATTGGTTTAACCTAATGCTCTGTGAATGCATGGGGTTCTGCAGTTTTGAATTCCAAATAAGTAATTTAATTTGCTGCTACGCACTTGATTTCACTTTCAACCATTGTCAAAACCCTGGCTTTACCTACCACTGTGTTAATGAAGGATGTTCTTCAACTTTTAAAAATTAAGCAAGGTACTTATTTAATAAGATGCTATTCACTTCCTCTCACTTACTATCAATGAAAAAACACTGGTTTTAATTTTGTGAATGTAAGTGGTCCTTCAGTTTTCAAAACTATGCAATTAACTAATTTAATTGCCTGCTTCACGTTTCTTTTCACTTACAATGAATGTCAAAACAGTGGTGTTACATAAGATTCTGTGAATGAAGGCATTTCTTCACTTCCAGAAACCAAGCAAGTCCTTGTTTAATTGGCTGCTATGCATTTGTCTTCACATACAATAAATATCAAACACTGGTTTTAACTAATGCTCTGTGAATGTAGGAGGTTATTCACTTTTTAAAACTAAGCAAATTACTTTTTTATTTGGCTACTATGGCACTTGTTTTCACTTAGAATCAATGTTAAAACCATGTTTTTACCTCATGCTCTGTAAATACAGTAGGTTCTTTACTTTTGAAAATAAGCAAGTTACTTGTTTAATTGGCAGCTATGCTCTTGTTTTCAATTACAATGTCAAAATGCTCATTTCATCTAACACTTTGTGAATGTAAGTGGTTCTTCAGTTTGTAAAATGATGCAAGTTACTCATTTAATTTCCCACTGTACACTTCTTCTCACATGCAATCAATGTCAAATCACTGCATTTTCCTAATGCTTTGTGAAAGCTGTGGGTTATTCTGTTATGAATTCTTAGCAAGATACTTGTGGTTTTGCTGTTATTTATTCTCATATCCAATCAATGCCAAGACAGTGGTTTTACCTAATGCTCTATGAATGGAGGAGGTCCTTAAGTTGTGAAAACTAAGCAAGTTACTTGTATAACTTGTGGTTATGCACTTGTTTTCATTTACAATCAATATCAAATGCTGATTTCACCTAATGCTCTGAGAATGAAGTTGTTTCTTCAGATTTGCAAATTAAGCAAGTTGCTTGTTTAATTGCCTGCTACACATTAGTTTACACCTGCAATCAATGTCAAAAAACTGGTTTTAACCAATGATCTGTGAATGCATGTGGTTCCTGTTTTGAATTCCAAGCAAGTAGTTTAATTACCTGTTAAGCACTTTTTTTCATTTACACCAGATGTCAAAACCCTAGTTTTAGCTAACACTCTGTGAATAAAGGAGGTTCTTCTGTTTTGAAAACTAAGCATATTACTTCTTAATTTGGCTACTATGGCACTTGTTTTCACTTACAATCAGTGACAAAACAATGTTTCAACTAACATTCTTGGAATGCAGTCGTTTCTTCAGTTTGGAAAACTAGGCAATTTACTTATTTTAATGAATGCTACACATTTGATTTCACTTACAGTCAAAGGCAAATCAGTTGTGATACATAACATTTTGTGAATGTAGTTGTTTCTTCAGTTATGAAAACTATTCACATTACTTCCTTTATTTCCTGCTATGCACTTCTTTTTACTTACATTATCAATTTGCTTATTTTGCCTAATACACTGATAATGCAGTTGTTTCTTCAAGTTGTGAAAACTAAGTAAGTTACTTTTCCATTGGGTGCTGTGCACTGGTTTGAACTTAAATCAGTGACAAAACCATGGTTTCCTAAACACTCTTGGAATGCAATAAATACTTCATTTGGGAAAACTAAGCAACTTACTTCTTTAAATGGCCACTGTGCACTTGTTTTCACTTAAAGACAATGGCAAATCAGTTGTGATACCTAACACTCTGGGAATGCAGTAGGTTAGTCTGTTGTGAAAACTAAATATGTAACTTATTTAATTGGCTTCTTTGCACTTGTTTTAACTTACAACAAATGTCAAAACCATGGTTTTACCTAACATTCTGGGAATGCAATAGTTTCTTCATTTGCAAAACTAAGGAACTTATTTCTTGAATTGGCTGCTGCACACTTGTTTTCACTTATATTCAATGTCAAAACACGTGTTTGATCTAATGCTCTGTGAATGAAATAGGTTTTTCATGTTTGATTTCCAAGCAATTAGCTAAATATGCTACTATTCACTTGTTTTCACTTACAACTAATATCAAAACGGTGGTTTTACTTAGCACACTTTGAATGAAGGAGGTTCTCCATTTTTCAAAATTTAAGCAAGGTATTTCCTTAATAGAATACAAGTCACTTCTTCTCACTTACAATAAATGAAAAAACAGTGCTTTTACTTTTGTGAATTTAAATGGTTCTTCAGTTTTGGACACTAAACACCTTAGTTAATTCCTGCTTCATCCTTCTTTTCACTTACAATCAATATCAAAGAAGTGGTGATACATAAGATTCTGTGAATGCAGTCATTACTTCACTTGTGAAAACCAATCAAGTCCTTGTTTAATTGGCTGCTATGCATTTGTATTCACTTAAAATACATACCAAAACATTGGTTTTATCAAATGCTCTGTGAATGTAGGTGGTTCTTCAACTTTGAAAACTAAGAAAATTACTTCTTTATTTGGCTGCTATGGCACTTGTTTTCATTAAATCAATGTCAAAATATTGGTTTACCTAATGCTCTGTGAATGCAGTAAGTTATTCAATTTTTAAAACTAAGCAAGTTACATATTTATTTGAATGCTAAGTACATGTTTTCACTTACAATGTCAATATGCTGGTTTTACCTAATACACTGAATACAGTTGTTTCTTCAAGTTGTGAAAACAAAGCAAGTTACTTTTTCATTGGGAGATATGCACTTGTAGTCGCTTACAATCAATGACAAAACACTGGTTTACCTAATGCTCTTGGAATACAGTAGTTTCTATAGTTGGGAAAACTAAGCAATTTACTTCTTTAAATGAATTGTATGCACTTGTTTTCACTTGCAGTCAATGGCAAATAAGTTGTATTGCCAAGCACTCTGTGAATGCAGCAGTTTCTTCATTTGTGAAAATAAAGCATGTTACTTCTTTAATTCATTGTTATGCACTTTAAAAAATTACAACCAATGTGAAAAACCATAGTTTTACCTAATATTCTGGGAATGCAGTAGTTTCATCATTTGTGAAAACTAAGTTATTTCTTTCATGGGCTGCTACACATTTGTTTTCACTGATATTAAAAATCAAAACACATGTTTGACCTAATGCTCTGTGAATGAATGAGGTTCTTCAGTTTTGAAAACTAAGCAAGTTGCTTGTTTAATTGCCTTCTACACACTTATCTTCAATTACAATCAATGTCAAAACACTGGTTTTACCTAATAATCTGTGATGGAGTACGTTCTTCAGTTTTTTGTTTGTTTGTTTTTTTTTTTTTGGAGTTCTTTTTGATTGAATCTTAGGAAATGCAGGAGTTATCTTAAGTTTGGTTAAAGTTAACATTTTTGTTGTTGTTGTTGAGTCATGGACACCCCTGAGAATTTGACAAAAACTATGGACCTTCTCTTCAGAAAAATGTACAAATGAGTAAAAAGATAAGAATCTCTATTCAATTTCAGAGGTTTAAGGCCTTCCTCTAATTGTTCATGGGTAGTTTCATGACCTGGAGATTAAGAATCCTGCTTGAAAAATTAGACACGAAGACATGATTTACTTTATATTTTTACAAAATATGCATCAATTTAAACCACATTTTATAAGCTGTTTCTTCCCCTTAAGATGTTTAATGTATCTACATGAAACCAGGAGAGTGCTGGAGATACTACACAACTAAAATACTGGTTAGGATGTGACCAGTAGGACAGCCTTATTTCTAGAAACAAAGAGTGATTTAAATATTATTTGTAAAACAATTCACCAATGCTATTACTATATTAGTAACTATTATACAGGCTGGAAATTCAGGGCAATTATTTCCATATAGGAAATATTTATTTTTTTAAAGTACATGGAATTTCATTCTTGATTTCTTCTTAAAATTGTTTTTTTTTTTAATTTTTTGTATTTTTTTATATTTTGAAAAGATGCTTAGATTACATAAATGATACACAAAAATTACAGGTATTCCCATGTTCCCCACCTCCCACATTACCATAACATCCCACATAAACATCTTTCAATAGTGTGGATCATCACCTGCAATGGATATACACAACTTGGGGCTTTGCCACTAAGCATGGGCCATATTTCACATTGTAGACCACACGCTCTCACAAACAGATCTGCATATTATATGCTGATCTAAAATGGCCTATATCTGTCATTGTAATGTCACTCAGGATAATTCTCAAGTCCTGAAAAAGCACCTGTATTACAACTGCTTTTCCCTTCCCTGCTCCAAAATAATCCAGCGGTCACTGGCTCCACCTCACTGTTGTAATTTCTTCCATTGCTTGAATCACAATATGTCTACAACAGAATACTGTTAAGACCACTCTAATCCATAGCTCTTCCCCCAATCCTGAGGAGTTTGGCTGGTGATGTCCACTCCACTACAAGTAAGAGGGGACTTATATCCCATGGATATGGTGGAAGGAATAATCCTATCTGCAGCTGCAGGCTCACTCCATTCCCTGCGATGGCCATTGTCCATCATTGTCTCCTCACCAGGTGACTTGGTTGAGTCCATTGAGCTGTAGCATAGGAGTTGCAGCTCCACCAAGAATCCAGGCATAGCTCTCACATGGGCAGGCCAGAGGCTCCAGTCTCTGGAAGTACACCTACAAACTCCAGCATCACATATAGGTTTGAATAGAAGGGACTGAAGGACCATGTGCATGGAAGAATTATTTGATTCCAATTTTGTCACTCTCAGGAGCACAGATTCCAAAGTAAAGCCTGCTGGTAAGGCATCAATCTATGGAGCTATTCCCCCTTATATAGGACCTGGGTGTCTCCAGAGTCCTCAGGAGCCCCTCTGTGTGGGGTGATATCCAATTTGGTGTTCTATGAGATACTACTGAGGTGTGCATAAGTGTTATCTCTGGGATGACCTCCCGACACTCTTTGAAGTCTCTTAGCCACATGAATTCTTTTGTCTTTACCTTTCCCCTTTTATTCAAGGTCTTTTTCCGATCATATTGCCAGTTGTCACTTGGTATTAATCCCTCATTGCCAGGGAGGCTCATCACTGGGAGTCATATCCTATGAAATGTAATGCATTCATATGCTGAGTTTGGCTTAGAGAGAGGCCACATTTGAGCAACAAGGAGGCTCTCAGGTGGCAAATCTTAGGCACCCCATAACAGTAGGCTAAGATTTGATTTAAGAGCAAAGCCTCATAAGGCTAGTCACCAATAACAAGAACCCATCAGTGGAACATCCTCCTTTGCCAAGCACTGCCTCCACACTCGAGGGACTGTTGCTACTCCCTTGGAGAATGTGGCAGAGCTCTACAGCCTGGGTATTCTGTATTCCCTCATTTATTGAGTGATTGTCTACTCACTGTGACCATGCCCCGCCCCTTGATCATTTGAACAATTTTATATATCTTTCATGTATATTCAGGTGAGCTTCCTCCCATGATACCCCATCCCAGACACCCCACAACAATGATCCTCTCCTGCCCCCTCTGTAACACTTCCGTGATCCAAACGTTCCTTGAAGATGAAGCCGATATCATAGCCATATACAATTAATAGGAAATGAAATAATAAAGATAAATTTAAATATAAGTGATAAAGTACATGGAAACCTATGAAAGCTCTAGAAATAAAATGAAATTAAAGGATTGGAATATTCAGAAAATGGGAAAAAAAACAAAAAAATTAAAAAAAATTTAAAACCTTTTCCTTTATCACTGCATTATCAGGTGTCCAGACTGTACTGTGGCACCTGCCCCCTCTCACTTCCTAGTGTCTCACTATTTTTCATTTAATTTTCAAGGAAGTTTTAGGTCAAAGCATAGTCACACAGAATACTAGAGACTCTCATATGTCCAACCTCCATCCCCATTCCTCACCCCATATTAAAACCTTTCTCATGTGGAGTAGCATTTTTATATACAGAAAGTGAAACATAGCTACTAAACATTGACAATGTTTTACAGTATAGTTTACAATTTAGATGGTACAGTTTAACAATTTTTGATGATATTTACCATGTCCTGTGTCCATTACTGTAAGGTAATGTAAAACATTTCCCATGACCATTAAATACCCCCTGCTTGATCTTTTCTGTTCCTTCCTCCCTCTCCTCCTGGGGCATATGACACTCCCCTGTCTTGACTCATTGGATGACAAGATTCATAGTTACATGCATCAAGAGGTCTTGACATGCTGATTGTCCTCCTCTATTAGGATCCACCCTTGCTCCTAAGAGACACCCACCTGTCTGTTTCTGAGTGAATCGGTCCTCCCAAAAATAGGGGTCCATCTCCCTCCCACTCACCATGTGGGTCTCCACACCCCAACACAACAAATTATGACAGGATGAACACTCACACCCTTTCCAGAAGCCTACAGCAAATGCACCCCATCCTGAATGTCCCTGCAACTTACACCCTAAACTAGACACTACCTTGTTTTATTGCCATAAGAACATTACTACTCCTTCAATTTTGAAAACTAAGCAAGTTAAGTCTTTAATTTGCTGTTAAACATTTTTTTTAACTTAACAAAAATGTCAAAACCATGGTTTTACCTAACATTCTGGGAATGCAGTAGTTTCTTAATTTATGATAACTAAGGAAATTACATCTTTATTTGGCTGCTACACACTTGTTGTCAGAACCAATATCAAAATTCTCATTTGACCTCATGTTCTGTCAATGAAGGAGTTTCTTCAGTTTTGAAAATAAGCAAGCTTCTTGTTTATTTGCCTGCTACACACTTGTTTTCACTTTCAACAAATGTCACAACCCTGGTTTTACCTAACAATCTTTGAATGAAGGAGGATCTTCAATATTCAAAAATTAAGCAAGGTACTTGTTTAATAGGATACTATTCACTTTTCATTTATAATCAATGAAAAAACACTAGTTTTACCTTTGTGGAGGTATGTGGTTCTTCAATTTGGAAAACTGAGCAAGTTACCCATTTAATTGCCTGCTTCACACTTCTTTTCACTTACAGTAAATATCAAAGCAGTGGTGATACATAAGATTCTGTGAATTCTGTCATTTCTTCACTTGGGAAAACCAAGGAAGTCCTTGTTGAATTGGCTGCCATGTACTTCTTTTCTTCAGTTGTGAAAACTAGGCAAGTTACTTCCATAATTGGCTGATTTGCACTTGTTCTCACAATCAATGAAAAACCACTGGTTTTACCTAACACTTTATGAATGTACGTGGTTCTTCAGTTTGGAAAACTATGCTAATTTAATTGACTGCCAGACTCTTCTTTTCATGAATATTCAATGTCAAAGCACTGGTTTTACCTAATGCTCTGTAAATGCAGTATGTTATCCTTGTTTGTATTCTAAGGAAGTTATTTCTGTTATTTTTTGGTATTTATTCTCAATTACAATCAATGCCAAAACAGTGGTTTTCCCTAATGCTATATGAATGCAGTTGGTCCTTCACTTTTGAATATTAAGCAATTTAGTTCTTAAATTGCATGCTGTACCCTTGTTTTCACTTATGATGTCAATATGCTGGTTTAACCTAATACCCTGAGAATGCAGTTGTTTTCTTCAAGTTCTGAAGCTATGCAATTTACTTTTTCATTTTGTGATATGCACTTGTTTTCACTTACAATCAATGACAAAACAATGGTTTAACTAAGGTCTTGGAATGCCGTAGTTTCTTCAGTTGGGAAACTAAGCAATCAACTTCTTTAAATGAATGCTATGCACTTGTTTTCACTTACAACAGAAGTCAAAACCCTGCTTTCACCGAAAGCTCTGTGAATGAAGTAGGTTCTTGAGTTTTCAAAAATTAAGGAAGCTACTTCATTAATAGGATACTATTCACTTGTTTTCACACACAATCAGAGCTAAAATGGTGCTTTTACCTAACCATCTGTAAATGCAGGAGATTCTTTCAGTTAAGAAATCTAGGCCCTTAACTTCCTTAATTGGCTGTTTTGCACACGTTCTCACTTATAATCATTGAAAAAAACACTCATTTAACTAACTCCTTGTGAATGTGTTTCTTCATTTTTGTAAATGAAGCAAATTACTTCTTTATTTGGCGGCTATGGTACTTGTTTTCACTTAGAAACAATTTACCGAATGCCTGTGAATGCAGTACATTCTTCAGTATTGAAAACAAAGCAAGTTACTCATTTAATTGCCTGCTTCACCCTTCTATTCACTTACAATCAATATAAATGCAGTCATTTCTTCATTGTGGAAATAAAGCAAGTCTCTATTATTTTGGCTGCTATGCACTTGTTTTCACTTAAAACCAATGTCAAAACACTGGATTTACCTAAGGCACTGTGAAGGAAGGAAGTTCTTCAGTTATCAGAAATTAAGGAAGGTACTTGTTTAAAAGGATACCATTCACTTGTTTTCACTTACAATGTCAAAATTTTGGTTTTAACTAACATTCTGAAAATGCAGGAGTTTCTTCAGTTGGGAAAACTAGGCACATTACTTCCTTGATTGGCTGCTTTGCAATTGTTCTCACAATCAATGAAAAAATACTGGTTTTACCTAATGCTTTGTGCATGTAAGTGGTTCTTCAGTTTTGTAAACTAAGCAAGTTACCCATTTAATTGCCTGCTTCACACTTCTTTTCACTTGCAATCAATATCAAACCAGTGGGGATACATAAGATTTGGTGGATGCAGTCATTTATTCACTTGTGTAAACCAAGCAATTCCTTGTTACTTCTTTATTTGGCTGTTATGCACTTGTTTTAACTTACAACCAATGTCAAAACCATGGCTTTACCTAAGGTTCTGTGAATGCAATAGTTTCTTCATTTGTGAAATCTAAGGAAGTTATTTCTTTAATTGGCTGTTATGCCCTTTTTTTCACTTACATTCAATGTCAAAACACTTGTTTGACCTAATGCTCTGGGAATGAATGAGGTTCTTCAGTTTGGAAAACAAACAAGTTGCTTGCTTAATTGCCTGCTACAAACTTTTCACTTACAATAAATGTTAGAACTCTGGTTTCACCTATTGCTCTGTGAATGCATGAGGTTTTTCAGTTTTGATTTCCAAGCAAGTAGTTTAATTTGCTGCTATACTCTTATTTTCAATTACAATCAATGTCAAATCTCTGGTTTCTGTAACACTCTTTCAATGAAGGAGGTTCTTCAGTTTTCAAAACCTACCAAGGTACTTGTTTAATAGGATACTATTCCCTTCTTCTCACTTACAATCAATGAGAAAACACTGGTTTCACCTAATACTTTGTGAATGTAAGTGGTTCTTTTATTTTGAAAATTAAGCAAGTTACTGATTAAATTATGTGCTTTAAATGTCTTTTCACTTACAATCCATGTGAGCGTAGTGGTGATACATAAGATTATGTGAATGAAGTTACTTCTTCACTTGTGAAACAGAAGCAAGTCCTTCTGTCATTTGCTGCAATGACCTTTTTTTCACATGCAATCAATATTAAACCACTGGTTTTTCCTAATGACCTGTAAATGTAGGAGGTGCTTCAGTTTGGAAACCTAACCAAGTTGCTTGTTAAATTGGCTGCTATGCACTTGTTTTCCTTTAAATGTCAATATGCAGGTTTTACCTAATATGCTGATAATGCAGTTATTTATTCAAATTGTGAAAACTAAGCAAGTTACTTTTTCTTTGGGTGCTATGCACTTGTTTTCACTAACAATCAATGACAATACAATGATTTACTTAACGCTCTTGGCATGCAGTAGTTTTTTCAGTTGGGAAAACTAAGAAAGAAAGTTACTTCTTTAAATGAATGCTACACGTTCATTTTCGCTTACAGTCAATCACAAATCGGTTGTGATATCTAATATGCTGAGAATACAGTAGTTTCTTCAGTTGTGAAAACAAAGCACATTACTTATTTACTTGGATACTATGCACTTGTTTTAACTTACAACCAATCAAAACATGGTTTTATCTAAAGTTCTGGAATGTAGTAGTTTCTTCATTTGTGAAAACTAAGGAAGTTCTTTCTTTAATTGGCTGCTATTCACTTTTTTCCCATAACAGCCAATATCAAAAACCATGGTTTTATTTAACATTCTGGGAGTGAAGTAGTTTCTTCATTTGTGAAAAATGAGGATTTTATTTCTTTAATTTACTGCTATGCACTTGTTTTCACTTACAATCAATGTCAAAACACTGGGTTTACCTAACAAATGGTGAATGAAGGAGGTCTTTTCATTTCAAAAATTAAGCAAAGTCCTTGTTTAATAGGATAGTGCTCACTAATTGTCACTTATAATCAATGAGAAAACACTGGTTTTACCTAATGCTTTGTGAATATAAGTGGTCAGTTTTGAAAACTAAGCAAGTTACTCATTTAATTGCCTGCTTCACACTTCTTTTCACTTGCAATCAATGTCAAAACTGTGGTGATAAGATTCTGTGAATGCAGTCCTTTCTTCACTTGTGAAAACCAAGCAAGTCAGTGTTTAATTGGCTGCTATGCAATTGTTTGACCTACAATAAATATCAAAACACTGATTTTACCTAACGCTCTGTGAATATAGGAATTTCTTCAGTTTTGAATTCTAGGAAATAACTTCTTTATTTGACTGCTATGGCACTTGTTTTCACTTACCATCAATGTCAAATCACTGATTTTACCTAATTCTCTGTGAATGCCCAAGTTCTTCCAGTTTTGAAAACTAAGCAATTTACTTGTTAAATTGGCTAACATGCACTTGGTTTCATTTACAATGTCAATATGCTGGTTTTACCTAATATGCTCAATTTGCAGTTGTTTCTTCACTTTGTGAAAATTAAACAAGTTACTTTTTAGTTGGGTGCTCTGCACTTGTTTTCACTTATAATCCATGACAAAACAATTGTTTACCTAACCCTGTTGGAATGCATTAGTTTCTTCAGTTGAGAAAACTATGCAATTTACTTCTTTCAATGAATTCTAAACACTTGTTTTCACTTACAGTTAATGGTAAATCAGTTGTGATACCTAACACTCTGTGAATGCAGTAGTTTCTTCAATTGTGAAAACTAAGCCTGTTTCTTCTTTAATTGGCTGCTATTCACTTGTTTAAACTTAAACCAATTTCAAATCCATGGTTTTACCCAACATTATGGGAATGCATTAGTTTTGTCTTTTGTGAAAACTAAGGAAGTTATTTCTTTCATTGGCTGCTATGCACTTGTTTTCTCTTACATTCAATATGAAAACACTCGTTTGACCTAATCTGTGTGAAAGAATGAGGATCTTCAATTTTGTAAATTAAACAAGTTGCTTGTTTAATTGCCTGCTACACACTTGTGTTCCCTTACAATCAATGTCAAAATATTGGTTTCCCTAATTCTCTGGGAATGCAGGAGTTTCTTCAGTGGTGAAAACTAGGTGCATTACTTCCTTAATTGGCTGATTTGCCAGTGTTGTCACAATAATAAAAAAAACACTCATTGTAACTAAAGCTTTGTGAATATAAGTGGTTCTTCAGTTTGTAAAACTATGCAAGTGATACATTTAATTGCCTGCTGCACCCTTCTTTTCACTTATAATCAATGTCAAAGCACTGCTTTACCTAATGCTCTGTGAATGCAGTAGGTTATTCTCTTTTGAATTCTAAGCAATTTATTTGTCTTATTTGCTGATATTTATTCTCACTTACTGTCAATGCCAAAGCAGTTGTTTTACCTGATGCTGTATGAATGCAGAAGGTCCTTCAGTTTTGAAAACTATGGAAGTTACTTATATAATTGGCTGTTATGCACTTGTTTTCACTTACATTGAATGTTAAAACACTGGCTTTACCTGATCCTCTGTGAAGCAAGATATTCTGTTTATAAATCTAAGCAAGAAGTTTCATTTGCTTCTATGCATTTGTTTTCACTTACAACCAATGTCAAATCCCTGGTTTTATTTAACACTCTGTGAATGAAGGGGATTCTTCCATTTCCAAAAATTAAGCAGGGTTTTATAAGATACTATTAATTTCTTCTCACTTACAATCTTTGGAAAAACACTGATTTTACCTTTGTGAATATAAGTGGCTCTTCAGTTTTAAAAATTAAGCAAGTAACTCACTTAATTGCCCGCTACACAAATCTTTTCACTTACAATCAATGTCAAAGCACTGGTTTTACCTAATGCTCTGTGAATGCAGTAGGTTATTCTGTTTTGAATTCTAAGCAAGCTACTTGTTTTATTTGTTGGTATTTATTCTCACTTACAATCAATACCAAAAGAGTGATTTTACCTAATGCTCTATGAATTCACGTGGTCCTTTAATTTTGAAAACTAAGCAAGTTACTTTTATAATTGGTTGTTATGGTCTTGTTTTCACTTGCAATCAATGTCAAAATGCTGATATTACTTAATACCAATAGTTAACGCAATAGTTTCTTCAGTTGTGAAAACTAAACAAGTTAATTTTTCAATTGGTGTTCTGCAATTGTTTTCACTTACAACAAATATCAAATCCCTGGTTTTCCCTAATGCTCTGAATGAAGGAGGTTCTTCAGTTTTAAAAAATTAAGAATGGTAATTTTTAAATAGGATTCTATTCGTTTTCACAAATAATTAATGTGAAAAACCTGTTTTTTCCTAACATTCTGTGAATGAGGGAGGTTCTTCAATTTTCAAAATTGAGCAAGATACTTTTAAAAAATATTATCGTAATCACTTCTTCTCACTTACAATCAATGAAAATACATGGATTTTATCCAATGCTTTGTGAAGGTAAGTGGTTCTTCAGTTTTGAAAACTAAGCAAGTTACTCATTTAATTCCCTGCTTCACACTTTTTTTTAACTTAAAATCAATTTCAATGCAGTGGTGATACATAAGATTCTGTGAATGCTGTCATTTTTTTCACTTGTGAAAACCAAGCAGGTTCTTGTTTAATTGTCTGTTATGCACTTGTTTACAGATACTATAAATATCAAGTCACTGATTTTACCTAATGCTCTGTGAATGTAGGAGGTTCTTCAGTTTTGAAAACTAAGCAAATTATTCTTTGGCTGCTATGGTACTTAATTTCACTTACAATCAAATCAAAACTCTGGTTTTATGTAATGCTATGTGAATGCAGCAAGTTCTTCAGTTTTGAAAACTAAGCAAATTACTTGATTAATTGGCTACTATCCACTAGTTTTCCCCTTCAATATCAATATGCTGGTTTTACCTAATATTGTGAGAATGCAGTTGTGTATTTAAGTTTTCAAAGTAAAGAAGTTGCTTTTTCATTGGGTGTTATGTACTTTTATTCACTTATAATCAATGAAAAACAAGAGTTTACCTAATGCACTCAGAATGCAGTAGTTTCTTCATTTGGTAAAACTAAGCCGTTTACTTCCTTTAATGAATGCTACACACTTGTTTTCACTTATAGTTAATGGCAAATCTGTTGTGATAACTAACACACTGGGAATGCAGTAGTTTCCTCAGTTGTGAATACTTAACATGTTAATTCTTTAATTGGCTTCTTTGCACTTGTTTTAACTTACAACCAATGTCAAAACCATGGTTTTACCTAATGCTCTCTGAATCCAGTAGCTTATTCTGTCTTGAATTCTAAGCAAGTTACTTGTGTTATTTCCTGTAATTTATTCTCACTTACAATCAATGCCAAAACAGTGGTTTTACCAAATGCTCTAAGAATGCAGGAGTTCCTTCAGTTTTGAAAACTAAGAAAGTTACTTATTTAATTGCCTAACTTCACAGGTCTTTTCAATTACAATCAATGTCAAATCACTGGTTTTATCTAATGCTCTGTGAATGCATGAGGTTCTTCAGTTTTGAATTCCAGCAAGTACTTTAATTACTGCTATGCACTAGTTTTCACATATAACCAATGTTGAAACCCTGGTTTTACATGATATAGTGTGACTGTAGGAGGTTCTTCAATTTTGAAAATTTAAGCCAGGTACTTGTTTAATAGCATACTACTCTCTTCTTCTGATTTACAATCAATGTGAAAACACTGGTTTTACATAATGCTTTGTGAATGTAAGTTGTTCTTCAGTTTTAAAATCTAAGCAAGCTACTCATTTAATTGCCTAATTCACATTTCTTTTTACTTGCAATCAATATCTAAGCAGTGGTGATATACACTTGTTTTCTCTTATAGTCAATGGCAAATACGTTGTGATAGCTAAAAATCTATGAATGCAGTAGTTTCTTCAGTTTTGAAAACTAAGCTAGTTGCTTGTTTAATTGGCTGCTATGCACTTGTTTTCACTTACAATACATATCAAAACACACCTGCTACTTAACACTCTGTGACTTTAGGTGGGTCTTCAGTTTGAAAACTAACAATATTCTTCTTTTTGGCTGCTATGGCAGTTGTCTTCATTTCAATGAATGTCAAAACACTTGTTTAACCTAATGCTCTGGGAATGCAGTAGGTTCTTCATTTTTGAACACTAAGAAAGTTAATTATTTAATTGACTGCTAAGTACTTGTTTTCACTTGCAATGTCAATATTTTGGTTTTGCCTAATACACTGAGAATGCAGTTGTTTCTTCAAGTTGTGAATTCTAAACAAGTTACTTTTTTATTTGTTACTATTCACACATTTCATTTACAATCAATGTTAAAACCCTGGTTTTACCTAATGCTCTGTGAATGAAGGTAGTTCTTCAATTTTCAAAAATGAAGCAAGGTACATGTTTAATAGGATACAATTCACTTCTTCTCAATCAATGAAAAAACACTGGTTTAACCTAACACTTTGTGAATGTAATTGATTCTTCAATTTAGAGACCTAAGGAAGTTACTCATTAATTGCCTGCTTCATACTTCTTTCCACTTACAATCAATGTCAAAGCAGTAGTGAAGCATAAGGTTCTGTGAATGAAGACTTTTTTTTAACTTATGAAAGCCAAGCAAGTCTTGTTTATTTGGCTGCTATGCATTTGTTTTCACATACAATATGTATCAAAACACTGGTTTTACCTAACCTCTGTGAATGTAGGAGGTTCTCCAGTTTTGAAATCTATGCAAATTGCGTCTTTTTATGGCTGCTATGGTATTTGTTTTCACTTAAAATCAATGTCAAAACAGTGATTTTACCTAATTGTGAATGCACGGGATTTCCTCAGTTTGAATTCCAAGAAAGTAGTTTAATTTGCTGCTATGCACTTATTTTCACTTCCAACTAATGTCAAAACCTTGGTTTTACCTACACTCTGTGAATGAAGTAGGTTCTTCAAATTTCAAAAATTAAGCAAGTTACTTGTTTTATAGGATACTATTCACTTCTGCTCACTTACTATCAATGAAAAAACACTGGTTTTACCTGTGCGAATGTAAATCGTTCTTCAGTTTTGTAAACTAAGCAAGTTACTCATTTAATTCCTCCTTCACCCTTCTTTTCACTTAGAATAAATACCAAAGCAGTGGTGATACATACATTTCTTCACTTGTGAGAACCAAGCAAGTCATTTTTAATGGCCTGCTACAAACGTGTTTTCATTTACAATCTATGTCACAACAGTTGTTTTACCTAATTCCCTGTGAATGCAGTTCATTCTTCAGCTTTGAAAGCTAAGCATGTTATTTTTTTAATTGGCTGCTATGCACCTATTTTCACTTAAAATAATGACAAAACAATGGTTTACCTAAAGCTCTTGGAATGCAGTAGTTTATTCAGTTGGGAAAACTAAGCAATTTACTTCTTTAAATGATTGCTATGAACTTGTTTTCTCTTACCATCCATGGAAAATCAGTTGTGATGCCTAAAACTCTGTGAATGCAGTAGTTTCTTCTGTTGTGAAAGCAAAGCACATTGTTCTTTAATATACTGCTATGCACTTGTTTTAATTTACAACCAATATGAAAACCATCATTTTACCTAACTTCCTGGGAATTCAGTAGATTCTTCAACTGTGAAAACTTAGGAAATAATTTCTTTAATTAGCTTCTATGCACTTGTTTTCACTTACATTCAATATCAAAACACTTGTTTGACCTAATGCTCCTTGAACAAAGGAAGTTCTTCAGTTGTGAAAACTAATAAAATTGCTTGTTTTATAGCCTGCTACACACTACTTTTAACTTACAATCAATATCAAAACACTGGTTTTACCAAATGCTTTGTGAATGTATGTGGTTCTTCAGGTTGGAAAAACATGGAAGTTATGCATTTAATTGCCTGCTGCACAGTTCTTTTCCTTTACAGTCAATGTCAAAGCACTGTTTTTACCTAATGCTCTGTTAATGTAGGAGGTTATTCTCTTTTGAATTCTAAGTAAGTTTCTTGTGTTATTTGGTGGTGTTTATTCTCACTTAAAATCAATGCCAAATCAGTAATTATACCTAATGCTGTATGAATGCAGGAGGCCCTTCAGTTTTAAAAACTAAGAAAGTTACATGTATAATTGACTCTTGTGCATTTGTTTTCATTTACAATGTCAAAATAATGTCTTTACCTAATACTTGTGAATGCAGTAGTTTCTTCTGTTGTGAAAACTAAGCAATTTACTTTTTCATTTGATGCTCTGCACTGTTTTTCACTTGCACACAATGTCAAAACCCTGGTTTTACCTAATGCTCTGTGAATGCAGAAGAAGTTTCAGTTTTGTAAGTAAGCAAGTTACTTGTTCAATTAGCTGCTATGCACTTGTTTCAACACTTCCTATGTCAATATGCTGGTGTTACCTAATATACTGGGAATGCAGTTGTTTCTTCTAGTTGTGAAAACTAATCAAGTTTCTTTTTCATTGGTTGCTAAGCACTTGGTTTCACTAACACTCAATGAGCAAACAATGGTTTACCTAATGCTCTTGGAATGCAGTATTTTCTTCAGTTGTGAAAACTAAGCAAGTTACTTCTTTAATTGGCTGCTATGCACTTGTTTTAACTTAAAACCAATGTCAAAACCATGGTTTTACCTAATGTTCTTGGAATGAAGTCGTTTCTTCATTTGTGAAAAATTAGGAAGTTATTTCTTTAATTGGCTGTTATGCTCTTTTTTTCACTTATATTCATTGTCAAAATGCTGGTTTTACCTAATACTTGTTAATGCAGTATTTTCTTTGGTTATGAAAACTAAGCAAGTTACTTTTTCATTTGGTGCTATGCACTGGTTTTCACTTACAACCAATGTCAAAATGCTGATTTTACTTAATGCTCTGGGAATAAAGGAGGTTTTTCAGTTCTCAAAAATTAAGGAAGGTACATGTTTAATAGGATACTATTCTCTTGTTTTCACTTACACTCAGTGTCAAAATGGTGGTTTTATCCAGCTCCCTGTAAATTCAGGTGTTTCTTCAGTTTTGAAAACTAGGCACATTACTTCCCTAATTGGCTGCTTTGTACTTGTTCTCACTTAGAAGCAATGAAAAAGCACTGGTTTTGCCTAATGCTTTGTGAATGTATATATTTTTCAGTTTTGAAAATTAAGCAAGTTACTCATTTAATTGACTGCTTCAATCTTCTTTTCAATTACAATCAATGTCAAATCATTGGTGATACATAAGTTTCTGTGAATACAGTCAGTTTTTCACTTGTGAAAACCAAGCAAATCCTTGTTTAATTGGCTGCTCTTCATTTGTTTTCACATACAATAAATATCAAAACACTGGTTTTACCTAACTCTCTGAATGCAGGAGGCTCCTCAATTTTGAAAACTTAGCCAATTACTTCCTTATATGGATGCTATGACACTTGTTTTTACTTACAAACAATGTCAAAACCATGGTTTTACCTAAGGCTCTGTGAATGCAGTAGGGTAGCCTTTTTTGAAAACTTAGGAATTTACTTCTTTAATTAGCTGCTATGCACTTGTTTTCACTTACAATGTCAATATGCTGTTTTCATCTAATACATTGACAATGCAGTTGTTTCTTCAGGTGGGGAAAACTATGCAAGTTACTTTTTCATTGGGTGCTATGCAAATGTTTTCACTTACAATAAATGTCAAAACACTGGTTTTTAACTAATGCTCTGGGAATGCATGAGGTTTTTCAGTTTTGAATTCCAATCAAGGAATTTAATTTGCTGCTATGCATTTGTTTTCACTTACAACCAATGTCAAAGCCCTGGATTTACCTAACAACCTGTGGATGAAGGAGGTGCCTCAATTTTCAAAAATTAAGCAAAGGACTTGTTTAATAGGATGCTATTCACTTCTTCTCACTTGCAATCAGTGAATAAACACTGACTTTACCTTTGTGAATGTAGGTGGTTCTTCAGTTTGGAAAACTATGCCAATTAATCATTTATATGCTTGCTGTACACTTCTTTTCACTTTCAATCAATGTTTAAGCACTTTTTTCCTAATGTTCTGAGAATGCTGTAGGGTATTCTATTTTGAATTCTAAGAAAGTTATTTTTGTCATTTCCTATCATTTATTCTCACTTAGAATCAAAGTGAAAACAGTGGTTTTATTTAATTCTCTATGAATGCAGAAGGCCCTTCAGTTTTGAAAACTAAGCAAGTTACTCATATAATTGCCTGGCACACACATCTTTTCCCTTACAATCAATGTCATTATGGTGATTTTATCTAATGCTCCATGAATGCAGAAGTTTATTCAGTTGAGAAAACTAATCACATTACATCCTTACTTAGCTGCTTTGCACTTATTCACAAAAACAATTTAAAAACACTGGTTTTACCTAATGCTCTGTGAATGCAGTAGGGTTTTCAGTTTTGAAAACTAAGCAAGTTACTTGTTTCTTTGGCTGCTATGCACTTGTTTAAATATAAAGTGTCAATATGGTGCTTTTACTTAATATACTGAGAATGCAATTGTTCCTTCAAGTTTTGAAAACTAAGCAAGTTATTTTTTTGATTGGGTGTTATGCACTTGTTTTCATTTACAATCAATGACAAAACTATGGTTTTCCTAATGCATGTGGAATGTAGTACTTTTCCATGTGTGAAAACTAAGCACATTATTTCTTTAATTTGCTGCTTTGCCCTTGTTTTCACAGACAATCAATGTCAAAACAGTGGTTTATATAAAGCTCTGTGAATGCAGTAGGCTATTCAGTTTTGAAAAAAAAACAAATTATTTTTTTAATTTGTTGCTATGCACTAGTTTTCACTTACAATATCAATATGCTGGTTTTATCTATTATGTTGAGAATGCAATTGTTTCTTCAAGTTGTGAAAATTAGCAATATACTTTTTCATTCGGTGCTATGCACTTGTTTTCACTTACAATTAAGAAAACAATGGTTTACCTAATGAACTTGGAATGCAGTAGTTTCTTTCACTGGGAAAACTAAGCAGTTTACCTCTATAAATGACTGCTATACACTTGTTTTCACTTTCAATCAATGGCAAATCAATTGTGATACCTAAAAGTCTGTGAATGCAGGAGATTCTTCAGTTGAAAAAGTAAGCGCTTTCTTTTCATGAATTGGCTGTTATGCACTTGTTTTAACTTATGAACAATGTCAAAAACATTGTTTTACTTAACATATTGGGACTGCAGTAGTTTCTTCCTTTGTGAAATCTAAGGAAATAATTTCTTTAATTGGCTACTCCTTGCTTGTTTTCACTTACCTTAAATATCAAAACACTTGTTTGACCTAATTCTCTGTGACAAGGAGGTTCTTCATTTTTGAAAATTAAGAAAGTTTCTTGTTTTATTGCCTGCTACACACTTGTTTTCACTTACAATCAATTTCAAAACACAGATATTTCTTAGTGCTCTGTGAATGCATGTTCTTCAGTTTGAATTCCAAGCAAGAATTTTAATTTGCTGCTATGCACTTGTTTTCACTTACAACCAATATCAAAACCCTGGTTTTACCCAAGACTCTGTAAATGAAGGAGGTACTCCAATTTTCAAAAATTAAACATGATTCTTGTTTAATAGGATACTCTTTACTACTTCTCACTTACAAATAAAGTAAAACACTGGTTTTACCTTTATGAATGTAAGTGGTTCTTCAGTTTCGAAAACTAAGCAAGTTACTCATTTAATTGCCTGTTGCACACTTCCTTTCACTTTCAATAAATGTCAAAACTCTGGTTTTCCTAATGTTCTGTGAATGCAGTAAGTTAGTCTGTTTTGAATTCTAAGCAAGTTACTTGTATTATTTGCTGGTATTTATTCTCACATGCAATCAATGCCAAAACAGTGGTTTTACCTAAAGTTCTATGAATGCAGGAGGTCCTTCATTTAGAAAACTAATAAAGCTACTTGTGTAATTTGCTGTTACACACTTGTTTTCACTTATAATGAATGGTAAAACATTGGCTTTATGTAATCTCTGTGAAAGGATGAGGTTTTTCAGTCTATAATTCTAAGTAAGTAGTTTAATTTGCTGCTATGCACTTGTTTTCACTTATATCCATGGTCAAAACCCTGATTTTACCTAACACTCTGAGAATGAAGGAGGTTTTTCCATTTTCAATAATTAAGCAGGGCTTTTTAGGATATTATTCACTTCTCAGTTACAGTCATTGAAAAAACCCTGGTTTTACCTTTGTGAATATCATTGGTTCTTCACTTTTGAAAACTAAGCAAGTTATTCAATTAATTGCCTGCTACACACAACTTTTCACTTACAATCAATGTCAAAATGGTAGTTTTGCCTAACAATCTGTGAATGCAGACATTTTTAGTTGTGAAACTGGGCATTACACTTCCTTACTTAGCTGCTTTGCACTTGTTCTTACAATCAATTGAAAAACACTGGTTTTACCTAATGCTCTGTGAATTCACTGGGCTCTTCAGTTTTGAAAATTAAGCAATTTATTTGATTAATTGGCTGCTATGCATTTGTTTTCACATACAATGTCAATATGGTGCTTTTACCTAATATGCTGAGACTGCAGTTGTTTCTTCAAGTTGTGAAAACTATGCGTTACTTTTTCAATTGGTGCTATGCACTAGTTTTCACTTACAATCAATGAGAAAACAATGGATTTCCTAGCACTTCTGTAATGCAGTGGTTTCATCAGTTATGAAAACTAAGAAGTTTGCTTCTTAAATGACTCCTACACACTTGTTTTCACTTACACTCAATGGTAAATCAGTTGTGATACCTAACACTTTGTGAGTGCAGTAGTTACTTTAGTTGTGGAAACTAAGCACTTTATGTTTTTTAATTCGCTGCTATGTACTTGTTTTAACTTACAACCAATGTCAAAACCATGGTTTTACCTAACATTCTGGAAATACAGTAGATTCTTCATTTGTAAAACCAAAGGAAGCTGTACCTTGAATTGGCTGCTACACACTTGTTTTCACTTACATTCAATATCAAAACACTTCTTTGTCCGAATGCTCTGTGAAAGAAGCAGATTCTTCAGATTTGAAGACTAAGTAACTTGCTCGTTTTATTGCCTGCTACACCCTTGTTTTCACTTACAATCAATGTCAAAACACAGATTTTACTTAATGCTCTGTGAATGCATGAGTTTCTTCAGTTTTGAATTCCAATCAAGTATTTTAATTTGCCGCTATACACTTGTTTCCTCTTACAACCAATGTCAAAACCCTGGTTTTACCTACCACTCTGTGAATGAAATAGGTTTTCCAATTTTCAAAAATTAAGCTAGGTTCTTATTTAATAGGATACTATTCACTTCTTCTCACTTACAAATAATTGAAAAAACACTGGTTTTACCTTTATGAATGAAAGTGGTTATTCAGTTTTGAAAACAAAGCAAGTTACTCATTTAATTGCCTGCTGCACACAACTTTTCACATACAATCAATGTCAAAACCCTGGTTTACCTAATATTCTGTGAATGCAGTAAGTTATTCTGTTTTGAATTCTAAGCAAGTTACTTGTATTATTTGCTGGTATTTATTCTCACTTACAATCAATGCCAAAACAGTGGTTTTACCAAATGGTCTATGAATTCAGGAGGTCCTTCATTTTGAAAACTAAGGAAGTTATGTGTATAATTGGATATTACACACCTGTTTTCACTTATAATGAATGGTAAAGCACTGGCTTTACCTAATCTCTGTTAAAGGATGAGGTTTTTCAGTTTATAATTCCAAGCAAGTAGTTTAATTTGCTGCTATGCACTTGTTTTCACTTACATCCATTGTCAAAACACTGGTTTTTCCTATCACTCTGTCAGTGAAGGAGGTTCTTCCTTTTTCAATATTTAAGCAGGGTTTTTTAGGATACTATTAGCTTCTTTCACTTCCAATCAGTGAAAAACCACTGGTTTTACCTTTGTGAATGTAATTGGTTATTCACTTATGAAAAATAAGCAAGTTATGCAATTAATTGCCTGCTACAAACATCTTTTCACTTACAATCAATGTCAAAATGGTGGTTTTTGCATAACAATCTGTGCATGCAGCTATTTTCAGTTGTGGAAATTAGGCACATTACTGCATTACTTAGCTGATTTGCACTTGTTCTCACATTCAGTGAAAAAACACTGGTTTTACCTAATGCTCTGTGAATGCAATGGGCTCTTCAGTTTTGAAAATTAAGCAAGTTACTTGTTTAATTGGCTGCTATGCACTTGTTTTCACATACAACGTTTATATGGTGCTTTTACCTAATATGCTGAGAATGCAGTTGTTCCTTGAAGTTGTGAAAACTAACGAAGTTACTTTTTCATTAGATACTATGCAGTAGTTTTCACTTACAATCAATGACAAAACAGTGCATTTCATATTGCTTCTGGAATGCAGTGTTTTCATCAGTTATTAAAACTAAGCAGTTTATTTCTTAAATGACTGCTATGCACATGTTTTCACTTACAGTCAATGGCAATGCAGCAGTGATACCTAACAAACTGTGAGTGTGGTAGTTACTTCAGTTGTGAAAACTAAGCACTTTACTTCTTTAATTGGCTGCTATGCACTTGTTTTCACATACAACCAATGTCAAACCATGGTTTTACCTAACGATCTGAGAATGCAGTAATTTCTTCATTTGTGAAAACAATGGAAGTTATAATTTTAATTGGCTGCTTGTTTTCACTTACATTCAATATCAAAACACTTCTTTGTCCTAATGATCTGTGAATGAAGGAGGTTCTTCAGCTTTGAAAAATAAGCAAATTACTTGTTTAATTGGCTGCTATTCCCCTTTTTTCACTAACAATGTCAATATTTTGGTTTTGCCTAATATAATGAGATTGAACTTGTTTCTTCAATTGTGGAAAACTAATTAAGTTACTTTTTCATTGCTGCTATGCACTGGTGTTTACTTACAACCAATGTCAAAACCAAAGTTTTACCTAATGTGATGGGAATGTAATAGTTTCATCATTTATGAAAACAAAGGTAGTTATTACTTTAATTGGCCACTGTGCACTTGTTTTTACTTACATTCCATATCAAAACACTTATTTTACCTAATGCTCTGTGAATGAAGGAATTTCTTCAGTTTTGAAAACTAAGCAATTTAATCACTTAATTGCCTGATATACACATCTTTTCACTTAAAATCAATGTCAAAGCAGTGATGATACATAAGATTCTGTGAATGCAGTCATTATTCACTTGTGAAAATCAAGCAAACCCTTGTTTAATTAGCTGCTATGCACCTGTTTTCACATACAGCAAATATCAAAACACCGGTTTTTCCTAATGTTCTCTGAATGGGGGAGGTTTTTAGTTTTGGAAACTAAGCAAATTACTTCTTTATTTGGCTGCTATGGCAATTGTTTTCTCTTATAATCAATGTCAAATCACTGGTTTTATGTAATGCTCTGTGAATGCTGTATGCTCTTCAGTTTTGAAAACAAACCAAGTTACTTGTTTAATATGCTGCTATATACTTGTTTTCACTTACAACATCATGTTTTTACCTATTATGCTGAGAGTGCAGTTTTTACCTTAGAGTTGTGAAATCTAAGCAACTTACTTTATTGACTGTTATGCACTTGTTTTCACTTACAATCAATGACAACAAAATGGTTTACCTTATGCTCTTGGAATGCCGTATTTTCTTCAGCTTTAAAAAATGAAGCATGTTACTTCTTTAATTGGCTGCTATGCCCTCATTTTAACTTACAACCAATGTCAAAATCATGGTTTTACCTAACATTGTGGGAATGCAGGAGTTTCTTCATTTATGAAATCTAAGGAAGTTTTTTCTTGAATTGGCTTCTATGTACATGTTTTCACTTACATTCAATAGCAAAAACACTAGTTTGACCTAATGCTCTGTGAATGAAGTAGGTTCTTCAGTTTTGAAAACGAAGCAAGTTGCTTGTTTAATTGCCTGCTACACAAGTGTTTTCACTTACAATAATATTAAAACATTGGGTTTACCTAATGCTCTGTGACTGCATGAGGTTTCTTCCGCTTGAACTCCAAGAAAATACTTTAATTTGCTGCTATGCACTTTTTTTCACTTACAACTAATGTCAAAACAGTGGTTTTTCCTAATGCTCTGGGAATGAAGGTGGTTCTTCAAATGTCAAAAATTAAGCAATTGGTTCTTCAGTTTAGAGACCTAAGCAAGTTGCTTATTTAATTTTCTGCTTCACACTTCTTTTCACTTACATCCTGTGTCAAAACAGTGGTGATACCTAAAATTCTGTGCATGCAGTCATTTCTTCACTTGTGAAAACCAAGCAAGTTCTTGTTTAATTGGCTGCTATTCACTTTTTTTCATATACAATAAATATCAAAACACTGGTTTTACCTAACACTCTGTGAATGTAGGAGGTTCTTCAGTTTTGAAATCTAAGCAAATCACTTCTTTATATGGTTGGTATGGTACTTGTTTTCACTTACAACCAATGTCAAAACAGTGGTTTTAAGTAATGCTCCTTGAATGCATGAGGTTCTTCACTTTTGAATTCCAAGCAAGGAGTTTAATTTGCTGCTATGCTATTGTTTGACACTTACAACCAATGTCAAAATATTAGTTTTACCTAACAATTGGTGAATGAAGGGTTTTTGTCAATTTTCAAAAATTAAGCAAGTTTCTTGTTTAATAGGATACTGTTCACTTCTTCTCACTTAAATTCAATCAGAAAAACACTGTTTTTAACTTTGTTAGTGTAGTGGTTCTTCATTTTTAAAACAGAGCAAGTTACTAGTTTAATTACCTGCTACACGCTTCTTTTCACTTACAATAGATGTCAAAATGGTGGTTTTACCTAATGCTCTGTGAATGCAGGAGTTTCTTCAGTTGTGCAATCTAGGCATGTTACTTCCTTAATTAGCTGCTTTACACTAGCTCTCACAGTCAATGAAAAAATCATTAGTTTTACATAATCCTTTGTGAATATAAGTGGGTCTTCAGTTTTGAAAACTATGCGAGTTATTCATTTAATTGCCTTCTGCACATTTCTTTTCACTTACAATCAATGTCAAAGCAATGGTTTTACCTAATGTTCTGTGAATGAAGTAGGTTATTGTGTTTTGAATTCTAAGCAATTTACTTGTGTTTTTGCTCGTATTTATTCTCACTTAAATCAATGCCAAAATAATGATCTATGAATGAAGAGTCCATTCAGTTTTGAAAACGTAGCAAGTTATTATTAAAATTTTCTGTTACAAACGTGTTTTCACTTACATTCAATGTTAAAATGCTGTTTTTACATAGTACTTCTGAATGCAATAGTTTCTTCCATTGTGAAAACTAAGGAAGTTACTTTTTCATTTAGTGCTATGCACTTGTTTTCACTTACAACCAATGTCAAACTCTGGTTTTATATGATGCTCTATGAATTAGGGAAGTGCTTCATTTTTCAAAAATTAAGGAAGATGCTTATTTAATAGGATACTATTCACTTGTTTTCACTTCGAATCAATGTCAAAATATCGGTTTTCATAATTCTCTGTAAATGCAGGGGTTTATTCAATTGTGAAAATGAGGAATGTTACCTTCTTAATTGGCTGCTTTGCACTTGTTCTCATTTACAGTAAATGAAAAAACACTGATTTTACCTAAACTTTGTGAATGTAACTGGTTCTTCAGTTTTGAAAACTAAGCAAGTTATTCCTTCAGTTGCCTGCTTCACACATCTTTCACTTACAATCAATGTCAAAGCAGTGGTGATACATAACATTCTGTGAATTCTGTCATTTCTTCACTTGTGAGAAGGAAGCAATTCCTTGTTTAATTGGCAGTTGTGCTCACATACAATAAATATGAAAACACTGTTTTATCTAATGGTCTGTGAATGTAGGAGGTTCATCAGTTTGAAAACTATGCAAATTACTCCTTTATTTGGCTGCTTTGGCACTTGTTTTCACTTACAATAAATATCAAAACACTGGTTTTACCTAATGTTCTGTGAATGCAGTAGGTTATTCTATTTTGAATTCTAAGCAAGTTTCTTGTGTTATTTGATGGTATTTATTCTTACTTACAATCAATGCCAAAATAGAGATTTTACCAAATACTCTGTGATTGTAGGAGATCCTTCAGTTTTGAAAACTATGCAAGTTAATTATATAATTGGATGTTATGCAATTGTTTTCCCTTACTATCAATGTCAAAATTCTGGTTTTACCTAATACTTGTGAATGCAGTATTTTCTTCAGCTGTCAAAATAAACCAAGTTACTCTTTCATTTGGTGCTACACACTGGTTTTCACTTACAACCAATGTCAGAACCCTGGTTTTACCTAACGCTTTGTGAATGAAGGAGGATCTTCAGTTTTGAAAAATTAAGGAAAGTCCTTGTTTAATAAGTTACTATTCACTTCTTTTTACTCATAATAAATGAAAATACATTGGTTTTACCTTTGTGAATGTAAATGGTTCTTCACTTTTCAAATCTAAACAAGTTACTCATTTAATTGTCTGCTACAAATTTCTTTTCACTTACAATCAATGTCAAAATGGTGATTTACCTAACACTCTGAGAATGCAGGAATTTCTTCATTTGTGAAAACTAGGCATGTTACTTCCTTAATTGGCTGCTTTGCACTTGTTTTCACAATCAATGAAATAACATTGGTTTTACCTTATGCTTTGTGAATATGAATGGTTCTTCAGTTTGGAAAACTATTCAACTTTCTCATTCAAATTTCTGCTGCACACTTCTCTTCACTTTCAATCAATGTCAAAGCACTGGTTTTACCTAATGCTCTGTGAATGCCATAGGTTATTCTGTTTTGAATTCCAAGCTAGTTACTTGTGTTATTTGCTTGTATTTATTCTAACTTACAATCAATGCCAAAACAGGGTTTACCTAATACTCTGAATTCAGGAGGTCCTACAGTTTTGAAAACTAAGCAAGATTATTTTATAATTGGCTGTTATGCACTTGCTTTCACTTATAATCAATGCAAAATGCTGGGGTGATAAAATAAGATTCAGTGAATGCTGCCATGACTTCACTTGTGAAAACAAAGCAAATCCGTGTTTAATTGGCTGCTATGCACTTATTTTCACATACAAAAAAATATGAAAATTCTGGTTTCACCTAAGACTGTGAATATATGAGGTTATTCAGTTTTGCAAAGTAAGAATTTACTTCTTTTTTGTCTGCTATGGCACTTGTTTTCACTCATAATCAATGTCAAAACACTGGTTTTGCCAAAGGCTCTGTTAATACAGTATGTTCTTTAGTTTTGAAACCTAAGCAAGTTACTTCTTTAATTGGCTGTTATTCACTTGTTTTCATTTACAATGTCTATATGCTGGTTTTTACTAATACACTGAGAATGCAGTTGTTTCTTCAAGTTGTGAGAACTAAGCAAGTTACTTTTTCATTGGGTGATAGGCACTTGTTTTCACTTACACTCAATGACGAAAAATGGTTTAGTTAATGCTATTGGAATACAGTACTTTCCTCCATTGGGAAAACTAAGCAACTTACCTCTTAATGAATGCTATGCACTTGTTTTCACTTGCAGCCAATGGGAAATCAATTGTGATACCTAACATTCTGTGAATGCAGTAGTTTCTCCTTTTGTGAAAACCAAACATGATACTTATTTAATTTCTGCTATGCACTTCTCCTAAATTACAACCAATGTCAAAAGCATGGCTTTAACTAATGTTCTGGAAATGCAGTATCTTCTTCATTTGTAAAAACTAAGGAAGGTCTTTCTTTAATTTGCAGCAACACACTTGTTTGAGCTAATGTTCTGTGAATGAAGGAGGCCCTTCAGTTTTGAATACTAAGCAAGTTGCTTGTTTAATTGCCTGCTATACACTTATTTTCACTTACAATCAATGTCAAAATACTGGTTTTACCAAACGCTCTGATAATGCATGAGGTTCTTCAATTTGAATTCCAGGAAAGTAGTTTGATTTGCTGCTATGCACTTATTTTCACTTACAACCAAGGTCAAAATCCTGGTTTTAGGTAACACTCTGTGAATGAAAGAAGTTCTTCAATTTTCAAAAATTAAACAAGGTACTTGTTTATAAGATACTATTCACTTCTTTTCACTTACAATCAATGAAAAATATTGGCTTTACCTTTTGGAATGCAAGTTGTTCTTCAGTTTTGAAAACTAAGCAAGTTACTCCTTTAATTGCCTGCTACACACTTCTTTTCACTTACAATCAATGTCAAAATGGTGGTTTTACATAATGCTCTGTTAATGCAGGGGTTTCTACAGTTGTGAAATCTAGGCACGTTTATTCCTTAATTGGCTGCTTTGCACTTGTTCTCACAATCAATGAAAAAACCCTGATTTTACAAAATGCTTTGTGAATGTAAGTGATTTTTAGTTTTGAAAATTTAGTAAGTTACTCATTTAATTGCCTTCTTCTCACTTCTTTTCTCTTACAATCAATGTCAAAGGAGTGGTGATACAATAGTTTCTGTGAATGCAGTAATTTCTTCACTTGTGGAAACCAAGCAAGTTCTTGTTTAATTGGGGGCCATGCACTTGTTTTTGCATACAATAAATGTCTAAACACAGGTTTTACATAACACTCTGTTATTGTAGGAGGTTCTTCAGTTTAGGAAATTAAGCAAATTACTTCTTTGTTTGGCTGGTATGGTACTTGTTTTCACTTACAATCAATAACAAAACACTGGTTTCAACAATGCTCTGTGAATGCAGTACATTTTTCAGTTTTATAAACTAAGCAAGTTACTTCTTTAATTGGCTGCTATTCACTTGTTTTCACTTACAATATCAATATGGTGGTGTTACATAATATCCTGAGAATGCAGTTGTGTCTTCAAGTTGTGAAAATTAAGCAAGTTATTTTTCATTGGGTGCTATGCACTTGTTTTCACTTGCAATTAAGGGCAAAATAATGGTTTACCAAACACTCTTGGAATGCAGTAGTTTCTTCAGATGGGAAAGCTAAGCAATTTACTTCTTTCACTGAATACTATTCACTTGTTTTCACTTAAAGTCAATGGCAAATCAGCTGTGATACCTAACATTTGGTGAATGCAGTTGTTTCTTCAGTTGTGAAAACTAAGCACGTTGCTTGATTAATAGCCTGATAAAGGCTTGTTTTCACTTTCAACCAATGCCAAACCATGCTTTTTACTTATGCTCTGTGAATGCAGGATGTTCTTCAGTTTTGAATTCCAAGCAAGTAGTTTAATTTGCTGCTATGCACTTGTTTTCATTTATAACCAATGTCAAAATCCTGGTTTTACCTAACATTCTTTGAATGAAGGAGGTTCTTCAATTTTCAGAAAGTAAGCATGGTATTTATTTAATAGGATACTATTCACTTCTCACTTACAATCAAAGAAAAATTTCTGGTTTTAACTTTGTGAATGAAAGTGGTTTTTTGCCTTTGAAAACTAAACAAGTTACTCCTTTAATTACCTGCTACACACTTCTTTTCACTTACAATAAATGTCAAAATGGTTGTTTTACCTAATGCTCTGTGAATCCATGAGTTTCTTCAGTTGTGCAAACTGGCCACGTTATTTCCTTCATTAGCTGCTTTGCACTTGTTTTCAAAATCTATTTTTAAAAAGCCCCGATTTTACCAAAATTTTGTGAATATAAGTGGTTCTTCATTTGGAAAACTATGCAAGTTACTCATTTAATTGCCAGCTGCACACTTCTTTTCACATACAATCTCTGTCAAAGCACTGATTTTACCTAATGCTCTGTGAATGCAGTAGGTTATCCTGTTTTGAATTCTAAGTTACTTGTGTTATTTCCTGACATTTATTCTCACTTACAATCAATGCAAAACATTGATTTTACCTAACATTCTATGAATGGAAGACGTCTTTCAGTTATGAAAACTAACCAAGTTACTTGTATAATTGGCTGTGATGCCCTTGTTTTCACTTGCAATCAATGTCAAAATGCTGTTTTACCTAACACTTGTGAATACAGTAGTTTATTCAACTATGAAAACTAAATAAGTTACTTTTTCCTTTGGTGCAATGCACTTGTTTTCAATTACAACATGTGTCAAAACCCTGGTTTAACCTCATGCTCAGTGAATGAAGGAGGTCTTTTAGTTTTCAAAAATTAAAGAAGGAACTTGTTTAATATGATACTCTTCACTTGTTTTCACTTACAATCAATGTCAAAATGGTGATTTTAACTATCCCTCTGTATATGCAGGAGTTTCTTCAATTGTGAAAACTAGGCATAGCACTTTTTTATTTGGCTGCTTTTCACTTGTGCTCATTTACAATCAATGAAATATCACTGGTTTTCCCTAATGCTTTGTGAATGTGTTTCTTCAGTTTGTAAAACTATACAATTACTCATTTAATTGCCTGATACACACTTCTTTTCACTTACAATCAATGTCAAAATGGTGGTTTTACCTAACACTCTGTGAATGCAGGACTATCTTCAGGTGTGAAATGTAGGCACGTTACTTCCATAATTGGCTGCTTTGCACTTGTTCTCACTATCAGTGAAAAAACACTGGTTTTACCTAAGACATTGTGAATGCAATTGGTTCTTCAATTTGGAAAACTATGCAAGTTACTCATTTAATTTCCTCCTGCACATATCTTTTCACTTACAATCAATATCAAGGTACTGGTTTTACATAATGTTCTGTGAATGCAGTAAGTTATTCTGTTTTGAATTCTAAGCAAGTTACTTCTGTTATTTGTTGGTATTTATTCTCACAATGAATGCCAATCAATGCTTTTACCTAATGCTCTGTGAATGCAGGAAGCCCTTCAGTTTGAAAACTAAGCAAATTACTTGTTTAATTGGCTGCTGTGCACTTTTTTCACTTAAAATGTCAATATTCTCATTTTACATAATACACTGAGAATTCAGATGTTTCTTAAAGTTGTGAAACTAAACAAGTTACATTTTTATTGTGTGCTATGTATTTGCTTTCATTAACCATCAACTTTGAAACACTGCTTTTACCTAACACTGTAAATGCAGTCTGTTCTTCAGTTTTGAAAACAAATAAATAAATCTTTTATTGGTTTTACCTAACACACTCTGAATGCAGGTGTTTCTTCAGTTTTGAAAACTAAGCAATATCCTCTTTTCATTGGAGACTATGCACATGTTTTGATTTAAAATCAACTCAAAATGCTGGTTTTACCTAATGCTCATTGAATGCAGCATTCTTTAGTTTTGAAAACCATGAAAGACATTTTTCAGTGGCTGCTATATATGAGTTTCCATTTATGATCAATGTCAAAACTTTGGTTTTACTTAATGTTCTGTGAACACAGGGGGTGCTTCATTTTTGAAAAGTAAGTAAGATACTTGTTTCCTTGGCTGCTATGCACTTGTTTTCACTTACAATCAGTTTCAAAACACTGCTTATACGTAGTGCTGTGCCAATACATTAATTTCTTCAGTTTTGAAAACTAAACAAGATAATTGTTTCCTTGGCTTCTATGCTCTAGTTTTCACTTAAACTCAAAGGCAAATACTAGTTTTACCTAACACAGTCTGAATACAGGAGGATTTCCAGTTTCGAAAACTTAACAAGATTCTCATTTCATTGACTGCTCTGCACTTGTTTTGAGTTACAATCAACTTCAAATTTTGGTTTTAACCTAATGCTCTGTGAATACAAGAAGTTCTTCACTTTTGTAAAATAAGTAAGATAATTCTTTCCTTGGCTTCTATGCACTTGTTTACACTTACAACCAATGTCAAAACACTGCTTTTACTATGCCAATACAATAGTTTATTCACATTTGAAATCAAAGTAAGATTCTTGTTTCATGTGCTGCTATGCACGTGTTTTCACTTACATTCAACTTCAAAACACTGCTTTTACTTAATGCTCTGTGAGTGCAGTCTATTCTTCAATTTTGAAACCAATTTAGAAACTTGTTTCCTTGGCTGCCTTGCATGTGTTTTCACTTATACTCAATGTCAAAGCACTGGATTTCTTAATGCATTGTGAATATAGGAGGTTCTTCACTTTTGTAAAATAATTAAGTTGCTTGTTTCATTGGTGGTTATGCACTTGTTTTCACTTACAATGAATGTCAATGCACTGCTCTTGCCTAGTGCTATGCCAAGGCACTAATTTCTTCAGTTTTGAAAACTAAGAAAGATTTTTGTTTCCTTGGCTTCTGTGTTCTTGATTTCACTTAGAATCAAAGACAAACACTGCTTTTACCTAAGACAGTCTGAACGCAGGTGGGTCTCCAGTTTTGAAAACTAAAGCAAGATCCTCATTTCATTGACAGCTATGCACTTATTTTGAGTTACAATCCACTTCAAAATCCAGTTTCTAACTTAATGCTATATGAATACAGGAGGCTCTTCACTTTTGTAAAGTAAGAAAGATACTTATTTCCTTGGCTACTATGCACTTGTTTTCCTTCAACCAATGTAAAAACACCACAATTACCTAATGATATGACAATGCACTAGTTTCTTCACTTTTGTAATCTAAGTAAGTTTCTTGATTCATTTCCTGATTTTCACTTAAAATCAACTTCAAAACATTGGTTTTACCTAACACTGTGAATACAGCAGGTACTTCAATTTTGAAAGGCAAGTAAGACACTTGTTTTCTTGGCTGATATGCCCTTGCTTTTACTCACAAAGTCAAAACCCTGCTTTTACCTAAGGCTATGCCAATGCATCGGCTTATTCAGTTTAGAAATATGAGTAAGATTTTTTATTCATTTGCTGCTATTCATATGTTTCACTAACAATCAATTTCAAACACTGGTTTTACCTAACTCTCTCTGAATACAGGAGGTTTATAGTTTGAAAAGTAAGACTGAGCTTTCTTTAATTGGCTGCTAGTCAGTGTTTTCACTTATAATCAAAGTCAAAACACTTATTTTACCTAACATTCTCTGAATTCAGGAATTTCCTCAGTTTTAAAAACAAAGCAATGTTCTCTTTTTATTGGAGACTATGCCATTTTTGACTTACAATCAACATCAAAACCCTAATTGCTCTGTGAATGCAGTTGATTCTTTATTTTTGAATAGTAAGAAAGAAACAGGTTTCACTGGCTGCTATGCACATGTTTCCACTTATAATCAATGTCAATCTCCAGTTTTACTTAATATTCTGTGAATACAGGAGATGCTTCACTTTTGAAAAGTTAGTAAAGTATTTGTTTTCTTGACTGCTACGCACCTGTTTCCACTTACAATCAATGACAAAACCCTGCTTTTACCTAGTGCTATGCCAATGCATTGGTTTCTTCAGTTTTCAAAACTGTGCAATGTACTCATATCTTTGGCAGCCTTGCACTTGTTTTGAGTTACAATCAAATTCATAATCCTGGTTTTAACCTAATGTTCTATGAATATAGTTGGTTCTTCACTTTTCTAAAGTAAAAAGATACTTGTTTCTGTGGTTGCAATGCACTTGTTTTCAATTACAACCAATGTGAAAACACAGCTTTTACTATACCAATGCAGTAGTTTCTCCCCTTTAGAAATCTATGTAATATTCTTGTTTCAATTTCTGCTATGCACATGTTTTTACTTACAATCAACTTCAAAATGCTGGTTTTACCTACCTTTCTGTGAATGCAGGAGGTACTTCAATCTTGAAAGGTAAATAAGATACTTCTTTCCTTGGCTGCTATGCAATTGCTTTCACTCACAAGCAATGTCAAAACCCTGATTTTACCAAATGATATGCCAATGCAGTGGTTTCATCAGTTTTGTAAACTAAGCAAGATACTTGTTTCTTTAGCTGCAATGCACTTGATTTCACTTACAATAAAATTCAAAACACTGGTTTTATGTACCACACACCTAATGCAGGCAGTTCTTCAGGTTTGACAGCTAAGCAAGATACTCTTTTCATTGGCAGCTATTCATGTGTTTTGACTTACAATAAACTTCAAAAGCCTGGTTTGCCTACAATTCTGTGAATGCAGTCGGTTTTTCTGTTTTGAAAATGAAGAAATTATCTTGTTTAATTGGCTACTCTTCACGTATATTCACTTAAAAAAATGTTAAAACACTAGTTTTACCAAATGCTCTGTGAGTTAAGGAGTTGCTAATGTTTTGAAATGCAAGTGTGATACTTGTTTCCTTGGCTAATATGCAATTGTTTTCACTTACAATCCATGTCAAAGCACCCCTTTACCTAAGGCTATGCCAATACAGTAGTTTCTTCACTTTTGAAATCTAAGTAAGATTCTTGATTCATTTCCTGCTTTGCACGTGTTTTCACTTACAATCACCTTCAAAATACTGCTTTAACTTTATGCTCAGTGAATGCCATCAGTACTTCAGTTTTTATAACCAATAAAGAGACTTGTTTCACTGACTGGTTTGCACATGCTTTCACTGGTAATCGGCGTCAAAACATTGGTTTTCCCAATGCTTTGTGAATACAGGAAGTTCTTCACTTTTGTAAAGTAATTAAGGTACTTGTTTCCTTGGCTATTATGCACCTGTTTTCACTTATGATCAATGTCAATACTCTGCTATCGCCTCATGCCTTGTCAAAGTACTAAATTCTTCACTTTTCAAAACTAAGAAAGATTCTTGTTTCCTTGGCTTCTATGCTCTTGATGTCAGTTAGAATCAAAGACAAACACTGCTTTTACCTAAGACAGTCTGAGTGCAGGTGGGTCTCCAGTTTTGAAAACTAAGCAAGATCCTCATTTCACTGATAGCTATGCATTTGCTTTGAGTTACAATCCACTTCAAAATCCAGTTTCTAACTAATGCTCTATGAATCCAGAAGGTTATTCACTTTTCTAAAATAAGTAAAATACTTGTTTCCTTGGCTTCTATGCACTTATTCTCACAAACAATGTCAAAACACAGCTTTTATTATGCCAATGAAGTACTTTCTTCACTTTTAAATCAAAGTTTGGTTCTTGTTTCATTTGCTGCTATGCACATGATTTCACTTACAATCAACTTCAAATCTCTGATATTATCTAATACTCTGTGAATGCAGGAGGTAATTCAATTTTGAAAGGTAAGTAAGATACTTGTTTACTTGGCTGCTATGCACTTGCTTTCAATCACAATCAATCTCAAAACCCTGCTTTTACCTAAAGCTGTGCCTGCAGTGGTATCTTCAGTTTTCAAATTTAAGGAAAATTCTTGTTTAACTTGCTGCTATGCACATATTTTCACTTACAATCAACTTCAAAACAGAGGTTTTCCCTAACACTCTCTGAATGCAGGAGTTTCTTCAGTTTTGAAAACTAAGCAGTATACTCTTTTCATTGGAGATTTTGCACATGTTTTGACTTCAATCAAATTCAAAACTTTGGTTTTAACCTAATAGTTTGTGAATACAGGAGGTTCTTCTCTTTTGTAAAATAAGTAAGATGCTTCTTTCCCTGGCTGCTATGCACTTGTTTTCACTTACAACCACTGTCAAAAGACGACTTTTACCTAATGCTATGCCAATGCAGTAGTTTCTTCACTTTTGAAATCAAAGTAAGTTTCTCATTTCATTTTCTGCTCTGAATGTGTTTTCACTTACAATCAAATTCAAAACTCTGGTTTACCCAATGCTCTGTGATGCAGTTGATTCATTTGTTTTGAAAAATAAGAAAGAAACTTGTTTCAGTGACTGCTATGCACGTGTTTCCACTTATAATCAATGTCAAGACTTTGGTTTTACTTAATGCTCTGTGAACACAAGAAGTGCTTTACTTTTGTGAAGTAAGATACTTGTATCCTTGACTGCTATGCATTTGTTTTCACTTACAATCAATGTCAAAACACTGCTTTTACCTGATGCTATCCCAACACAGTGATTTATTCATTTTTCAAAATTAAGCAAGATATTCATTTCATTGGCAGCTATGCACTTATTTTGAGTTACAATCAACTTCAAAATCCTGGGTTTAACCTAATGAGCTTTGAATACAAGAGGTTCTTCACTTTTGTAAAGTAAGAAAGATACTTGTTTCCTTGGCTGCTATGCACTTGCTTTCACTTACAACCAATGTCAAAACACACTTTTGCCTAATGCTATGCCAATGTAGTAGTTTCTTCACTTTTGAAATCTAAGTAAGTTTTGTATTTCATTTGCTACTATGCACGTGTTTTCACTTACAGTCAACTCAAACACTGGTTTTACCTAAGGCTCTGTGAATAAAGTAGGTTTTTCACTTTGAAAAAAAAGACTGAGACTTGTTTCATTGGCTGCTATGCACTTGTTTTCACCTAAAAATCAAAGTCAAAACACTGGCTTTATTAATGCTCTCTGAATGCAGGCAATTCTTCAGTTTTCAAAACTAAGCAATAAATTGTAGACTATTCACATATTTTGACATACAATCAACTTCAAAACACTGGTTTTAACCTAATTCTCTGTGAATACAGGATGTTCTTCAATTTTGTAAAGTAAGATACTTGTTTCCTTGGCTGCTATGCCCTTGTTTTCACTGACAACCAATGTCAAAAAATTGCTTTTACCTAATGTTATGCCAATGCAGTAGTTTCTTCACTTTTGAAATTGAAGTAAGTTTCTTGTTTCATTTGCTGCTATGAATTTGTTTTCCCTTACAATCAACTTCAAAATACTGGTTTCACCTAACACTCTGTGATTGCATGAGATACTTCAATTTTGAAAAGTAAGTAAGATACTTCTTTCTTTGGCTGCTATGCACTTGCTTTCATGCACATTCAATGTCAGAACACTGCTTTTACATAATGCTATGCCAACATAATGATTTCTTCAGCTTTCAAATCTAAGCAACATACACATTTCATTGGCAGCTATGCAGTTGTTTGAGTTTCAATCAACTTCAAAATCCTGGTTTTAACCTAATGTTCTGTGACACAGGAGATTAATCACTTTTGTAAAGTAAGAAAGATACTTGTTTCTTTGGCTGCTATGCACTTGCTTTCACTTATAACCAGTGTAAAAACACCACTTTTAACAAATGCTATGCCAATGCAGTTGTTTCTTCAGTTCTGAAACCTAAGTAAGATTCTTGTTTCATTTGCTGCTATGCACGTGTTTTCACTTACAATCAACCTCAAAACACTGATTTTACCTAACATTCTGTGAATACAGTCCATTTTTCAGTTTGAAAACTAAAACCGAGTCTTCTTTAATTGGCTGAAATGTGTTGATGTTCAGGAACTGGGTCTGTGAAATCAGTGCCATGGAAGAGAAAAAAATGAGAAAATATGAGAAAGAAACAACCAGGGTTAGGGAATCCTCCATACAAAGGAGGAGAGTGCCACTGAATAAAACATCGTGGCTTTTATTTAGCTTTAGGCAAAGTAAATACATGTGCACCTCTGTGAGGGTAATAGATACCTGACAGTTTACACTTTACTGAAGTCAGCAAGGTTTTAGGATAAATGGTTCAGGCCTCTTTACATTCCTGTACTTAACAGACCTTGTTAATCATTATCTGGCATATACCAGACACTCACTTTGAAGCACAGGAGGTTTCTCCAGCAGGCCACCTACCAGATCTTATCTCAGTGTCTTCAGACTAGAGACACATGTCTCCTACATAGCAAGGTGGTCTGCTTTCTGTCAGTAGTCATGGCCTTTAGTAGAATTCCATTATTTCACCCTTTTTAATTAATTAATTATTTCAGTGAAGACAATAGGAACCATTATATAACATGATACATGGTGACCTCCTGTCACACTTATCTTCTTTCACAGGCTCTTGTGACTCTGCCTCTCTTAGGTTGTTCTCCTCTGAGAATTTCACTCATCATTGACTACCAGCCAAACTTTTGAGCTCTTTCATGGAAGCCAATTTCATTTATACTTCTTCAGTTTCCTTATGTGTGTATTTTTGTGCAGATAATTGGTATTAAAATCAAGGGGTTATTAATACACTACTTTCCACTACAAATAATGTAAAATTAGTTTTTCATGGCTTGCTTTCTAACAAAAATGCATTTATCTCATCTAATTTTTCATTTTTTTCTATGAATATATGTCATTACTCTACCCTTGAAAATACAAACAATTAAAAGGCATATAACAGTAATTCCTAGTCCAATCCAAAATGATATTTGAACTGTATTTTTGTTTCCACCAGTGAAACAGATTGATAGTATTTAAATTTTCATAGAATTCATTCCAAAATTCTGCACCAGGGGTTTCTTTCAATTCATTTTGAGATGTGCTCAATTTTTTCTTTTGCAATTCTAAAATATCTAAAGAAATATTATGCTTATAGCCAATCAAATTATTTTTTACTTTTTCACAATCATGCTCACTATTATTATAAGGCAACAGATTAATACAAAAAGAACTTTCATTCCAATCAAATTTAAGAGCTCTAAACAAGTTTAAATTATAAATTTGATTACCCAAAAGTTTAATAGTTGTTTCAAGATCATTCATATGATTAATTAGATCCATATCAATGTGAGACTTACTATGCCACGTCTCACTTGCATTTTTATGCCACTCTTTAACATATTGCTGATTCTGGACTCCTTGATGCAGGGCAGTGCCAGCGATGGCAATGGTGGTTATGATGCCAATCAGTCCCCAAATTCCTGCTATTAAAAGTCCAATCAGTCTTTTAGTTCTTTTTAAATAATTGTCGAGGAAATGCCATAGCAACTGGGACTCTGGATACTGCTGCCCATATCTGGTCATCCAAACCAGTAACCATAGTCCTTTTCTTCTTCTTGCTGTAGAAAGAGTTTGATTTTCCTGCAAATATGAATTCTTAAGATATGTAAATAAAGAGCAATTGGAGCAGCTAACATTCCTTTCACCAAAAGTTACTTTTCCAATGATAAAAACTATAGGATCTCATACACATACTGTAAGAAATTGAGTTAATTTTAAACAAAACCTGATAATATTAGTTATAATGCCTTGCCCTTCACAAAATAGGCCAGTTCCTATGATAATTTCCACAAATAATTTTGAATTTTGTTAAGTTTATTGTCCCATGTCTGTGGGATAAATCTCCCTTGATTTTTCCAATTTATTGAGCTGTTAGTAAATGCCATATTACCAAAATCCCAGAAATAAGGATTACTGTCATTAGTGATTATTGTTCAATTATAAATCAAATAAGATATAGTTGTGTTTTTAACAGGCTTCAGCATTCTTATAAGGGCCCAAACCTTTACAATTCCTTAGCAATCATTAAACAACACTTCTGAAAAAACATGACATACATGCCATTTTTCATTAAGTAATGTTTTGAGAGGGACATGTAAGATTTACCATATATTCTGATTTATATGATAAAGAAGGGAAAATGACACTATAAATTCGAGTCTGTTTTTTCTATGTTAAAACTACACTGTGATTTTGAGGTTGCATGCATGCGGAACCATATCCAATACAAAGAAGGCAGCCTATAAAAGGTAGAGTTAAATTTTCTATAAATTTCTGTTCTTCTTTTGGCTTTATGGGTAGTTGTAAGTCTATAGGTCCCAGAAAATTGTGAGATTGATTAAGAGAAATGGCTAAGACTCATAGTCCCAGGTTAACAACTCTAAAAGAGGTGGGTTGGTTATGTATGCCCAATAAGTGTAATTATGATATGGTATCTTATCTTGACCTACTACTTTACCTATAATTAACCCAATGTGAAACATCTATGTCCATAGTTTAAGTTTTGGCAGCATCTTCAAATTTAGGCTTGATTCTTATGGAGGGGATCCACTGCTGTTCTTCTGTTTCTGTAATAATAAGAGCAAAACCTTGGCCCCAAAATTTTACCTCTCCTTTTTCCCATTTATTGGTTGTTCCATTTTTCCAATATATCAGTTGTCTGCATTTTTCATTTTTATTCTTTTTAATAACTTCCCAATGTCTTTCTGCTGCTGTGGTATTAGAAATTTTTTGTGTATTAAGAAAATTTAAGGTAAGCAATGCTTTAGACAGTTTGTCTTTTGCAGATTCTCTTCCATCTTTCCCCCCTTTTTTTACAACATTAATTTTAGTAAGTGATTGCTTTTTTCTACAATAGCTTGACCTTTGGAATTATTTGCTTGGGTATGAGAATGCTGGAGATCTTTATAGAGTTGTGTTAAAAGTGTTTTTAAGGGGACTGCAATGAGGATAAATACATGCTTGTGGGAAGGCAGAATGAGTAAGTCATAAATACTTAAAGACATAATATTGACACATGGTGAGTGTATTGAACATTTTTGGTGGCAGGATATTTTATTGATGTTTAGTTAATGTATTTTTGTTAATAATTGAAAGAATATAAAATAAGTGAAGGGTAGTTTATAAACAGGGGCTTAACTGTTATACTCTAATCTTTTATAATAAGTATACATACATTCAAATGCTTACCAAACCAGGGAACACACTGATATACCTGGCTTATTGTTGGCTAGAGTCCTGGTTAGATACAAGTTAAATGTTAATATGTATATTTAGTTTAATAAGCTTATATTGATAATTAGAGGGAGAAACATGAATAACATGATCAAGTAAAACATTAAGTTAATATTGAACAAAGTTACAGAATGATAGATAAATAGAGCAGGTTTTTATATATTTACTTACCAATACTTAGCATTTACCTGGGAAGTGTTGACTTGGCAACTGATACTAGAGATTCAGTTGACTGTGTTTAGGATTAATGAATTTGATACTGTAGATGCCAACTTGTGAGTATTTTGCTAATTCCTGAGGAAGGGGCTAGCCTCCCCAGGAAGGAACACAACACTCATTAGGCAGTATATTTTAAGGTTATGCATCAGTCCCCAGGAGAGTGGCTGGCTCATCCAGGGAGGAACACAACAGTTTTTGAAATGGACTTTATCTTTCTTAATTTGTTACGAAACATCCTTGATGTGCTTACTATTTTAGTTTCCATTAATTTTCCTGAAATATGAAAAATGTTAAGATTGACATATACATATAATAAAATACATTTATGTGTAGCATGCAAGTTATTAAATTACTTAAGTATGCAATGTAGTGCTTTAAAATTTTGATTAGTATTTAGTTATGTCATACAAAATTCATAAATACAGTAGATAATATAACAATAAAAACTAATAAGACTTTTAACCAGCAGACATCAAATGAATGCATTTAAGATTTTTAGTAGCATGATTAGAATGACCTTAATTTCTTTATTTTGAATAGTTTGAGGCATAGGTAAAAACAAATTATTATTTCTATTTGGGCTGTGGGGAAATACATTAACATGTAATTTTAATACCTGCATTGGTTTTGTTGTTAACATTATAATTAAAATTGGGGCTGTAGCTCACAATGTTGAATATAAACTTAATTTATTGTTGGTTATTTTACAAAAAGGTGAATGGGGGTTGGCTCAACGTGTTTAAAAAGATTAACTTTTGTATCAAATTCGTAATGTCTGGAACAGCTGTATATTGCTTTGGTGGTATTTTAATTTGCTATAATTTACTGTCATGCACTACCATTGGCAGCCCCTAATGGCTACTTTCTTTCTGTAGTTATGGACTTGTTTTTTTTTTTTTTTTTTAGCAGAGGTGGGGTAAATCAGATAAACTTAAGTTAAAGCATCTGCCTTTTGATTTTTAGGCAGAGAGGTAGTTTTTTTGACACATATTATTATTATATTTTAAAATAATTAAAATTACGATTAATAACATTATACTTTTATTTAATATTACACTGAAACATTCTTAAATTTTCAGGAATTTTATACACTTTTAAAGTTTTCATATGAACTTTTTATTCATACAATTATAATTGTCATTAGGCTAGAAAATTTCTTTTATTTGTACAACAGTTTTAAATACTTCATTGAACTTATATTATTTCACATGAACTTAACTATTTTTAGTATTTTAACTTTTTCTAGTTTACAGAACAAATCATTTGCAACATTTTGCAATAAAAAGATACTTTTTAAGAAAGCAGGTTTAAACATTATGTTCTTTGAAAAGCGATAAAAATTTTTCTTCAAGGATACAATAAGGTTAAAGTATAAGAAGATACTTTGATTAAAACAGACTTTCTTTTTTGCATACTGATTATTCAGGAGAAAAATTTTGTGTAAACTTTTATTAAAACAGATTAATGAGTTGAGAAACTTTGAGAAAAAATAAAACTTTAACATTGTTTTAATAACTAGTCACTTTATCTTAGGATAAAATTACTTTCTTTTCTTTAATAATAAAAGCAAATTCTATGTTCTTTCCATGCTTAAGTTACCACAGTGGTTTTGGAAACTGTTCCCAAGCAAACTTCTGACAACATACAATTGCCATCAACTTAAAAAAAATTGTTAGAACAATGATTTAATTTGTTTATAACTACTTTTATTATTTTAAATTACTACCCATATTTATTTATTAATAAAAATGCTTATTTAATTTTGGCCATTTGAATAGAGCTCTTATAATAATATTCATTTATCAATTTAATATTAGCATCAGGAGATATAGAAATATACACTGATACTGAACAAACAGACAAACACAAAACAAGTTACATCAATAGAAACATTCATCAATGATTTTACTGCTTTTGTGAATTTTTCTAGAAACTGTATTGCTAAGTTTTCTTACTTATCCAATGGTTTAGTTTTATTAACCTCTATCATCCCACAACCTTATCATTATGTAAGCAGTAGCAAGTTTTCAAAATTGCTGCTGAAATGTTTTCCTTATTTTAGTTAACTCTGTGGCAGAATGGTGATGCCCCTGCAACTAATGCTAGTTCCTTCTAATATTAATCATACTAAATTTTTTGGAATAGTCCCTTTTGCTCCTGAATTGGCTAGACAGACTTTATTTTGTTTCTTAAGTATTATTTTTTTGGTAGTGGCAAAGTTCAGGCCTGCACTTCCTTAGGTGGCAGCACATAAGTTTGCAGAGAATTTGTGGGGACTAAATTAACATTAATCCATTGTGAATTTTGAATAGGTGGTGCCTTGGAGAGGGTTGCTTTTTACAATCCTTTTGATAATGACCACCCTTTCCACAGTTAAAACAGGTTCTGTGACCCCCCAAAAGCTGCAAAGCTTCAGGATCACCTGCTTTACTTGTTTGTGCTATGCTTTTCATGAGTGTGATCTGTGGTAAAGGAATTTCATAGATGCTTTAGGAGGATTTAAAAATGGCTCAGAAAAGAGGTTTAGGGAACTTGACTGAGGGTTATCTCCTGCAGCATATGGTGTGTTAAGGGAAGTCTCTTTAGGCACATCAACATCTGCAGCTGGAACTGAATGGTTAACATTGACAGCTGTAGCTGAAGGGTTATTAATAGCTTGAAAAGTGCCTTAGGGATCCCTTCGTGGTTGCCATGGCAACACAGGCCTCTGTAGGAGGCTTTGGATGGTCACTTTCAGAACATTCATTGTCATACAAATGTAAATCAACCTCATGCTGATCAGGAACAGAATCCTCTGCCTCTGCATTTTTGGAGGGCTTACTAGATTCTGTTTGAAGAGGCTTAAATTCCAGAGTAATAAGATGTTTAGCTGTATCAGAAACTGAGGAATATTCAAATAAGCTCTCCATTGGTATAATAAGTCCCTTCCCCATAAGTCACCTGACTTATTAATGAGACTGCCATTCTTATGATATCTAGAACACCATTCATTCACCCAGTGCAACCCTTTCTGGCATGTCAGAAACACAGGAGTTGGTATTGATCTATTACTCCCGCTAGATGGAGTTCTCACATTAGTTTTGGCTCAGTAATCTTTTGGAGCCAATGACATAAAACCACTGGAAAAGTTCCATAAACTCTCTTTTTCTTCCCTTCCCTTTTATTAGACATGAGTTTATCTATTTTTGGCTGTTCATGAATTTTTTCATATATATTTTCATTAAAATCAACATCAGTTCATTCTGCAATAGGTCCAGCAATAGCAGTATCCTGTTTAATATCTTCGTTTTCATCTGATTGTAATGATTCAAGAGCAACAGAAATAAGACTACACAAAGACCATACATGTATGGGAATTATCTTTCCACTTTGTTAAGCCCTTTTAAAATCTTTCATTACTAATTTCCATTGTTTAGGTTTAAAATATCCCACCCTTGTGGATGAAACCTATAACAATGTTGCTGTATGAGAGATAAATTCCTCAAAAACCAAGGATTTAATAGTTCCCTTGGTGCTTTTTAATAAAGTTTTTAACACACTAGAGTACTCCTCAATTTCCACTGCTAATTCTACATAACACTGATTATCCCAAGGATTTAACTTACCTTCCTATTTTCTTTTTCTCTAAAACCACTCATCAAGAGCTCCTTGGTCCAGTGTGCACTCAACAAAAGAAAACTTGCATTTACAGGGCCCCATATTGTTTGCCAAATGTTGATTTCAGGAACTCGGTCCATGAAAACTGTTCTGTGGATGAGAAAATATCAGAAAAAATGAGAAAGAAATAACTGGGGTCAAGGGACTCTCCACCCAAAGGGAGGAGAATGCCACTGAATAAAACATCGTGGCTTTTATTTAGCTTTAGGACAAAGAAAATATGTGTGCACATGTGCAAGTGTAATAGATATGTGACCGTTTACACTTTACTAAAGTTAGTAAGGTTTAGGGTTAATGGTTCAGTTCTCTTTACATTCCTCCACTTTTGTTAATCATTATCTTAAATATACCAGACACTAACTTTGAAGAACAGGATGTTTCTACACCAGGCTCCTGCCAGATCTTATCTCAGTGTCTTGAGACTAGAGATGCCTGTCTCCTACATACCATGGTGACATGCTTTCTGTCAGTTGTCATGGTCTTTAATTGGATTCCATCAGCAATGCACTTGCTTTCACTCACAATCAACATCAGGCAAGACACTTTATTCCTTTTCTGCAATGCACTTGTTTTCACTTACAATAAAATTCAAAACATGGGTTTTACATAGCATACTCTGAAAGCAGGCATTTCTTCTATTTTGACAACTAAGTAAAATACTATTTTTATTGGCAGCTATGCATGTGTTTTGACTTACAATCAACTTCAAAACCCTGGTTTGCCTAAAACTCTATGAATGCAGTCAGTTTTTCAGTTTTGAAAATGAAGAAAGAATCTTATTTCATTGTCAGTTCTGCACGTGTTTTCATTTATAATCAATATTAAAACACTGGTTTTACCTAATGCTCTGTGAATTTAGGAAGTACAAACGTTTTGAAATGCAAGTGTATTACTTGTTTCCTTGGCTGCTGTGCACATTCTTTCACTTACAATCCATGTCAAAGCACCACTTTACCTAACACTATGCCAATACAGTAGTTTCTTCACTTTTGAAATCTAAGTAAGATTCTTGATTCATTTGCTGCTATGCACGTGTTTTCACATACAATCACCTTCAAAACACTGCTTTATCCTAATGCTCAGTGAATGCCATCAGTTCTTCAGTTTTGAAAAACCACTAAAGACATTTGTTTCACTGGCTGCTTTGCACATGTTTTCTCTTATAATCGATGTCAAAACACTGGTTATCCCAACCCTTTGTGAATACAGGAGGTTCTTCACTTTTGTAAAGTAATTAAGGTACTTGTTTCCTTGGCTGCTTTACACTTGTTTTCACTTACGATCAATGTCAATACTCTGTTATTGCATCTTGCTATGCGAATGCACTAATTTCCTCAGTTTTCAAAACTAAGCAAGATTCTTGTTTCCTTAGCTCCTGTGCACTTGTTTTCACTTAGAATCAAAGACAAACACTGCTTTTACCTAAGACAGTCTGAATGTAGGTGGGTGTCCAGTTTTGAAAACTAAGCAAGATCCTCATTTCATTGACAGCTATGCACTTACTTTGAGTTACAATCCACTTCAAAACCCAGTTTCTAACTAATGCTCTATGAATACAGGAGGTTATTCACTTTTGTAAAATAAGTAAGATACTTGTTTCCTTGGATTCTATGCACTTATTCTCACTTAAAAACAAAGTCAAAACATTGCTTTTATTATGACAATGCAGTACTTTCTTCACTTTTAAATGAAATTTGACTCTTGTTTCATGTGCTGCTATGCATGTGATTTCACTTACAATCAACTTCAAATATCTGGTTTTATGTAACACTCTGTGTATGCAGGAGGTACATCAATTTTGAAAGATAAGTAAAATACTTCTTTACTTGGCTGCTAATCACTTGCTTTCATTCACAATCAATCGAAAAACCCTACTTTTACATAAATCTATTCCAATGAATTGGTTTCTTCAGTTTTGAAATCTAAGGAAGATTCCTGTTTCATTTCTGCTATGCACATGTTTTCACTTTCAATCAACTTCAAAAAAGTCGTTTTCCCTAACACTCTCTGAATGCAGGAGTTTCTTCAGTTTTGAAAACCATGCAATATATTCTTCTCATTGGAGACTATGCACATGTTTTGACTCTCAATCAACTTCAAAACCCTGGTTTTAACCTAATGCTCTGTGAATACAGGGAGTTCTTCACTTTTGTAAAGTAAATTACTTGTTTCCTTGGCTGCTATGCCCTTGTTTTCACTTACAACTAATGTCAAAGACTGCTTTTACCTAATGCTATACCAATGCAGTATTTTTTTTCATTTTTGAATTCTAAATAAGATTCTTGTTTTGTTTGCTGCTGTGAATGTGTTTTCCCTTACAATCAACTTCAAAACACTGGTCTCATCTAATGCTCTGAGAATGCAGGATATATTTCAATTTTGAAAGGTAAGTAAGGTACTTGTTTGTTTTGCTGCTATGCACTTGCTTTCACTCACAATCAATGTCAAAACAGTGCTTTTACCTAATGCTATGCCAAAACAGTGGATTCTCAATTTTCAAAAGTGAGCAAGATACTCATGTCATTGGCAGGTATGCCCTCGTTTGGAGTTACAATCAATTTCAAAATCCTGGTTTTTAACCCAATGCTCTGTGAATCCAGGAGGTTCTTAATTTTTGTAAAGTAAGAAAGATACTTCTTTCCTTGGCTGCTATGCACTTGTTTTCACTTACAATCAATGTCAAAACACAGGTTTTACCTAACACTCTGAATGCAGGAGGTACTTCAATTTTGAAAGGTAATTACGATACTTGTTTCTTTGGCTACTATGCACTTTGTTTAATACACAATGTCAAAACCCTGATTTTACCTAATGCTATGCCAATGCAGTGCTTTCTTCATCTTTGAAAACTAACCAAGATCCGCATTTCACTGGCAGCTATGAACGTGTTTGGAGTAACAATTAATTTCAAAATCCTGGTTTTAACCTAATGCTTTGTGAATACAGGCAGTTCTTCATTTTGTAAAGTAAATAAGATACTTCTCTCCTTGGCTGCTATGCACTTGTTTTCACTTACACTCCATGTCAAAGCAACCCTTTACCTAAGGATATGCCAATGCAGTAATTTCTCCACTTATGAAATCTAATTCAGAGTCTTGTTTCATTTGCTGCTGTGCACGTGTTTTCACTTACAATCAATCCAAAATACTGGTTTAACCTAACACTCTGTGAATGCAGGTGTTATGTCAATTTTGAAATGTAAGTAAGATACATGTTTCCTTGGATGTTATGCACTTGCTTTCGCTCACAATGTCAAAACCCTGCCTTTACCTAAAGCTCTGCAAATTCAGTGGTTTCTTCAGTTTTGAAATCTTAGTAAGATTCTTGTTTCATTTGCTGCTATGCACTTGTTTTCACTTATGGTCAATGTTAAAACACTTCTTTTGCTAGTGCTATGCCAATGCACTAATTGCTTCAGTGTTGAAAAGTAAGTAAGATAAGTGTTTCCTTGGCTTCTATGCACTTGTTTTCACTTGGACTCAAAGGTAAACACTAGTTTAACCTAACACAGTCTGAATGCAGATGATTCTACAGTTTTGAAAAGTAACCAAGATCCTCATTTCATTGGCAGCTATGAACTTGTTTTGAGTTACAATTATCTTCAAAATCCGCGTTTTAGCCTAATGCTCTGTGAATATAGGATGTTCTTCACTTTTTAAAAGTAAATAAGATACTTCTTTCCTTGGCTGCTATGCACTTGTTTTCACTTACAATCCATGTCCAGCGCCCATTTACCTAAGGTTATGCAAAAGCAGTAGTTTCTTCACTTTTGAAATGAAAGTAAATTCTTATTTCATTAACTGCTATGCATGTGTTTTCACCTACAATAAACTTCAAAACACCGGTTTTCCTTAAAATTCTGTAAAAGCAGTAGGTACTTCAATTTTGAAAGGTAAGTAAGATATTTGTTTCTTTGCCTGCTATGCAATTCCTTTCACTCACAATATCAAAACCCTGCTTTTACCTAATGCTATG
>JAKSZT010054036.1:58532-117785 GCA_026826555.1 Tolypeutes matacus
TTTCACATACAATCAATGCCAAAATGTTGCTTTACCTAACCATCTGTTAATGCAGGAGTTTCTTCAGTTGTGAAATCTAGGCACTTAACTTCCTTAATTGGCTATTTTGCACATGTTCTCACTTGCAATCATTGAAAAAACACTCATTTATCTAACTCTCTGTGAATATAAGTGATTCTTCACTTTTGTAAACTAAGCAAATTACTTCTTTATTTGGCTGCTATGGCATTTGTTTTCCCTTACAAACAATGTCAAAACACTGGTTTTACCTAATGTCTGTGAATGCAGTTCATTCTTTAGTATTGAAAACAAAGCAAGTTACTCATTTAATTCCCTGCTTCACACTTTTTTTCAATTACAATCAATATCAATGCAGTCATTTCTTCATTGTGAAAACCAAGCAAGTTCTTTGTTTAATTGGCTGTGATGCACTTGTTTTCTTTAAAAACAAATGTCAAAATCCTGGTTTTTCCTAACACACTGTAAATGAAGGAGGTTTTACAATTTTCAAAAATTAAGCAAGGTACATGTTTAATAGGATACTATTCACTTCTTCTCACTTACAATCAATGAAAAAACACTAGTTTTACCTAATGCTTTGTGAATGTACTTGGTTCTTCAGTATGAAAAAGTATGCAAAATTCTCATTTCATTGCCTGTTGCAAACTTCTTTTCACTTACAATTAGAGTAAAAGCACTGATTTTTCCTAATGTTCTGTGAATGTAGTAGGATATTCTGTATTGAATTCTAAGCAAGTTACTGGTGTTATTTGCTGGTACTTTTTCTCACTTACAATCAATGTCAAAATAGTGGTTTTACCTAATGCTCTATGAATGCATGATGCCCTTCATTTTTGAAAACTAAGCAAGTTACTTGTATAATTGGCTGTTACACACTTGTTTTAACTTAAATGTCAGTTAAAACAAGTCAATGTCAAATTCTGGTTATACCTAATACTTGTGAATGCAGTAGTTTCTTCTGTTGTGAAAACTAAGTAAGTTACTTATTAATTGGGTGCTATGCACTTGTTTTTCCTTACAACCAATGTCAAAACACTGGATTTACCTAAGGCACTGTGAAGGAAGGAGATTCTTCAGTTATCAAAAATAAAGGAATGTACTTGTTTAATAGGATACTATTCACTTGTTGTCACTTACAAACAATGTCAAAATTGTGGTTTTAACTAACCTTTTGAAAATGCAGGAGTTTCTTCAGGTAGGGAAAATAAGCACATTACTTCCTTAATTGGGTGCTTTGATTGTAGTTCTCACTTATAATCAATGAAAAAATACTGGTTTTATCTAAGGCTTTGTGCATGTAAGTGGTTTTTCAGTTTTGCAAACTAAGCAAGTTATTCATTTAATTGCCTGCTTCACACTTCTTTTCACTTGCAATCAATGTCAAACAAGTGCTGATACATAAGATTCTGTGAATGCAGTCATTTATTCACCTGAGTAAATCAAGCATTTCCTTGTTACTTCTTTATTTGGCTGTTATGCACTTGTTTTAACTTATAACCTATGTCAAAACCATGGCTTTACCTAAGGTTCTGTGAATGCAGCAGTTTCTTCATTTGTGAAAACTAAAGAAGTTATTTCTTTAATTGGCTGCTATGCACTTTTTTCATTTTCATTCAATGTCAAAACACTTGTTTTACCTAATGCTCTGTTAATGAGGGAGTCTATTCAGTTTTGAAAGCTTAGCAAGTTGCTTATTAAATTGCCTGCTACACACTTGTTTTCACTTAAAACCAATGTCAAAACCCTCTTTTTCCCTAAAATTCTGGGAATGAAGGAGGTTCTTCTGTTGTCAAAAATTAAGCAAGGTAATTGTTTATTAGGATACTATTCACTTCCACTCAAATACAATTAATGAAAAAACACTGGTTTTACATAATGCTTTGTGAATGTAAGTGGTTCTTCAGTTTGGAAAACTGAGCAAGTTACTCATGTAATTGCCTGCTACACAATACTTTTCACTTACAATCAATGTGAAAATAGTGTTTTTTTTTTTAAGAGGAAGTGGAAAAATAGTCTATATTGATAAAATTTATAGTGACAATGTTATGATTCTCTTTTTGTCAAATAACAAAATGGTTGAATATATAAAACAAAACTGCTGGAAATATAAGGAGAAATGACAAATACAATTATTGCAGAAAATTCATATATCTCTCTCAAGCTTTGAGAAATCCAGTAAGAAAAAAGTAAGGAATAAATAAATTGGAATATCTTCAATAATATGTTGTAATATAATCAATATGGCAATGTGTGTGTATCCCAATAGATTAATAAATAGAAAGATAATCAAACTAGTTACTAGAAAAAAAGCATTCATGAACTATTTAGAAAAATTCATCATAGCTTGTTTCAAAGAAATAATCAAGAAATTCCAAACATTAGAAGTCAAGCCATTCTCTGACTTCCATGTGCTATAACTAGAAATTAATAAGGAAAATAAATGGGCAAATACTTAAATAACATCAATTAAGCAGGAATTTAAGCACCAATTACAAACCTTTTAGACATTAACAAAAATGACATTATATATCAAACTTATAGAATGGAGCCAAAGCTCCAACCAGAGGCAGATTCAGAGGAATAAAATCCTGATGTTTTTGTTCAATGGATCTTTTCCTTTGCTATTTTCTAATAATTGCCCATCATTTCAAATTAAGCTATAGCTATTTGAATATCTCCTGATGTAGTACTCCACAATAAACATGTCAATACCATTGAGAGGAAATAATTTGCTGGGCCTCGTATCTATTCTTACTGCTTTTATGCCCGTTTGTTTTGCTTGTTGTTTCCTGTTCTCGACTTCCTTGGAACACCAACCATTTGGCACTATATTTAGGCTCCTGGCACACATCTAAAGCCCCTTTTATTTATTTATTTATTTATTTATTTATTTATTTATTTATTTTTTATTATGGGTAAAAATCAAAATTCTCACAATACATACAAACATTTGTAAAATGATATATAAATATATATGCATATATGTGTATTTGCTTACAAAAATGTTATTTATATATATAGGAGGCAGAATAGCTCCATGGAAAATAGTGGTTTTACATAATGCTCTGTGAATGCAGGTGTTTCTTTAGTTGTGAGAACAAGACATGTTAGTTCCTTAATTGGTTGCTTTCCACTTGATCTCACAATCAATGAAAAACCACTTGTTTTACCTAACACTTTTGAATGTAAGTGGATCTTCTGTTTGGAAAACTATGCAATTTACTCATTTAATTGCCTGGTGCACACTTCTTTTCACTTACAATCAATGTCAAAGCACCAGTTTTACGTAATGCTCTCTGAATGCAGTAGGTTATTCTGTTTTGAATTCTAAGCAAGTTAATCGGGTTATTTGCTGCTATTTATTCTCACTTACAATCAATGCCAAAACAGTGGTATTACCTAACACTCTATTAATGCTCAAAGTCTTTCAGTTTTGAAAACTAAGCAAATCACTTCTTTATTTGGCTGCTGTGGCACTTGTTTTCACTTACATTCAATATCAAATCACTGGTTTTACCTAATGCTTTGTGAGTGCAGTAGTTTTTACAGTTTGGGAAAGTAACCAAGGTACTTCTTCATTGGGTGATATGCACTTGTTTTCACCTACAATCAATGACAAATCAATGATTACTTAATGCTCTTGGAATGCAGTAGTTTCTTCAGTTGCAAAATCTATGCAATTAAAATATTTAAATGAATGCTGCACACTTGTTTTCACTTAGTGTCAATATGCTAGTTTTACCTAATATGCTGAGAATGCAGTTGTTTCTTCAAGTTGTGAAAACTAAACAAGTTATTTTTTTATTTGGTACTATTCACTTGTTTTACTTACAACAAATGTCAAAACCCTGGTTTTAACTAATGTTCTGTGAAGGAAGGTGGTTATTCCGGTTTCAAAAGTTAAAGAATTTTCTTGGTTCACAGGATACTATTCACTTGTTTTAAATTGCAATCAAATTCAAAACCCTGGTATAACCTAACACTCTGTGCATGAAGAAGGTTATTCAACTTTCAAAAATTAAGCAAGGTTCTTGCTTAATAGGATAGAATTCACTTCTTCTCACTTGATCTAATTCTCTGTGAATGAAGTAGGTTCTTCAGTTTTGAAAAGCAAGCAAGAGCTGGTTTTGTTGCCTGCTACACACTTGTTTTCACTTAAAATCAATGTCAAAGCACAGATTTTAACTAATGCTCTGTGAATGCATGAGGTTCTTCAGTTTTGAATTCCAGACAAGTAGGGTAATTTGCTGCTATGCACTTTTTTTTCACTTACAACCAATGTCAAAACCATGGTTTTATGAAACACTCTGTGTATGAAAGAGGTTCTTCAAGTTTCAAAAATTAATCAAGATACTTTCAAAATAGGGTACTATTTACTTCTTCTCATTACAATCAATTAAAAAACACTGGTTTTACCTAAAGCTTTGTGATTGTAAGTGGTTCTTCAGCTTTGAAAACTATGCAGTTAACTCCTTTAATTGCCTGCTTCATACTTCATTTCACTTACAATTAATGCTAAAGCAGTTGTGATACTTAAGATTCTGTGGATGAAGTCATTTCTTCACTTATGAAAACCAAGCAAGTTACCTTTTCATTGTGTGTTATGGACTTGTTTTCACACAAAATCAATGACAAAACAATGCTTTACCTAATGCTCTTTGATTGCAGTAGTTCCTTCAGTTGTGAAAACTAAGGAATTTATTTCTTTGTCTGCCATGCACTTGTTTTCATTTTCATTCAATATCAAAACACTTGTTTGACCAAATGTTCTGTGAATGAAGTACGTTTTTCAGTTTAAAAAATTAAGCAAGTTGCTTATTCAATTGCCTGCTACACACTTGTTTTCACTTAAAATCAGGGTCAAAACTGGTTTTTCAAAATGCTCTGAAAATGCACTGGCTTCTTCAGGTTTGAAATCCAAGCAAGTAGTTTAATTTGCTGTTAAGCACTTGTTTTCACTTAAAACAAATATCAAAACCCTGGCTTTATCTAACCCTCCATGAATGAAGGAGGTTTTTCAATTTTTCAAAAGTGAAGCAAGGTGCTTGTTTGATAGGATACTATTCAATTCTTCTCACTTACTATCAATGAAATAACACCGGTTTTAACTTTGTGAATGTAAGGAGCACTTCCGTTTTGAAAATTAAGCAAGTTACTCATTTAATTGCTTGATACACACTTCATTTCTCTTACAATCAATGTTGAAATGTTAGTTTTACTTAACATTCTGTGGATGCAGGATTTTCTTCAGTTGTGAAAACTAGGCAGTTACCTCCTTAATTGGCTGCTTTGCAATTGTTCTCATAATCAGTGAAAAAACCCTGGTTTTACCTTATGCTTTGTGAATGCAAGAGGTTTTGGAAAACTATGCAAGTTATACATTTTATTTCTTGCTGCACACTTCTTTCCACTTACAATCAATGCCAAAATGGTGGTTTTACTAATGCTTTATGAATGCACGAGTTTCTTCAGTTGTGAAAATTAGGGATGTTACTTCATTAATTGGTGGCTTTACACTTGTTCTTACAGTCAATGAAAATACACCAGTTTTACCTAACACTTTGGGAATGAATGTGTGTCTTCAGTTCAAAAACTATACAAATACTCATTTAATTGCATACTGTACACTTCTTTTCATTACATTCAGTGTCATAGCACTGTTTTTCCCTAATGCTCTGTGAATGCAGTAGGTTATTATGGTTTGAATTCTAGGCAACTTACTTGTGTTATTTGCTGGTATTTATTCTGCCTTAAAATCAATGCCAATACAGTGATTTTACCTATGCAGTATGAATGCAGGAGGTCCTTCAGTTTTGAAAACTAAGCAAATTACTTGTATAATTAGTTGTTATGCACTTGTTTTCACTTACAATCAATGTCAAAACCCTGGTTTTACTTAATAGTTGTAAATGCAGGAGTTTCTTCATTTGTGAAAACTAGGCCTGTTACTTCCTTAATTGGATGCTTTGCACTTATTCTCACTTGCAATAAATGAAAAACACTGGTTTTACATAACATTTTGTGAATATAAGTGGTTCTACATTTTGAAAACTATTTAAGTATTTCTTTTAATTTCCTGCTTTACACTCCTTTTCACTTACAATCAATGTCAAAGTAATGGCGATATATAAGATTCTGTGAATGCAGTCATTTCTTCACTTGTGAAAACCAAGTAAGTCCTTGTTTAATTGGCTGTTATCCACTTCTTTTCACATACAACAAATATCAAAACACTGGTTTTACCTAATGCTCTGTGAATGAAGTAGGTAATTCAGTTTTCAAAAATTAAGGGAGGTACTTGCTTAATAGGATACTATTGACTTGTTTTCACTTACAATCAATGTCAAAATTGTGGTTTTACCTAACATTCTGTAAATGCGGCAGTTTTTCACTTGTGAAAACCTGGCATGTTACTTCCTTAATTGGCTGCTTTGCACTTGTTCTCACTTTCAATCAATTAAAAAACATTGGTTTTACATAATGCTTTGTGACTGTAGTGGTTCTTCAGTTTGAAAACTAAACAAGTTACACGTTTAATTGCATTTATCATACTTCTTTTCACTTACAATCAATGTCAATGCAGTGGTGATAGGTTAGATTCTGGGAAAGAAATTTCTTCACTTGTGAAAAACAAACATGTCCTTGTTTAAATTACTGCTATGCAATTGTTTATACATAGAATAAATATAAAAACACGGATTTTACCTAATGCCCTTTTAATGTAGGAGGACCTTCACTTTTGCAAACTAAGCAAATTACTTCTTTATTTGGCTTCTATGGACCCTGTTCTCACTTTCAATCAATGTCAAAACCCTGATTTTACCTAATGCTCTGTAAATGCAGTAGGTTCTTCATTTTTGAATTACAAGCAAGTAGTTTAATTTGCTGCTATGCACTTGTTTTCATATACGACCAATGTCAAAAAACTGCTTTTACCTAAGGCTCTGTTATTGAAGGAGTTTTTTCAGTTTTCAAAAATTAAGGAAGGTGCTTGTTTAATACTATTCACTTCATATTACTTGCAAGCAATGAGAAAACACTTATTTTACCAAACAATTTTTTAATGTAAGTGGTTCTTCAGTTTTGAAAACTAAGCAAGTTACTCAGTTATTTGCCTGCTTCACACTTCTTTTCACTTACAATCAATATCAAAGCTGTGGTGATACATAAGATTCTGTGAATACAGTCATTTCTTCACTTGTGAAAACCAAGCAAATCCTTGTTTAATTGCCTATTATGCACTTTTTTCACATACAATAAATATCAAAACACTGGTTTTACATAATGCTCTATGAATATAGGAGTTTCTTCAGTTTTGCAAACTAAGCAAATTACTTATCTAATACTTTGTGAATGTAAGTGGATCTTCAGTTTCTAAAATTGTGCAAGTTACTCATTTCATTGCCTGCTTCACACTTCTTTTCACTTACAATCAATCTCAAAACATTAGTTTTACCAAAAGCTCTGTGAAGGAAGTAGGATACTTTGTATTAAATTCTAAACAGGTTACTTGTGTTATTTGCTGGCATTTATTCCCACTTATAATCAATGCCAAAACAGCAGTTTTACCTAATGATCTATGAATGCAGGAGGTCCTTCACCATTTAAATCTGAGAAAGTTACTTATATAATTGACCTTTACACACTTGTATTTCTTACAATCAATGTGAAAATGATGGTTTTACTGAAAATTTGTGAATGCAGTATTTTCTTCAGTTGTGAAAACTATGCAAGTTATTTTTTTCATTTGGTGATATGCTCTTGTTTTAACTTACAACCAATGTCAAATCCCTTGTTTTACCTAATACTCTATAAATGAAGGGATTTCTTCAGTTTTCAAAAATCAAGGAAGGTACTTGTTTAATAGGATTCTTTTCACTAGTTTTCACTTACAATCAATGTCAAAATTGTGCTTTTAACTAACCCTCATAAGTGCAGGAATTTCTTTAGTTGTGAAAAATAAACAAATTACATCTTTATTTGGCTGTATGGCTCTTGTTTTCATTTACAATCAATGTAAAAAGAATGGTTTACAAACACTCTTCAAATGCAGTTTTTTTCTTCAGTTGGGAAAAATAAGCAACTTATTTCTTAAATGAATGTTACACCCTTGTTTTCACTTACAGTCAAAGACAAATCAGTTGTAATATGCAACACTCTGTGAATGCAGTAGTTTCTTCTGTTCTGAAACTAAGCAGGTTACTTTTTAATTGGCTGCAATTCACATATTTTAGCTTTCAACCAATATCAAAGTCAGGGTTTAACCTAACGATCTGGGAATGCAGTAATTTCTTCATTTCCAAAACTATTAAAGTTATTTCTTTAATTGGCTGCTAAGCAATTGTTCTCACTTAAATTCAGTATGAAAACTCTTGTTTGATCTAAAGCTCTGTGAATGAAGGAGGTTCTTCAATTTTGAAACCTAAACAATTTGCTTGCTTACTTGCCTGGAACATATTTTTTTCCACTTACAATCAGTGTCAAAACATTGGTTTTACCTAATGCTCTGTGAATGCAGGAATTTATTCAGTTGTGAAAACTAGGCAGGTTTTTTACTTAACTGGCTGCTTTGCATTTGTTCACACAATCAATGAAATAACCTGGTTTTACCTAACACATTGTGGATGTAAGTGGTTATTCAATTTGGAAAACTAAGCACAATTCTCATTTAATTGCCTGCTGCACACTTCTTTACACTTGCAATCAATGTCAAAGAACTGGTTTTACCTAATGCTCTGTGAATGCATGTGTTTCTTCAGTTTTGATTTCCAAGCAAGTAGGGTATTTTGATGCCATGCATTTTTCTTCACTTACAAATAATGTCAAAATCCTGGTTTTACCTAACACACTTTGAAAGAATGTGGTTCTTCAATTTTCAAAAATTAAGCCATACACTTGTTTCATAGGATATAATTAACTTCTTCTCATTTACAATTAATGAAAAAAACACTGTTTTTACCTTACCCTTTGTGAATGTAAGTTGTTCTTCAGTTTAGAGACCTAAGCAAGTTACTCATTTAATTTTCCACTTCACAATTCTTTTCACTTACAATCAATGTCAAATCAGTGGTGATACATAAGATTCTGTGAATGCAGTCATTTCTTCACTTGTGAAACCCAAGTAAGTCCTTGTTTAATTGGCTGCTGTGCACTTGATTTCACATACAATAAGGAACAAATCACTGGTTTTACCTAATGCTGTGTGAATGTAAGAGGTTCTTCAGTTTTGAAATCTAAGCAAATTACTTCTTAATATGGTAGCTATGGCACTTATTTTCACTTACCATCAATGTCAAAACACTGGTTTTCCTTAATGTTTTGTGAATGAAGTAAGCTCTTCATTTTTTAAAACAAGGCAAGTTACTTGTTTAATAGGCTGCTATGCACTTCTTTTCACTTATAATGTCAATATTGTGGTTTTAATTAAAATGCTGAGAATGCTATTGTTTCTTCAAGTTGTGAAACTAAACAAGCTACTTTCATTGAGTGCTATGCACTTGTTTTCTCTTACAATCAATGACAAAACAATGGTTTACCTAACGCACTTGGAATGCAGTAGTTTCTCCTGTAGGGTTAAACTAAGAAATTTAATACTTTAAATGACTGCTATGGACTTGTTTTCACCTACCGTCAATGACAAATTAGTTGTGATATGTCACACTCTCTCAATGCTGTACTTTCTTCAGTTTTGAAAAGTAAACATGTTACTGCTATGCACTTGTTTAAACTTACAACCAATGTCAAAATAATGGTTTTATCTAACATTGTGAGGATGCAGTAGTTTCTCCATTTGTGAAATCTTAGGAAGGTATTTATTTGTCTACTATGCACATGTTTTTACTTACATTCAGTATCAAAACCCTTGTTTGGCCTAATGCTCTGTGAATGAAGGGGACTCTTCAGTTTTGGAAACTAACCAAATTGCCTGTTTAATTGCCTGCTACACACTTGTTTTCACTTACAATCAATGCCAAAACATTGGCTTTACCTAATGCTCTGTGAATGCATGGGGTTCTGCAGTTTTGAATTCCAAACAAGTAATTTAATTTGCTGCTACGCACTTGATTTCACTTTCAACCATTGTCAAAAGCCTGGCTTTACCTACCACTGTGTTAATGAAGGATGTTCTTCAACTTTTAAAAATTAAGCAAGGTACTTATTTAATAAGATGCTATTCACTTCCTCTCACTTACTATCAATGAAAAAACACTGGTTTTAATTTTGTAAATGTAAGTGGTCCTTCAGTTTTCAAAACTATGCAATTAACTAATTTAATTGCCTGCTTCACGTTTCTTTTCACTTACAATGAATGTCAAAACAGTGGTGTTACATAAGATTCTGTGAATGCAGGCATTTCTTCACTTCCGGAAACCAAGCAAGTCCTTGTTTAATTGGCTGCTATGCATTTGTCTTCACATACAATAAATATCAAGCACTGGTTTTAACTAATACTCTGTGAATATAGGAGGTTATTCAGTTTTTAAAACTAAGCAAATTACTTCTTTATTTGGCTACTATGGCACTTGTTTTCACTTAGAATCAATGTTAAAACCATGTTTTTACCTCATGCTCTGTAAATGCAGTAGGTTCTTTACTTTTGAAAATAAGCAAGTTACTTGTTTAATTGGCAGGTATGCTCTTGTTTTCAATTAAAATGTCAAAATGCTCATTTCACCTAACACTTTGTGAATGTAAGTGGTTCTTCAGTTTGTAAAATGATGCAAGTTACTCATTTAATTACCAGCTGTACACTTCTTCTCACATGCAATCAATGTCAAATCATTGCATTTTCCTAATGCTCTGTGAAAGCTGTAGGTTATTCTGTTATGAATTCTTAGCAAGATACTTGTGGTTTTGCTGTTATTTATTCTCATATACAATCAATGCCAAGACAGTGGTTTTACCTAATGCTCTATGAATGGAGGAGGTCCTTCAGTTTTGAAAACTAAGCAAGTTACTTGTATACTTGTGGTTATGCACTTGTTTTCATTTACAATCAACTAATGCTCTGAGAATGAAGTTGTTTCTTCAGATTTGCAAACTAAACAAGTTGCTTGTTTAATTGCCTGCTACACATTAGTTTACACCTGCAATCAATGTCAAAAAACTGGTTTTAACCAATGATCTGTGAATGCATGTGGTTCCTGTTTTGAATTCCAAGCAAGTAGTTTAATTACCTGTTAAGCACTTTTTTTCACTTACACCGGATGTCAAAACCCTAGTTTTAGCTAACACTCTGTGAATAAAGGAGGTTCTTCTGTTTTGAAAACTAAGCATATTACTTCTTAATTTGGCTACTATGGCACTTGTTTTCACTTACAATCAGTGAAAAAACAATGTTTTAACTAACATTCTTGGAATGCAGTCGTTCCTTCAGTTTGGAAAAGTTGGCAATTTACTTATTTTAATGAATGCTACACATTTGATTTCACTTACCGTCAAAGGCAAATCAGTTGTGATATGTAACATTTTGTGAATGTAGTTGTTTCTTCAGTTATGAAAACTAAGCACATTACTTCCTTTATTTCCTGCTATGCACTTCTTTTTACTTACATTATCAATTTGCTTATTTTGCCTAATACACTGATAATGCAGTTGTTTCTTCAAGTTGTGAAAACTAAGTAAGTTACTTTTCCACTGGGTGCTGTGCACTGGTTTGAACTTAAATCAGTGACAAAACCATGGTTTCCTAAACACTCTTGGAATGCAATAAATACTTCATTTGGGAAAACTAAGCAACTTACTTCTTTAAATGGCCACTGTGCACTTGTTTTCACTTAAAGACAATGGCAAATCAGTTGTGATACCTAACACTCTGGGAATGCAGTAGGTTAGTCTGTTGTGAAAACTAAATATGTAACTTATTTAATTGGCTTCTTTGCACTTGTTTTAACTTACAACAAATGTCAAAACCATGGTTTTACCTAACATTCTGGGAATGCAATAGTTTCTTCATTTGCAAAACTAAGGAACTTATTTCTTGAATTGGCTGCTGCACACTTGTTTTCACTTATATTCAATGTCAAAACACGTGTTTGATCTAATGCTCTGTGAATGAAATAGGTTTTTCATGTTTGATTTCCAAGCAATTAGCTAAATATGCTACTATTCACTTGTTTTCACTTACAACTAATATCAAAACGGTGGTTTTACTTAGCACACTTTGAATGAAGGAGGTTCTCCATTTTTCAAAATTTAAGCAAGGTATTTCCTTAATAGAATACAAGTCACTTCTTCTCACTTACAATAAATGAAAAAACAGTGCTTTTACTTTTGTGAATTTAAATGGTTCTTCAGTTTTGGACACTAAACACCTTAGTTAATTCCTGCTTCATCCTTCTTTTCACTTACAATCAATATCAAAGAAGTGGTGATACATAAGATTCTGTGAATGCAGTCATTACTTCACTTGTGAAAACCAATCAAGTCCTTGTTTAATTGGCTGCTATGCATTTGTATTCACTTAAAATACATACCAAAACATTGGTTTTATCAAATGCTCTGTGAATGTAGGTGGTTCTTCAACTTTGAAAACTAAGAAAATTACTTCTTTATTTGGCTGCTATGGCACTTGTTTTCATTAAATCAATGTCAAAATATTGGTTTACCTAATGCTCTGTGAATGCAGTAAGTTATTCAATTTTTAAAACTAAGCAAGTTACATATTTATTTGAATGCTAAGTACATGTTTTCACTTACAATGTCAATATGCTGGTTTTACCTAATACACTGAATACAGTTGTTTCTTCAAGTTGTGAAAACAAAGCAAGTTACTTTTTCATTGGGAGATATGCACTTGTAGTCGCTTACAATCAATGACAAAACACTGGTTTACCTAATGCTCTTGGAATACAGTAGTTTCTATAGTTGGGAAAACTAAGCAATTTACTTCTTTAAATGAATTGTATGCACTTGTTTTCACTTGCAGTCAATGGCAAATAAGTTGTATTGCCAAGCACTCTGTGAATGCAGCAGTTTCTTCATTTGTGAAAATAAAGCATGTTACTTCTTTAATTCATTGTTATGCACTTTAAAAAATTACAACCAATGTGAAAAACCATAGTTTTACCTAATATTCTGGGAATGCAGTAGTTTCATCATTTGTGAAAACTAAGTTATTTCTTTCATGGGCTGCTACACATTTGTTTTCACTGATATTAAAAATCAAAACACATGTTTGACCTAATGCTCTGTGAATGAATGAGGTTCTTCAGTTTTGAAAACTAAGCAAGTTGCTTGTTTAATTGCCTTCTACACACTTATCTTCAATTACAATCAATGTCAAAACACTGGTTTTACCTAATAATCTGTGATGGAGTACGTTCTTCAGTTTTTTGTTTGTTTGTTTTTTTTTTTTTGGAGTTCTTTTTGATTGAATCTTAGGAAATGCAGGAGTTATCTTAAGTTTGGTTAAAGTTAACATTTTTGTTGTTGTTGTTGAGTCATGGACACCCCTGAGAATTTGACAAAAACTATGGACCTTCTCTTCAGAAAAATGTACAAATGAGTAAAAAGATAAGAATCTCTATTCAATTTCAGAGGTTTAAGGCCTTCCTCTAATTGTTCATGGGTAGTTTCATGACCTGGAGATTAAGAATCCTGCTTGAAAAATTAGACACGAAGACATGATTTACTTTATATTTTTACAAAATATGCATCAATTTAAACCACATTTTATAAGCTGTTTCTTCCCCTTAAGATGTTTAATGTATCTACATGAAACCAGGAGAGTGCTGGAGATACTACACAACTAAAATACTGGTTAGGATGTGACCAGTAGGACAGCCTTATTTCTAGAAACAAAGAGTGATTTAAATATTATTTGTAAAACAATTCACCAATGCTATTACTATATTAGTAACTATTATACAGGCTGGAAATTCAGGGCAATTATTTCCATATAGGAAATATTTATTTTTTTAAAGTACATGGAATTTCATTCTTGATTTCTTCTTAAAATTGTTTTTTTTTTTAATTTTTTGTATTTTTTTATATTTTGAAAAGATGCTTAGATTACATAAATGATACACAAAAATTACAGGTATTCCCATGTTCCCCACCTCCCACATTACCATAACATCCCACATAAACATCTTTCAATAGTGTGGATCATCACCTGCAATGGATATACACAACTTGGGGCTTTGCCACTAAGCATGGGCCATATTTCACATTGTAGACCACACGCTCTCACAAACAGATCTGCATATTATATGCTGATCTAAAATGGCCTATATCTGTCATTGTAATGTCACTCAGGATAATTCTCAAGTCCTGAAAAAGCACCTGTATTACAACTGCTTTTCCCTTCCCTGCTCCAAAATAATCCAGCGGTCACTGGCTCCACCTCACTGTTTTAATTTCTTCCATTGCTTGAATCACAGTATGTCTACAACAGAATACCGTAAGACCACTCTAGTCCATAGCTCTTCCCCCAATCCTGAGGAGTTTGGGTGGTGATGTCCACTCCACTACAAGTAAGAGGGGACTTATATCCCATGGATATGGTGGAAGGGATAATCCTGTCTGCAGCTGCAGGCTCACTCCATTCCCTGTGATGGCCATTGTCCATCATTGTCTCCTCACCAGGTGACTTGGTTGAGTCCATTGAGCTGTAGCATAGTAGTTGCAGCTCCACCAAGAATCCAGGCATAGCTCTCACATGGGCAGGCCAGAGGCTCCAGTCTCTGGAAGTACACCTACAAACTCCAGCATCACATATAGGTTTGAATAGAAGGGACTGAAGGACCATGTGCATGGAAGAATTATTTGATTCCAATTTTGTCACTCTCAGGAGCACAGATTCCAAAGTAAAGCCTGCTGGTAAGGCATCAATCTATGGAGCTATTCCCCCTTATATAGGACCTGGGTGTCTCCAGAGTCCTCAGGAGCCCCTCTGTGTGGGGTGATATCCAATTTGGTGTTCTATGAGATACTACTGAGGTGTGCATAAGTGTTATCTCTGGGATGACCTCCCGACACTCTTTGAAGTCTCTTAGCCACATGAATTCTTTTGTCTTTACCTTTCCCCTTTTATTCAAGGTCTTTTTCCGATCATATTGCCAGTTGTCACTTGGTATTAATCCCTCATTGCCAGGGAGGCTCATCACTGGGAGTCATATCCTATGAAATGTAATGCATTCATATGCTGAGTTTGGCTTAGAGAGAGGCCACATTTGAGCAACAAGGAGGCTCTCAGGTGGCAAATCTTAGGCACCCCATAACAGTAGGCTAAGATTTGATTTAAGAGCAAAGCCTCATAAGGCTAGTCACCAATAACAAGAACCCATCAGTGGAACATCCTCCTTTGCCAAGCACTGCCTCCACACTCGAGGGACTGTTGCTACTCCCTTGGAGAATGTGGCAGAGCTCTACAGCCTGGGTATTCTGTATTCCCTCATTTATTGAGTGATTGTCTACTCACTGTGACCATGCCCCGCCCCTTGATCATTTGAACAATTTTATATATCTTTCATGTATATTCAGGTGAGCTTCCTCCCATGATACCCCATCCCAGACACCCCACAACAATGATCCTCTCCTGCCCCCTCTGTAACACTTCCGTGATCCAAACCTTCCTTGAAGATGTAGCCGATATCATAGCCATATACAATTAATAGGAAAATGAAATAATAAAGATAAATTTAAATATGTGATAAAGTACATGGAAACCTAAGAAAACTCTAGAAATAAAATGAAATTAAAGGATTGGAAAATTTAGAAAATGGGAAAAAAAAACAAAAAAATAAAAAAAAAATTTAAAACCTTTTCCTTTATCACTGCATTATCAGGTGTCCAGACTGTACTGTGGCACCTGCCCCCTCTCACTTCCTAGTGTCTCACTATTTTTCATTTAATTTTCAAGGAAGTTTTAGGTCAAAGCATAGTCACACAGAATACTAGAGACTCTCATATGTCCAACCTCCATCCCCATTCCTCACCCCATATTAAAACCTTTCTCATGTGGAGTAGCATTTTTATATACAGAAAGTGAAACATAGCTACTAAACATTGACAATGTTTTACAGTATAGTTTACAATTTAGATGGTACAGTTTAACAATTTTTGATGATATTTACCATGTCCTGTGTCCATTACTGTAAGGTAATGTAAAACATTTCCCATGACCATTAAATACCCCCTGCTTGATCTTTTCTGTTCCTTCCTCCCTCTCCTCCTGGGGCATATGACATTCCCCTGTCTTGACTCATTGGATGACAAGATTCATAGTTACATGCATCAAGAGATCTTGACATGCTGATTGTCCTTCTCTATTAGGATCCACCCTTGCTCCTAAGAGACACCCACCTGTCTGTTTCTGAGTGAATCGGTCCTCCCAAAGATAGGGGTCCATCTCCCTCCCAATCACCATGTGGGTCTCCACTCCCCAACACAACAAATTATGACAGGATGAACACTCACACCCTTTCCAGAAGCCTACAGCAAATGCACCCCATCCTGAATGTCCCTGCAACTTACACCCTAAACTAGACACTACCTTGTTTTATTGTCATAAGAACATTACTACTCCTTCAATTTTGAAAACTAAGCAAGTTAAGTCTTTAATTTGCTGTTAAACATTTTTTTTAACTTAAAAGAAATGTCAAAACCATGGTTTTACCTAACATTCTGGGAATACAGTAGTTTCTTAATTTATGATAACTAAGGAAATTACTTCTTTATTTGGCTGCTACACACTTGTTGTCTGAACCAATATCAAAATTCTCATTTGACCTAATGTTCTGTCAATGAAGGAGTTTCTTCAGTTTTGAAAAATATGCAAGCTTCTTGTTTATTTGCCTGCTACACACTTGTTTTCACTTCAACAAATGTCACAACCCTGGTTTTACCTAACACTCTTTGAATGAAGGAAAATCTTCAATATTCAAAAATTAAGCAAGGTACTTGTTTAATAGGATACTATTCACTTCTCATTTATAATCAATGAAAAAACACTAGTTTTACATTTGTGGAGGTATGTGGTTCTTCAATTTGGAAAACTGAGCAAGTTACTCATTTAATTGCCTGCTTCACACTTCTTTTCACTTACAGTCAATATCAAAGCAGTGGTGATACATAAGATTCTGTGAATTCTGTCATTTCTTCACTTGGGAAAACCAAGGAAGTCCTTGTTGAATTGGCTGCCATGTACTTCTTTTCACATACAATAAATATCAGAACACTTGCTTTACCTAACACTCTGTGAATGTAGGAGGTTCTTCAATTTTTTTGAAGGTGAAAATTTTTATTTACAGCAAGTCTCCTCCTTACATTTACTAAGTTAGGCATTACTGTAATTCAATACTCCTGGTCAAGAGATTCTGCTACAACAACTGAGAACATATTACAAGGGATGGTCACTATATTAAAGCAAGAGGAATGTGCCAGACTTCAGTTTTGAAAATTAAGAAAATTACTTCTTTATTTGGCTGCTATGGCACTTCTTTTCACTTACATTCAATATCAAATCACCTGTTTTACCTAATGCTCTGTGAATGCAATAGGTTCTTCAGTTTGTAAACTAAGCATGTTAATTGTTTAATTGGCTGCTATGCACTTGTTTTACTAACAATGTCAATATTTTGGTTTTACCTAATACACTGTGATTGAAGTTGTTTCTTCAAGTGGTGAAAACTAACCAAGTTTCTTTTTCATTGGGTGCTATGCACTTGTTTTCACTTACAATCAATGACAAAACAATACATACCCAATGCTCTTGGAATGCAGTTTACAGCAGCCATATAAAGAAGTAATTTGCTTAGATATGTAAAATGAAGAACCTTCTACATTCACAGAGCATAAGGTAAAACCAGTGTTTTATATTTATTGTATGAGAAAACAAGTGCATAGCAGCCAATTAAACAAGGACTAATGCTCTCTGAATGCATGAGTTTCTTCACTTTTGAATTCCAAACAAGTAGTTTAATTTCGTACTATGCACTTATTTCCACTTAAACCCACTTCAAATCCCTGGTTTTGCTTAACACACTGAATGAAGGAGGTTTTTCAATTTTCAAAATTAAGCAAGATATATGTTTAATAAAATACTATACACTTCTTTTCACTTACAATCAATGAAAAAACACTGGTTTTACCTTTGTGAATGTAAGGGGTTATTCAGTTTTGAAAACTATGCAAGTTACTCATTTATTTGTCTTCTAAACAGTTCTTTTCAATTTCAATCAATGTCAAAATGATGGTTTTACCTAACACAGTGAATTGAGGCTTTTCTTCAGTTGTGAAAACTAGGCAAGTTACTTCCATTATTGGCTGATTTGCACTTGTTCTCACAATCAATGAAAAACCACTGGTTTTACCTAACACTTTATGAATGTACGTGGTTCTTCAGTTTGGAAAACTATGCTAATTTAATTGACTGCCAGACTCTTCTTTTCATGTATATTCAATGTCAAAGCACTGGTTTTACCTAATGCTCTGTAAATGCAGTATGTTATCCCTGTTTGTATTCTAAGGAAGTTATTTCTGTTATTTTTTGGTATTTATTCTCAATTACAATCAATGCCAAAACAGTGGTTTTCCCTAATGCTATATGAATGCAGTTGGTCCTTCACTTTTGAATATTAAGCAATTTAGTTCTTAAATTGCATGCTGTACCCTTGTTTTCACTTATGATGTCAATATGCTGGTTTAACCTAATACCCTGAGAATGCAGTTGTTTTATTCAAGTTCTGAAGCTATGCAATTTACTTTTTCATTTTGTGCTATGCACTTGTTTTCACTTACAGTCAATGACAAAACAATGGTTTAACTAAGGTCTTGAAATGCTGTAGTTTCTTCAGTTGGGAAACTAAGCAATCTACTTCTTTAAATGAATGCTATGCACTTGTTTTCACTTACAACAGAGTCAAAATCCTGCTTTCACCGAAAGCTCTGTGAATGAAGTAGGTTCTTGAGTTTTCAAAAATTAAGGAAGCTACTTCATTAATAGGATACTATTCACTTGTTTTCACACACAGTCAGTGCTAAAATGGTGCTTTTACCTAACCATCTGTAAATGCAGGAGTTACTTTCAGTTAAGAAATCTAGGCCCTTAACTTCCTTAATTGGCTGTTTTGCACAAGTTCTCACTTATAATCATTGAAAAAACACTCATTTACCTAACTCCTTGTGAATGTAAGTGGTTCTTCATTTTTGTAAATGAAGCAAATTACTTCTTTATTTGGCTGCTATGGCACTTGTTTTCACTTAGAAATAACTTACCGAATGCCTGTGAATGCAGTACATTCTTCAGTATTGAAAACAAAGCAAGTTACTCATTTAATTGCTTGCTTCACACTTCTGTTCACTTACAATCAATATAAATGCAGTCATTTCTTCATTGTGGAAACAAAGCAAGTCTCTATTATTTTGGCTGCTATGCACTTGTTTTCACTTAAAACCAATGTCAAAACACTGGATTTACCTAAGTCACTGTGAAGGAAGGAAGTTCTTCAGTTATCAGAAATTAAGGAAGGGACTTGTTTAAAAGGATACCATTCACTTGTTTTCACTTACAATGTCAAAATTGTGGTTTTAACTAACCTTCTGAAAATGCAGGAGTTTCTTCAGTTGGGAAAACTAGGCACATTACTTCCTTAATTGGCTGCTTTGCAATTGTTCTCACTTACAATCAATGAAAAAATACTGGTTTTACCTAATGATTTGTGCATGTAAGTGGTTCTTCAGTTTTGAAAACTAAGCAAGTTACCCATTTAATTGCCTGCTTCACACTTCTTTTCACTTGCAATCAATATCAAACCAGTGGGGATACATAAGCTTTGGTGGATGCAGTCATTTATTCACTTAGGTAAACCAAGCAATTCCTTGTTACTTCTTTATTTGGCTGTTATGCACTTGTTTTAACTTACAACCAATGTCAAAACCATGGCTTTACCTAAGGTTCTGTGAATGCAGTAGTTTCTTCATTTGTGAAATCTAAGGAAGTTATTTCTTTAATTGGCTGTTATGCCCTTTTCTTCACTTACATTCAATGTCAAAACACTTGTTTGACCTAATGCTCTGGGAATGAATGAGGTTCTTCAGTTCGGAAAACAAACAAGTTGCTTGCTTAATTGCCTGCTACAAACTTTTCACTTAAAATAAATGTTAGAACTCTGGTTTTACCTAATGCTCTGTGAATGCATGTGGTTTTTCAGTTTTGATTTCCAAGCAAGTAGTTTAATTTGCTGCTATACTCTTATTTTCAATTACAATCAATATCAAATCTCTGGTTTCTGTAACACTCTTTCAATGAAAGAGGTTCTTCAGTTTTCAAAACTTACCAAGGTACTTGTTTAATAGGATACTATTCCCTTCTCACTTACAATCAATGAGAAAACACTGGTTTCACCTAATACTTTGTGAATGTAAGTGGTTCTTTTATTTTTAAAATTAAGCAAGTTACTGATTAAATTACGTGCTTTAAATGTCTTTTCACTTACAATCCATGTGAGTGTAGTGGTGATACATAAAATTATGTGAATGAAGTCATTTCTTCACTTGTGAAACAGAAGCAAGTCCTTTCATTTGCCGCAATGACCTTTTTTTCACATGCAATCAATATTAAACCACTGGTTTTTCCTAATGACCTGTAAATGTAGGAGGTGCTTCAGTTTGGAAACCTAACCAAGTTTCTTGTTAATTGGCTGCTATGCACTTGTTTTCCCTTAAATGTCAATATGCAGGTTTTACCTAATATGCTGATAATGCAGTTATTTATTCAAATTGTGAAAACTAAACAAGTTGCTTTTTCTTTGGGTGCTATGCACTTGTTTTCACTAACAATCAATGACAATACAATGATTTACCTAACGCTCTTGGCATGCAGTAGTTTTTTTCAGTTGGGAAAACTAAGAAAGAAAGTTACTTCTTTAAATGAATGCTACACATTCATTTTCGCTTACAGTCAATCACAAATCGGTTGTGATATCTAATATGCTGAGAATACAGTAGTTTCTTCAGTTGTGAAAACAAAGCACATTACTTATTTATTGGATACTATGCACTTGTTTTAAATTACAACCAATCAAAACATGGTTTTATCTAAAGTTCTGGAATGTAGTAGTTTCTTCATTTGTGAAAACTAAGGAAGTTATTTCTTTAATTGGCTGCTATTCACTTTTTTCCCATAACAGCCAATATCAAAAACCATGGTTTTATTTAACATTCTGGGAGTGAAGTAGTTTCTTCATTTGTGAAAAATGAGGATTTTAAGTCTTTAATTTACTGCTGTGCACTTGTTTTCACTTTCAATCAATGTCAAAACACTGGTTTTACCTAACAAATGGTGAATGAAGGAGGTCTTTCCATTTCAAAAATTAAGCAAAGTCCTTGTTTAATAGGATAGTGCTCACTAATTGTCACAATCAATGAGAAAACACTGGTTTTACCTAATGCTTTGTGAATGTAAGTGGTCAGTTTTGAAAACTAAGCAAGTTACTCATTTAATTGCCTGCTTCACACTTCTTTTCACTTGCAATCAATGTCAAAACTGTGGTGATACATAAGATTCTGTGAATGCAGTCCTTTCTTCACTTGTGAAAACCAAGCAAGTCCGTGTTTAATTGGCTGCTATGCAATTGTTTGACCTACAATAAATATCAAAACATTGATTTTACCTAACGCTCTGTGAATATAGGAATTTCTTCAGTTTTGAATTCTAAGAAAATTACTTCTTTATTTGACTGCTATGGCACTTGTTTTCACTTACCATCAATGTCAAATCACTGATTTTACCCAATTCTCTGTGAATGCCCAAGTTCCTTCAGTTTTGAAAACTGAGCAAGTTACTTGTTAAATTGGCTAACATGCACTTGTTTTCATTTACAATGTCAATATGCTGGTTTTACCTAATATGCTCAATTTGCAGTTGTTTCTTCGCTTTGTGAAAATTAAACAAGTTACTTTCTCGTTGGTTGCTCTGCACTTGTTTTCACTTATAATCCATGACAAAACAATTGTTTACCTAACCCTGTTGGAATGCATTAGTTTCTTCAGTTGAGAAAACCATGCAATTTACTTTTTTCAATTAATTCTAAACACTTGTTTTCACTTACAGTTAATGGTAAATCAGTTGTGATACATAACACTCTGTGAATGCAGTAGTTTCTTCAATTGTGAAAACTAAGCCTGTTTCTTCTTTAATTGGCTGCTATGCACTTGTTTAAATTTACAACCAATTTCAAATCCATGGTTTTACCTAACATTATGGGAATGCATTAGTTTTGTCTTTTGTGAAAACTAAGGAATTTATTTCTTTCATTGGCTGCTATGCAATTGTTTTCTCTTACATTCAATATGAAAACACTCGTTTGACCTAATCTCTGTGAAAGAATGAGGATCTTCAATTTTGTAAATTAAGCAAGTTGCTTGTTTAATTGCCTGCTACACACTTGTGTTCCCTTACAATCAATATCAAAACATTGGTTTCCCTAATGCTCTGGGAATGCAGGAGTTTCTTCAGTGGTGAAAACTAGGTGCATTACTTCCTTAATTGGCTGATTTGCCAGTGTTGTCACAATAATAAAAAAACATTCATTGTAACTAAAGCTTTGTGAATATAAGTGGTTCTTCAGTCTGTAAAACTATGCAAGTGATACATTTAATTGCCTGCTGCACCCCTCTTTTCACTTATAATCAATGTCAAAGCACTGCTTTACCTAATGCTCTGTGAATGCAGTAGGTTATTCTCTTTTGAATTCTAAGCAATTTATTTGTCTTATTTGCTGATATTTATTCTCACTTACTGTCAATGCCAAAGCAGTTGTTTTACCTAATGCTGTATGAATGCAGAAGGCCCTTCAGTTTTGAAAACTATGGAAGTTACTTATATAATTGGCTGTTATGCACTTGTTTTCACTTACATTGAATGTTAAAACACTGGCTTTATCTGATCCTCTGTGAAGCAAGAGATTCTTCTGTTTATAAATCTAAGCAAGAAGTTTAATTTGCTTCTATGCATTTGTTTTCACTTACAACCAATGTCAAATCCCTGGTTTTATTTAACACTCTGTGAATGAAGGGGATTCTTCCATTTCCAAAAATTAAGCAGGATTTTATAGGATACTATTAATTTCTTCTCACTTACAATCTTTGGAAAAACACTGATTTTACCTTTGTGAATGTAAGTGGCTCTTCAGTTTTAAAAATTAAGCAAGTAACTCACTTAATTGCCTGCTACACAAATCTTTTCACTTACAATCAATGTCAAAGCACTGGTTTTACCTAATGCTCTGTGAATGCAGTAGGTTATTCTGTTTTGAATTCTAAGCAAGCTACTTGTTTTATTTGTTGGTATTTATTCTCACTTACAATCAATACCAAAAGAGTGATTTTACCTAATGCTCTATGAATTCACGTGGTCCTTTAATTTTGAAAACTAAGCAAGTTACTTTTATAATTGGTTGTTATGGTCTTGTTTTCACTTGCAATCAATGTCAAAATGCTGATATTACTTAATACCAATAGTTAACGCAATAGTTTCTTCAGTTGTGAAAACTAAACAAGTTAATTTTTCAATTGGTGTTCTGCAATTGTTTTCACTTACAACAAATATCAAATCCCTGGTTTTCCCTAATGCTCTGAATGAAGGAGGTTCTTCAGTTTTAAAAAATTAAGAATGGTAATTTTTAAATAGGATTCTATTCGTTTTCACAAATAATTAATGTGAAAAACCTGTTTTTTCCTAACATTCTGTGAATGAGGGAGGTTCTTCAATTTTCAAAATTGAGCAAGATACTTTTAAAAAATATTATCGTAATCACTTCTTCTCACTTACAATCAATGAAAATACATGGATTTTATCCAATGCTTTGTGAAGGTAAGTGGTTCTTCAGTTTTGAAAACTAAGCAAGTTACTCATTTAATTCCCTGCTTCACACTTTTTTTTAACTTAAAATCAATTTCAATGCAGTGGTGATACATAAGATTCTGTGAATGCTGTCATTTTTTTCACTTGTGAAAACCAAGCAGGTTCTTGTTTAATTGTCTGTTATGCACTTGTTTACAGATACTATAAATATCAAGTCACTGATTTTACCTAATGCTCTGTGAATGTAGGAGGTTCTTCAGTTTTGAAAACTAAGCAAATTATTCTTTGGCTGCTATGGTACTTAATTTCACTTACAATCAAATCAAAACTCTGGTTTTATGTAATGCTATGTGAATGCAGCAAGTTCTTCAGTTTTGAAAACTAAGCAAATTACTTGATTAATTGGCTACTATCCACTAGTTTTCCCCTTCAATATCAATATGCTGGTTTTACCTAATATTGTGAGAATGCAGTTGTGTATTTAAGTTGTCAAAGTAAAGAAGTTGCTTTTTCATTGGGTGTTATGTGCTTTTATTCACTTATAATCAATGAAAAAGAATAGTTTACCTAATGCACTCGGAATGCAGTAGTTTCTTCATTTGGTAAAACTAAGCCATTTACTTCTTTTAATGAATGCTACACACTTGTTTTCACTTATAGTTAATGGCAAATCTGTTGTGATAACTAACACACTGGGAATGCAGTAGTTTCTTCAGTTGTGAATACTTAACATGCTAATTCTTTAATTGGCTTCTTTGCACTTGTTTTAACTTACAACCAATGTCAAAACCATGGTTTTACCTAATGCTCTCTGAATCCAGTAGCTTATTCTGTCTTGAATTCTAAGCAAGTTACTTGTGTTATTTCCTGTAATTTATTCTCACTTACAATCCATGCCAAAACAGTGGTTTTACCAAATGCTCTAAGAATGCAGGAGTTCCTTCAGTTTTGAAAACTAAGAAAGTTACTTATATAATTGCCTACTTCACAGGTCTTTTCAATTACAATCAATGTAAAATCACTGGTTTTATCTAATGCTCTGTGAATGCATGATATTCTTCAGTTTTGAATTCCAGCAAGTACTTTAATTACTGCTATGCACTAGTTTTCACATATAACCAATGTTGAAACCCTGGTTTTACATGATACAGTGTGACTGTAGGAGGTTCTTCAATTTTGAAAATTTAAGCCAGGTACTTGTTTAATAGCATACTATTCTCTTCTTCTGATTTAAAATCAATGTGAAAACACTGGTTTTACATAATGCTTTGTGAATGTAAGTTGTTCTTCAGTTTTAAAATCTAAGCAAGCTACTCATTTAATTGCCTAATTCACACTTCTTTTTACTTGCAATCAATATCTAAGCAGTGGTGCTATACACTTGTTTTCTCTTACAGTCAATGGCAAATACATTGTGATAGCTAAAAATCTATGAATGCAATAGTTTCTTCAGTTTTGAAAACTAAGCTAGTTGCTTGTTTAATTGGCTGCTATGCACTTGTTTTCACTTACAATACATATCAAAACACACTTGCTCCTTAACACTCTGTGACTTTAGGTGGGTCTTCAGTTTGAAAACTAAGAATATTCTTCTTTTTGGCTGCCATGGCAGTTGTCTTCATTGCAATGAATGTCAAAACACTTGTTTAACCTAATGCTCTGGGAATGCAGTAGGTTCTTCATTTTTGAACACTAAGAAAGTTAATTATTTAATTGACTGCTAAGTACTTGTTTTCACCTACAATGTCAATATGTTGGTTTTGCCTGATACACTGAGAATGCAGTTGTTTCTTCAAGTTGTGAATTCTAAGCAAGTTACTTTTTTATTTGTTACTATTCACACATTTCATTTACAATCAATGTCAAAACCCTGGTTTTACCTAATGCTCTGTGAATGAAGGCAGTTCTTCAATTTTCAAAAATTAAGCAAGGTACATGTTTAATAGGATACAATTCACTTCTACTTAATCAATGAAAAAACACTGGTTTAACCTAACACTTTGTGCATGTAATTGATTCTCCAATTTAGACACCTAAGCAAGTTACTCATTAATTGCCTGCTTCATACTTCTTTCCACTTACAATCAATGTCAAAGCAGTAGTGAAGCATAAGATTCTGTGAATGCAGACTTTTTTTTAACTTATGAAAGCCAAGCAAGTCTTGTTTATTTGGCTGCTATGCACTTTGTTTTCACATACAATATGTATCAAAACACTGGTTTTACCTAACCTCTGTGAATGTAGGAGGTTCTCCAGTTTTGAAATCTATGCAAATTGCGTCTTTTTATGGCTGCTATGGTATTTGTTTTCACTTAAAATCAATGTCAAAACAGTGGTTTTACCTAATTGTGAATGCACGGGATTTCCTCAGTTTGCATTCCAAGAAAGTAGTTTAATTTGCTGCTATGCACTTATTTTCACTTCCAACTGATGTCAAAACCTTGGTTTTACCTACACTCTGTGAATGAATTAGGTTCTTCAAATTTCAAAAATTAAGCAAGTTACTTGTTTTATAGGATACTATTCACTTCTGCTCACTTACTATCAATGAAAAAACACTGGTTTTACCTGTGCGAATGTAAATCATTCTTCAGTTTTGTAAACTAAGCAAGTTACTCATTTAATTCCTCCTTCACCCTTCTTTTCACTTACAATAAATACCAAAGCAGTGGTGATACATACATTTCTTCACTTGTGAGAACCAAGCAAGTCATTTTTAATGGCCTGCTACAAACGTGTTTTCATTTACAATCTATGTCACAACAGTTGTTTTACCTAATTCCCTGTGAATGCAGTTCATTCTTCAGCTTTGAAAGCTAAGCATGTTATTTTTTTAATTGGCTGCTATGCACCTATTTTCACTTAAAATAATGACAAAACAATGGTTTACCTAAAGCTCTTGGAATGCAGTAGTTTATTCAGTTGGGAAAACTAAGCAATTTACTTCTTTAAATGATTGCTATGAACTTGTTTTCTCTTACCATCCATGGAAAATCAGTTGTGATGCCTAAAACTCTGTGAATGCAGTAGTTTCTTCTGTTGTGAAAGCAAAGCACATTGTTCTTTAATATACTGCTATGCACTTGTTTTAATTTACAACCAATATGAAAACCATCATTTTACCTAACTTCCTGGGAATTCAGTAGATTCTTCAACTGTGAAAACTTAGGAAATAATTTCTTTAATTAGCTTCTATGCACTTGTTTTCACTTACATTCAATATCAAAACACTTGTTTGACCTAATGCTCCTTGAACAAAGGAAGTTCTTCAGTTGTGAAAACTAATAAAATTGCTTGTTTTATAGCCTGCTACACACTACTTTTAACTTACAATCAATATCAAAACACTGGTTTTACCAAATGCTTTGTGAATGTATGTGGTTCTTCAGGTTGGAAAAACATGGAAGTTATGCATTTAATTGCCTGCTGCACAGTTCTTTTCCTTTACAGTCAATGTCAAAGCACTGTTTTTACCTAATGCTCTGTTAATGTAGGAGGTTATTCTCTTTTGAATTCTAAGTAAGTTTCTTGTGTTATTTGGTGGTGTTTATTCTCACTTAAAATCAATGCCAAATCAGTAATTATACCTAATGCTGTATGAATGCAGGAGGCCCTTCAGTTTTAAAAACTAAGAAAGTTACATGTATAATTGACTTGTGCATTTGTTTTCATTTACAATGTCAAAATAATGTCTTTAGCTAACACTTGTGAATGCAGTAGTTTCTTCTGTTGTGAAAACTAAGCAATTTACTTTTTCATTTGATGCTCTGCACTGTTTTTCACTTGCACACAATGTCAAAACCCTGGTTTTACCTAATGCTCTGTGAATGCAGAAGAAGTTTCAGTTTTGTAAGTAAGCAAGTTACTTGTTCAATTAGCTGCTATGCACTTGTTTCAACACTTCCTATGTCAATATGCTGGTGTTACCTAATATACTGGGAATGCAGTTGTTTCTTCTAGTTGTGAAAACTAATCAAGTTTCTTTTTCATTGGGTGCTAAGCACTTGGTTTCACTAACACTCAATAAGCAAACAATGGTTTACCTAATGCTCTTGGAATGCAGTATTTTCTTCAGTTGTGAAAACTAAACAAGTTACTTCTTTAATTGGCTGCTATGCACTTGTTTTAACTTAAAACCAATGTCAAAACCATGGTTTTACCTAATTTTCTTGGAATGAAGTAGTTTCTTCATTTGTGAAAAATTAGGAAGTTATTTCTTTAATTGGCTGTTACGCTCTTTTTTTCACTTACATTCATTGTCAAAATGCTGGTTTTACCTAATACTTGTTAATGCAGTATTTTCTTTGGTTATGAAAACTAAGCAAGTTACTTTTTCATTTGGTGCTATGCACTGCTTTTCACTTACAACCAATGTCAAAACGCTGATTTTACTTAATGCTCTGGGAATAAAGTAGGTTTTTCAGTTCTCAAAAATTATGGAAGGTACATGTTTAATAGGATACTATTCTCTTGTTTTCACTTACACTCAATGTCAAAATGGTGGTTTTACCCAGCTCACTGTAAATTCAGGAGTTTCTTCAGTTTTGAAAACTAGGCACATTACTTCCCTAATTGGCTGCTTTGTACTTGTTCTCTCTTGAAATCAATGAAAAAGCACTGGTTTTACCTAATGCTTTGTGAATGTATATATTTTTCAGTTTTGAAAATTAAGCAAGTTACTCATTTAATTGACTGCTTCAACCTTCTTTTCAATTACAATCAATGTCAAATCATTGGTGATACATAAGTTTCTGTGAATACAGTCAATTTTTCACTTGTGAAAACCAAGCAAGTCCTTGTTTAATTGGCTGCTCTTCATTTGTTTTCACATACAATAAATATCAAAACACTGGTTTTACCTAACTCTCTGAATGTAGGAGCCTCCTCAATTTTGAAAACTTAGCGAATTACTTCCTTATATGGATGCTATGACACTTGTTTTTACTTACAAATAATGTCAAAACCATGGTTTTACCTAAGGCTCTGTGAATGTAGTAGGGTAGCCTTTTTTGAAAACTTAGGAATTTACTTCTTTAATTAGCTGCTATGCACTTGTTTTCACTTACAATGTCAATATGCTGTTTTTATCTAATACATTGACAATGCAGTTGTTTCTTCAGGTGGGGAAAACTATGCAAGTTACTTTTTCATTGGGTGCTATGCAAATGTTTTCACTTACAATAAATGTCAAAACACTGGTTTTAACTAATGCTCTGGGAATGCATGAGGTTTTTCAGTTTTGAATTCCAATCAAGTAATTTAATTTGCTGCTATGCACTTGTTTTCACTTACAACCAATGTCAAAGCCCTGGATTTACCTAACAACCTGTGGATGAAGGGGGTGCCTCAATTTTCAAAAATTAAGCAAAGGACTTGTTTAATAGGATGCTATTCACTTCTCACTTGCAATCAGGGAATAAACACTGACTTTACCTTTGTGAATGTAGGTGGTTCTTCAGTTTGGAAAACTATGCCAATTAATCATTTATATGCTTGCTGCACATTTCTTTTCACTTTCAATCAATGTTTAAGCACTTTTTTCCTAATGTTCTGAGAATGCTGTAGGGTAATCTATTTTGAATTCTAAGAAAGTTATTTTTGTCATTCCCTATCATTTATTCTCACTTACAATCAATGCAAAAACAGTGGTTTTATTTAATTCTCTATGAATGCAGAAGGCCCTTCAGTTTTGAAAACTAAGCAAGTTACTCATATAATTGCCTGGCACACACATCTTTTCCCTTACAATCAATGTCATTATGGTGATTTTATCTAATGCTCCATGAATGCAGAAGTTTATTCAGTTGAGAAAACATCTTTACTTACATCCTTACTTAGCTGCTTTGCACTTATTCACAAAAACAATTTAAAAACACTGGTTTTACCTAATGCTCTGTGAATGCAGTAGGGTTTTCAGTTTTGAAAACTAAGCAAGTTACTTGTTTCTTTGGCTGCTATGCACTTGTTTAAACATAAAATGTCAATATGGTGCTTTTACTTAATATACTGAGAATGCAGTTGTTCCTTCAAGTTTTGAAAACTAAGCAAGTTATTTTTTTCATTGGGTGCTATGCACTTGTTTTCATTTACAATCAATGACAAAACTATGGTTCTCCTAATGCATGTGGAATGTAGTACTTTTCCATTTGTGAAAACTAGGCACATTATTTCTTTAATTTGAAGCTTTGCCCTTGTTTTCACAGACAATGTCAAAACAGTCGTTTTATATAAAGCTCTGTGAATGCAGTAGGCTATTCAGTTTTGAAAAAAAAACAAATTATTTGTTTAATTTGTTGCTATGCACTAGTTTTCACTTACAATATCAATATGCTGGTTTTATCTATTATGTTGAGAATGCAATTGTTTCTTCAAGTTGTGAAAATTAGCAATATACTTTTTCATTCGGTGCTATGCACTTGTTTTCACTTACAATTAAGAAAAAACAATGGTTTACCTAATGAACTTGGAATGCAGTAGTTTCTTTCACTGGGAAAACTAAGCAGTTTACCTCTATAAATGACTGCTATACACTTGTTTTCACTTTCAATCAATGGCAAATCAATTATGATACCTAAAAGTCTGTGAATACAGGAGATTCTTCAGTTGTAAAAAGTAAGTGCTTTTTTTTCATGAATTGGCTGTTATGCACTTGTTTTAACTTATGACCAATGTTATAAACATTGTTTTACCTAACATATTGGGACTGCAGTAGTTTCTTCCTTTGTGAAATCTAAGGAAATAATTTCTTTAATTGGATACTACTTGCTTGTTTTCACTTACCTTAAATATCAAAACACTTGTTTGACCTAATTCTCTGTGACAAGGAGGTTCTTCATTTTTGAAAAGTAAGAAAGTTGCTTGTTTTATTGCCTGCTACACACTTGTTTTCACTTACAATCAATTTCAAAACACAGATATTTCTTAGTGCTCTGTGAATGCATGTTCTTCAGTTTGAATTCCAAGCAAGAATTTAAATTTGCTGCTATGCACTTGTTTTCACTTACAACCAATATCAAAACCCTGGTTTTACCCAAGACTCTGTAAATGAAGGAGGTTCTCCAATTTTCAAAAATTAAACATGATTCTTGTTTAATAGGATACTATTTACTTCTTCTCACTTACAAATAAAGTAAAACACTGGTTTTACCTTTATGAATATAAGTGGTTCTTCAGTTTTGAAAACTAAGCAAGTTACTCATTTAATTGCCTGTTGCACACTTCCTTTCACTTTCAATCAGTGTCAAAACTCTGGTTTTCCTAATGTTCTGTGAATGCAGTAAGTTAGTCTGTTTTGAATTCTAAGCAAGTTACTTGTATTATTTGCTGGTATTTATTCTCACATGCAATCAATGCCAAAACAGTGGTTTTACCTAAAGTTCTATGAATGCAGGAGGTCCTTCATTTTGAAAACTAATAAAGCTACTTGTGTAATTGGCTGTTACACACTTGTTTACACTTATAATGAATGGTAAAACATTGGCTTTATGTAATCTCTGTGAAAGTATGAGGTTTTTCAGTCTATAATTCTAAGTAAGTAGTTTAATTTGCTGCTATGCACTTTTTTCACTTATATCCATTGTCAAAACCCTGGTTTTACCTAACACTCTGAGAATGAAGGAGGTTTTTCCATTTTCAATAATTAAGCAGGGCTTTTTAGGATATTATTCACTTCTCAATTACAGTCATTGAAAAAACCCTGGTTTTACCTTTGTGAATATCATTGGTCCTTCACTTTTGAAAACTAAGCAAGTTATTCAATTAATTGCCTGCTACACACAACTTTTCACTTACAATCAATGTCAAAATGGTAGTTTTGCCTAACAATCTGTGAATGCAGGCATTTTCAGTTGTGAAACTGGGCATTACACTTCCTTACTTAGCTGCTTTGCACTTGTTCTCACAATCAATTGAAAAACACTGGTTTTACCTAATGCTCTGTGAATTCACTGGGCTCTTCAGTTTTGAAAATCAAGCAATTTATTTGATTAATTGGATGCTATGCATTTGTTTTCACATACAATGTTGATATGGTGCTTTTATCTAATATGCTGAGAATGCAGTTGTTCCTTGAAGTTGTGAAAACTAACGAAGTTACTTTTTCATTAGATACTATGCAGTAGTTTTCACTTACAATCAATGACAAAACAGTGCATTTCATATTGCTTCTGGAATGCAGTGGTTTCATCAGTTATGAAAACTAAGAAGTTTGCTTCTTAAATGACTCCTACACACTTGTTTTCACTTACACTCAATGGCAAATCAGTTGTGATACCTAACACTTTGTGAGTGCAGTAGTTACTTTAGTTGTGGAAACTAAGCACTTTATGTTTTTTAATTGGCTGCTATGTACTTGTTTTAACTTACAACCAATGTCAAAACCATGGTTTTACCTAAAATTCTGGGAATACAGTAGATTCTTCATTTGTAAAACCAAAGGAAGCTATACCTTGAATTGGCTGCTACACACTTGTTTTCACTTACATTCAATATCAAAACACTTCTTTGTCCGAATGCTCTGTGAAAGAAGCAGATTCTTCAGATTTGAAGACTAAGTAACTTGCTCGTTTTATGGCCTCCTACACCCTTGTTTTCACTTACAATCAATGTCAAAACACAGATTTTACTTAATGCTCTGTGAATGCATGAGTTTCTTCAGTTTTGAATTCCAATCAAGTATTTTAATTTGCCACTATACACTTGTTTTCTCTTACAACCAATGTCAAAACCCTGGTTTTACCTACCACTCTGTGAATGAAGTAGGTTTTCCAATTTTCAAAAATTAAGCTAGGTTCTTATTTAATAGGATACTATTCACTTCTTCTCACTTACAAATAATGAAAAAAAACACTGGTTTTACCTTTATGAATGAAAGTGGTTATTCAGTTTTGAAAACAGAGCAAGTTACTCATTTAATTGCCTGCTGCACACAACTTTTCACATACAATCAATGTCAAAACCCTGGTTTACCTAATATTCTGTGAATGCAGTAACTTATTCTGTTTTGAATTCTAAGCAAGTTACTTGTATTATTTGCTGGTATTTATTCTCACTTACAATCAATGCCAAAACAGTGGTTTTATCAAATGGTCTATGAATTCAGGAGGTCCTTCATTTTGAAAACTAAGGAAGTTATTTGTATAATTGGATATTACACACCTGTTTTCACTTATAATGAATGGTAAAGCACTGGCTTTACCTAATCTCTGTTAAAGGATTAGGTTTTTCAGTTTATAATTCCAAGCAAGTAGTTTAATTTGCTGCTATGCACTTGTTTTCACTTACATCCATTGTCAAAACACTGGTTTTTCCTAACACTCTGTCAATGAAGGAGGTTCTTCCTTTTTCAATATTTAAGCAGGGTTTTTTAGGATACTATTAACTTCTTTCACTTCCAGTCAGTGAAAAAACACTAGTTTTACCTTTGTGAATGTAATTGGTTATTCACTTATGAAAACTAAGCAAGTTATGCAATTAATTGCCTGCTACACACATCTTTTCACTTACAATCAATGTCAAAATGGTGGTTTTTGCATAACAATCTGTGCATGCAGCTGTTTTCAGTTGTGGAAATTAGGCACATTACTGCATTACTTAGCTGATTAGCACTTGTTCTCACATTCAGTGAAAAAACACTGGTTTTACCTAATGCTCTGTGAATGCAATGGGCTCTTCAGTTTTGAAAATTAAGCAACTTACTTGTTTAATTGGCTGCTATGCACTTGTTTTCACATACAATGTTGATATGGTGCTTTTATCTAATATGCTGAGAATGCAGTTGTTCCTTGAAGTTGTGAAAACTAACGAAGTTACTTTTTCATTAGATACTATGCAGTAGTTTTCACTTACAATCAATGACAAAACAGTGCATTTCATATTGCTTCTGGAATGCAGTGTTTTCATCAGTTATTAAAACTAAGCAGTTTATTTCTTAAATGACTGCTATGCACATGTTTTCACTTACAGTCAATGGCAATGCAGCAGTGATACCTAACAAACTGTGAGTGTGGTAGTTACTTCAGTTGTGAAAACTAAGCACTTTACTTCTTTAATTGGCTGCTATGCACTTGTTTTCACATACAACCAATGTCAAACCATGGTTTTACCTAACGATCTGAGAATGCAGTAATTTCTTCATTTGTGAAAACAATGGAAGTTATAATTTTAATTGGCTGCTTGTTTTCACTTACATTCAATATCAAAACACTTCTTTGTCCTAATGATCTGTGAATGAAGGAGGTTCTTCAGCTTTGAAAAATAAGCAAATTACTTGTTTAATTGGCTGCTATTCCCCTTTTTTCACTAACAATGTCAATATTTTGGTTTTGCCTAATATAATGAGATTGAACTTGTTTCTTCAATTGTGGAAAACTAATTAAGTTACTTTTTCATTGCTGCTATGCACTGGTGTTTACTTACAACCAATGTCAAAACCAAAGTTTTACCTAATGTGATGGGAATGTAATAGTTTCATCATTTATGAAAACAAAGGTAGTTATTACTTTAATTGGCCACTGTGCACTTGTTTTTACTTACATTCCATATCAAAACACTTATTTTACCTAATGCTCTGTGAATGAAGGAATTTCTTCAGTTTTGAAAACTAAGCAATTTAATCACTTAATTGCCTGATATACACATCTTTTCACTTAAAATCAATGTCAAAGCAGTGATGATACATAAGATTCTGTGAATGCAGTCATTATTCACTTGTGAAAATCAAGCAAACCCTTGTTTAATTAGCTGCTATGCACCTGTTTTCACATACAGCAAATATCAAAACACCGGTTTTTCCTAATATTCTCTGAATGGGGGAGGTTTTAGTTTTGGAAACTAAGCAAATTACTTCTTTATTTGGCTGCTATGGCAGTTGTTTTCTCTTATAATCAATGTCAAATCACTGGTGTTATGTAATGCTCTGTGAATGCTGTATGCTCTTCAGTTTTGAAAACAAAGCAAGTTACTTGTTTAATATGCTGCTACATACTTGTTTTCACTTACAATATCATATTTTTACCTATTATGCTGAGAGTGCAGTTTTTACCTTAGAGTTGTGAAATCTAAGCAAGTTACTTTATTGACTGTTATGCACTTGTTTTCACTTACAATCAATGACAACACAATGGTTTACCTTATGCTATTGGAATGCCGTATTTTCTTCAGCTTTGAAAATGAAGCATGTTACTTCTTTAATTGGCTGCTATGCCTTCATTTTAACTTCCAACCAATGTCAAAACCATGGTTTTACCTACCATTGTGGGAATGCAGGAGTTTCTTCATTTATGAAATCTAAGGAAGTTATTTCTTGAATTGTCTTCTATGCACATGTTTTCACTTACATTCAATAGCTAAAACACTAGCTTGACCTAATGCTCTGTGAATGAAGGAGGTTCTTCAGTTTTGAAAACGAAGCAAGTTGCTTGTTTAATTGCCTGCTACACAAGTGTTTTCACTTACAATCATATTAAAACATTGGGTTTACCTAATGCTCTGTGATTGCATGAGGTTTCTTCCGCTTGAACTCCAAGAAAATACTTTAATTTGCTGCTATGAACTTTTTTTCACTTACAACTAATGTCAAAACAGTGGTTTTTCCTAATGCCCTGTGAATGAAGGAGGTTCTTCAATTGTCAAAAATTAAGCAATTGGTTCTTCAGTTTAGAGACCTAAGCAAGTTGCTTATTTAATTTTCTGCTTCACACTTCTTTTCACTTACATCCTGTGTCAAAACAGTGGTGATACATAAAATTCTGTGCATGCAGTCATTTCTTCACTTGTGAAAACCAAGCAAGTTCTTGTTTAATTGGCTGCTGTTCATTTTTTTTCATATACAATAAATATCAAAACACTGGTTTTACCTAACACTCTGTGAATGTAGGAGGTTCTTCAGTTTTGAAATCTAAGCAAATCACTTCTTTATATGGTTGGTATGGTACTTGTTTTCACTTACAACCAATGCCAAAACAGTGGTTTTAAGTAATGCTCTGTGAATGCATGAGGTTCTTCACTTTTGAATTCCAAGCAAGGAGTTTAATTTGCTGCTATGCTATTGTTTTCACTTACAACCAATGTCAAAACATTAGTTTTACCTAACAATTGGTGAATTGGTTTTTGTCAATTTTCAAAAATTAAGCAAGGTTCTTGTTTAATAGGATACTGTTCACTTCTTCTCACTTAAATTCAATCAGAAAAACACTGTTTTTAACTTTGTTAGTGTAAGTGGTTCTTCATTTTTAAAACAGAGCAAGTTACTAGTGTAATTACCTGCTACACACTTCTTTTCACTTACAATCGATGTCAAAATGGTGGTTTTACCTAATGCTCTGTGAATGCAGGAGTTTCTTCAGTTGTGCAATCTATGCATGTTACTTCCTTAATTAGCTGCTTTACACTAGCTCTCACAATCAATGAAAAAATCACTAGTTTTACCTAATCCTTTGTGAATATAAGTGGGTCTTCAGTTTTGAAAACTATGCAAGTTACTCGTTTAATTGCCTTCTGCACATTTCTTTTCACTTACAATCAATGTCAAAGCAATGGTTTTACCTAATGTTCTGTGAATGAAGTAGGTTATTGTGTTTTGAATTCTAAGCAATTTACTTGTGTTTTTACTCGTATTTATTCTCACTTAAATGAATGCCAAAATAATGATCTATGAATGAAGAGTCCATTCAGTTTTGAAAATGTAGCAAGTTATTATTAAAATTTGCTGTTACAAACGTGTTTTCACTTACATTCAATGTTAAAATGCTGTTTTTACATAGTACTTCTGAATGCAATAGTTTCTTCCATTGTGAAAACTAAGGAAGTTACTTTTTCATTTAGTGCTATGCACTTGTTTTCACTTACAACCAATGTCAAACTCTGGTTTTATGTGATGCTCTATGAATTAGGGAAGTGCTTCATTTTTCAAAAATTAAGGAAGATGCTTATTTAATAGGATACTATTCCCTTGTTTTCACTTAGAATCAATGTCAAAATATCGTTTTTCATAATTCTCTGTAAATGCAGGGGTTTATTCAATTGTGAAATTGAGGAATGTTACCTCCTTAATTGGCTGCTTTGCACTTGTTCTCATTTACAGTAAATGAAAAAACACTGATTTTACCTAAACTTTGTGAATGTAACTGGTTCTTCAGTTTTGAAAACTAAGCAAGTTATTCCTTCAGTTGCCTGCTTCATACATCTTTCACTTACAATCAATGTCAAAGCAGTGGTGATACATAAGATTCTGTGAATTCTGTCATTTCTTCACTTGTGCGAAGGAAGCAATTCCTTCTTTAATTGTTAGTTGTGCTCACATACAATAAATATGAAAACACTGTTTTATCTAATGGTCTGTGAATGTAGGAGGTTCATCAGTTTTGAAAGCTATGCAAATTACTCCTTTATTTGGCTGCTTTGGCACTTGTTTTCACTTACAATCAATATCAAAACACTGGTTTTACCTAATGCTCTGTGAATGCAGTAGGTTATTCTATTTAGAATTCTAAGCAAGTTTCTTATGTTATTTGATGGTATTTATTCTCACTTACAATCAATGCCAAAATAGTGGTTTTACCAAATACTCTGTGATTGTAGGAGATCCTTAAGTTTTGAAAACTATGCAAGTTAATTATATAATTGGATGTTATGCAATTGTTTTCCCTTACTATCAATGTCAAAATTCTGTTTTTACCTAATACTTGTGAATGCAGTATTTTCTTCAGCTGTCAAAATAAACCAAGTTACTCTTTCATTTGGTGCTACACACTGGTTTTCACTTACAACCAATGTCAGAACCCTGGTTTTACCTAACGCTTTGTGAATGAAGGAGGATCTTCAGTTTTGAAAAATTAAGGAAAGTCCTTGTTTAATAAGTTACTATTCACTTCTTTTTACTCATAATAAATGAAAATACATTGGTTTTACCTTTGTGAATGTAAATGGTTCTTCACTTTTCAAATCTAAACAAGTTACTCATTTAATTGTCTGCTACAAATTTCTTTTCACTTACAATCAATGTCAAAATGGTGATTTACCTAACACTCTGAGAATGCAGGAATTTCTTCATTTGTGAAAACTAGGCATGTTACTTCCTTAATTGGCTGCTTTGCACTTGTTTTCACAATCAATGAAATAACATTGGTTTTACCTTATGCTTTGTGAATATGAATGGTTCTTCAGTTTGGAAAACTATTCAACTTTCTCATTCAAATTTCTGCTGCACACTTCTCTTCACTTTCAATCAATGTCAAAGCACTGGTTTTACCTAATGCTCTGTGAATGCCATAGGTTATTCTGTTTTGAATTCCAAGCTAGTTACTTGTGTTATTTGCTTGTATTTATTCTAACTTACAATCAATGCCAAAACAGGGTTTACCTAATACTCTGAATTCAGGAGGTCCTACAGTTTTGAAAACTAAGCAAGATTATTTTATAATTGGCTGTTATGCACTTGCTTTCACTTATAATCAATGCAAAATGCTGGGGTGATAAAATAAGATTCAGTGAATGCTGCCATGACTTCACTTGTGAAAACAAAGCAAATCCGTGTTTAATTGGCTGCTATGCACTTATTTTCACATACAAAAAAATATGAAAATTCTGGTTTCACCTAAGACTGTGAATATATGAGGTTATTCAGTTTTGCAAAGTAAGAATTTACTTCTTTTTTGTCTGCTATGGCACTTGTTTTCACTCATAATCAATGTCAAAACACTGGTTTTGCCAAAGGCTCTGTTAATACAGTATGTTCTTTAGTTTTGAAACCTAAGCAAGTTACTTCTTTAATTGGCTGTTATTCACTTGTTTTCATTTACAATGTCTATATGCTGGTTTTTACTAATACACTGAGAATGCAGTTGTTTCTTCAAGTTGTGAGAACTAAGCAAGTTACTTTTTCATTGGGTGATAGGCACTTGTTTTCACTTACACTCAATGACGAAAAATGGTTTAGTTAATGCTATTGGAATACAGTACTTTCCTCCATTGGGAAAACTAAGCAACTTACCTCTTAATGAATGCTATGCACTTGTTTTCACTTGCAGCCAATGGGAAATCAATTGTGATACCTAACATTCTGTGAATGCAGTAGTTTCTCCTTTTGTGAAAACCAAACATGATACTTATTTAATTTCTGCTATGCACTTCTCCTAAATTACAACCAATGTCAAAAGCATGGCTTTAACTAATGTTCTGGAAATGCAGTATCTTCTTCATTTGTAAAAACTAAGGAAGGTCTTTCTTTAATTTGCAGCAACACACTTGTTTGAGCTAATGTTCTGTGAATGAAGGAGGCCCTTCAGTTTTGAATACTAAGCAAGTTGCTTGTTTAATTGCCTGCTATACACTTATTTTCACTTACAATCAATGTCAAAATACTGGTTTTACCAAACGCTCTGATAATGCATGAGGTTCTTCAATTTGAATTCCAGGAAAGTAGTTTGATTTGCTGCTATGCACTTATTTTCACTTACAACCAAGGTCAAAATCCTGGTTTTAGGTAACACTCTGTGAATGAAAGAAGTTCTTCAATTTTCAAAAATTAAACAAGGTACTTGTTTATAAGATACTATTCACTTCTTTTCACTTACAATCAATGAAAAATATTGGCTTTACCTTTTGGAATGCAAGTTGTTCTTCAGTTTTGAAAACTAAGCAAGTTACTCCTTTAATTGCCTGCTACACACTTCTTTTCACTTACAATCAATGTCAAAATGGTGGTTTTACATAATGCTCTGTTAATGCAGGGGTTTCTACAGTTGTGAAATCTAGGCACGTTTATTCCTTAATTGGCTGCTTTGCACTTGTTCTCACAATCAATGAAAAAACCCTGATTTTACAAAATGCTTTGTGAATGTAAGTGATTTTTAGTTTTGAAAATTTAGTAAGTTACTCATTTAATTGCCTTCTTCTCACTTCTTTTCTCTTACAATCAATGTCAAAGGAGTGGTGATACAATAGTTTCTGTGAATGCAGTAATTTCTTCACTTGTGGAAACCAAGCAAGTTCTTGTTTAATTGGGGGCCATGCACTTGTTTTTGCATACAATAAATGTCTAAACACAGGTTTTACATAACACTCTGTTATTGTAGGAGGTTCTTCAGTTTAGGAAATTAAGCAAATTACTTCTTTGTTTGGCTGGTATGGTACTTGTTTTCACTTACAATCAATAACAAAACACTGGTTTCAACAATGCTCTGTGAATGCAGTACATTTTTCAGTTTTATAAACTAAGCAAGTTACTTCTTTAATTGGCTGCTATTCACTTGTTTTCACTTACAATATCAATATGGTGGTGTTACATAATATCCTGAGAATGCAGTTGTGTCTTCAAGTTGTGAAAATTAAGCAAGTTATTTTTCATTGGGTGCTATGCACTTGTTTTCACTTGCAATTAAGGGCAAAATAATGGTTTACCAAACACTCTTGGAATGCAGTAGTTTCTTCAGATGGGAAAGCTAAGCAATTTACTTCTTTCACTGAATACTATTCACTTGTTTTCACTTAAAGTCAATGGCAAATCAGCTGTGATACCTAACATTTGGTGAATGCAGTTGTTTCTTCAGTTGTGAAAACTAAGCACGTTGCTTGATTAATAGCCTGATAAAGGCTTGTTTTCACTTTCAACCAATGCCAAACCATGCTTTTTACTTATGCTCTGTGAATGCAGGATATTCTTCAGTTTTGAATTCCAAGCAAGTAGTTTAATTTGCTGCTATGCACTTGTTTTCATTTATAACCAATATCAAAACCCTGGTTTTACCTAACATTCTTTGAATGAAGGAGGTTCTTCAATTTTCAGAAAGTAAGCATGGTATTTATTTAATAGGATACTATTCACTTCTCACTTACAATCAAAGAAAAGTTTCTGGTTTTAACTTTGTGAATGAAAGTGTTTTTTTGCCTTTGAAAATTAAACAAGTTACTCCTTTAATTACCTGCTACACACTTCTTTTCACTTACAATCAATGTCAAAATGGTTGTTTTACCTAATGCTCTGTGAATCCATGAGTTTCTTCAGTTGTGCAAACTGGCCACGTTATTTCCTTCATTAGCTGCTTTGCACTTGTTTTCAAAATCTATTTTTAAAAAGCCCCGATTTTACCTAAATCTTTGTGAATATAAGTGATTCTTCATTTGGAAAACTATGCAAGTTACTCATTTAATTGCCAGCTGCACACTTCTTTTCACATACAATCTCTGTCAAAGCACTGATTTTACCTAATGCTCTGTGAATGCAGTAGGTTATCCTGTTTTGAATTCTAAGTAAGTTACTTGTGTTATTTCCTGACATTTATTCTCACTTACAATCAATGCAAAACATTGATTTTACCTAACATTCTATAAATGGAGGAAGTCTTTCAGTTATGAAAACTAACGAAGTTACTTGTATAATTGGCTGTGATGCCCTTGTTTTCACTTCCAATCAATGTCAAAATGCTGTTTTACCTAATACTTGTGAATACAGTAGTTTATTCAACTATGAAAACTAAATAAGTTACTTTTTCCTTTGGTGCAATGCACTTGTTTCAATTACAACATGTGTCAAAACCCTGGTTTAACCTCATGCTCAGTGAATGAAGGAGGTCTTTTAGTTTTCAAAAATTAAAGAAGGAACTTGTTTAATATGATACTCTTCACTTGTTTTCACTTACAATCAATGTCAAAATGGTGATTTTAACTATCCCTCTGTATATGCAGGAGTTTCTTCAATTGTGAAAACTAGGCATAGCACTTTTTTATTTGGCTGCTTTTCACTTGTGCTCATTTACAATCAATGAAATATCACTGGTTTTCCCTAATGCTTTGTGAATGTGTTTCTTCAGTTTGTAAAACTATACAATTACTCATTTAATTGCCTGATACACACTTCTTTTCACTTACAATCAATGTCAAAATGGTGGTTTTACCTAACACTCTGTGAATGCAGGACTATCTTCAGGTGTGAAATGTAGGCACGTTACTTCCATAATTGGCTGCTTTGCACTTGTTCTCACTATCAGTGAAAAAACACTGGTTTTACCTAAGACATTGTGAATGCAATTGGTTCTTCAATTTGGAAAACTATGCAAGTTACTCATTTAATTTCCTCCTGCACATATCTTTTCACTTACAATCAATATCAAGGTACTGGTTTTACATAATGTTCTGTGAATGCAGTAAGTTATTCTGTTTTGAATTCTAAGCAAGTTACTTCTGTTATTTGTTGGTATTTATTCTCACAATGAATGCCAATCAATGCTTTTACCTAATGCTCTGTGAATGCAGGAAGCCCTTCAGTTTGAAAACTAAGCAAATTACTTGTTTAATTGGCTGCTGTGCACTTTTTTCACTTAAAATGTCAATATTCTCATTTTACATAATACACTGAGAATTCAGATGTTTCTTAAAGTTGTGAAACTAAACAAGTTATATTTTTATTGTGTACTATGTATTTGCTTTCACTAACCATGAACTTTGAAACACTGTTTTTACCTAACACTGTAAATGCAGTCTGTTCTTCAGTTTTGAAAACAAATAAATAAATCTTTCATTGGTTTTACCTAACACTCTCTGAATGCAGGTGTTTCTTCAGTTTTGAAAACTAAGCAATATCCTTTTTTCATTGGAGACTATGCACATGTTTTGATTTACAATCAACTCAAAATGCTTGTTTTACCTAATGCTCATTGAATGCAGCATTCTTTAGTTTTGAAAACCATGAAAGACATTTTTCAGTGGCTGCTATGCATGAGTTTCCATTTATGATCAATGTCAAAACTCTGGTTTTACTTAATGTTCTGTGAACACAGGAAGTGCTTCATTTTTGAAAAGTAAGTAAGATACTTGTTTCCTTGGCTGCTATGCACTTGTTTTCACTTACAATCAATTTCAAAATAATGCTTATACATAGTGCTGTGCCAATACATTAATTTCTTCAGTTTTGAAAACTAAACAAGATAATTGTTTCCTTGGCTTATATGCTCTTGTTTTCACTTAAACTCAAAGGCAAACACTAGTTTTACCTAACACAGTCTGAATACAGGAGGATATCCAGTTTTGAAAACTAACCAAGATTCTCATTTCATTGACTGCTCTGCACTTGTTTTGAGTTACAATCAACTTCAAATTTTGGTTTTAACCTAATGCTCTGTGAATACAAGAAGTTCTTCACTTTTGTAAAATAAGTAAGATAATGCTTTCCTTGGCTTCTATGCACTTGTTTACACTTACAACCAATGTCAAAACACTGCTTTTACTATGCCAATACAATAGTTTCTTCACATTTGAAATCAAAGTAAGATTCTTGTTTCATGTGCTGCTATGCACGTGTTTTCACTTACATTCAACTTCAAAACACTGCTTTTACTTAATGCTCTGTGAGTGCAGTCTGTTCTTCAATTTTGAAACCAATTTAGAAACTTGTTTCCTTGGCTGCCTTGCATGTGTTTTCACTTATACTCAATGTCAAAGCACTGGATTTCTTAATGCATTGTGAATATAGGAGGTTCTTCACTTTTGTAAAATAATTAAGTTGCTTGTTTCGTTGGTGGCTATGCACTTGTTTTCACTTACAATGAATGTCAATGCACTGCTATTGCCTAGTGATAGACCAAGGCACTAATTTCTTCAGTTTTGAAAGCTAAGAAAGATTTTTGTTTCCTTGGCTTCTGTGTTCTTGATTTCACTTAGAATCAAAGACAAACACTGCTTTTACCTAAGACAGTCTGAACGCAGGTGGGTCTCCAGTTTTGAAAACTAAAGCAAGATCCTCATTTCATTGACAGCTATGCACTTATTTTGAGTTACAATCCACTTCAAAATCCAGTTTCTAACTTAATGCTATATGAATACAGGAGGCTCTTCACTTTTGTAAAGTAAGAAAGATACTTATTTCCTTGGCTACTATGCACTTGTTTTCCTTCAACCAATGTAAAAACACCACAATTACCTAATGATATGACAATGCACTAGTTTCTTCACTTTTGTAATCTAAGTAAGTTTCTTGATTCATTTCCTGATTTTCACTTAAAATCAACTTCAAAACATTGGTTTTACCTAACACTGTGAATACAGCAGGTACTTCAATTTTGAAAGGCAAGTAAGACACTTGTTTTCTTGGCTGATATGCCCTTGCTTTTACTCACAAAGTCAAAACCCTGCTTTTACCTAAGGCTATGCCAATGCATCGGCTTATTCAGTTTAGAAATATGAGTAAGATTTTTTATTCATTTGCTGCTATTCATATGTTTCACTAACAATCAATTTCAAACACTGGTTTTACCTAACTCTCTCTGAATACAGGAGGTTTATAGTTTGAAAAGTAAGACTGAGCTTTCTTTAATTGGCTGCTAGTCAGTGTTTTCACTTATAATCAAAGTCAAAACACTTATTTTACCTAACATTCTCTGAATTCAGGAATTTCCTCAGTTTTAAAAACAAAGCAATGTTCTCTTTTTATTGGAGACTATGCCATTTTTGACTTACAATCAACATCAAAACCCTAATTGCTCTGTGAATGCAGTTGATTCTTTATTTTTGAATAGTAAGAAAGAAACAGGTTTCACTGGCTGCTATGCACATGTTTCCACTTATAATCAATGTCAATCTCCAGTTTTACTTAATATTCTGTGAATACAGGAGATGCTTCACTTTTGAAAAGTTAGTAAAGTATTTGTTTTCTTGACTGCTACGCACCTGTTTCCACTTACAATCAATGACAAAACCCTGCTTTTACCTAGTGCTATGCCAATGCATTGGTTTCTTCAGTTTTCAAAACTGTGCAATGTACTCATATCTTTGGCAGCCTTGCACTTGTTTTGAGTTACAATCAAATTCATAATCCTGGTTTTAACCTAATGTTCTATGAATATAGTTGGTTCTTCACTTTTCTAAAGTAAAAAGATACTTGTTTCTGTGGTTGCAATGCACTTGTTTTCAATTATAACCAATGTGAAAACACAGCTTTTACTATAACAATGCAGTAGTTTCTCCCCTTTAGAAATCTATGTAATATTCTTGTTTCAATTGCTGCTATGCACAAGTTTTTACTTACAATCAACTTCAAAATGCTGGTTTTACCTACCTTTCTGTGAATGCAGGAGGTACTTCAATCTTGAAAGGTAAATAAGATACTTCTTTCCTTGGCTGCTATGCACTTGCTTTCACTCACAAACAATGTCAAAACCCTGATTTTACCAAATGATATGCCAATGCAGTGGTTTCATCAGTTTTGAAAACTAAGCAAGATACTTGTTTCTTTAGCTGCAATGCACTTGATTTCACTTACAATAAAATTCAAAACACTGGTTTTATGTACCACACACCTAATGCAGGCAGTTCTTCAGGTTTGACAGCTAAGCAAGATACTCTTTTCATTGGCAGCTATTCATGTGTTTTGACTTACAATCTACTTCAAAAGCCTGGTTTGCCTAAAATTCTGTGAATGCAGTCGGTTTTTCTGTTTTGAAAATGAAGAAAGAATCTTGTTTAATTGGCTACTCTTCACGTATATTCACTTAAAATCAGTGTTAAAACACTAGTTTTACCAAATGCTCTGTGAGTTAAGGAGTTGCTAATGTTTTGAAATGCAAGTGTGATACTTGTTTCCTTGGCTAATATGCAATTGTTTTCACTTACAATCCATGTCAAAGCACCACTTTACCTAAGGCTATGCCAATACAGTAGTTTCTTCACTTTTGAAATCTAAGTAAGATTCTTGATTCATTTCCTGCTCTGCACGTGTTTTCACTTACAATCACCTTCAAAATACTGCTTTAACCTTATGCTCAGTGAATGCCATCAGTAATTCAGTTTTTATAACCAATAAAGAGACTTGTTTCACTGGCTGGTTTGCACATGCTTTCACTGGTAATCGACGTCAAAACACTGGTTTTCCCAATGCTTTGTGAATACAGGAAGTTCTTCACTTTTGTAAAGTAATTAAGGTACTTGTTTCCTTGGCTATTATGCACCTGTTTTCACTTATGATCAATGTCAATACTCTGCTATCGCCTCGTGCCATGTCAAAGCACTAAATTCTTCACTTTTCAAAACTAAGCAAGATTCTTGTTTCCTTGGCTTCTATGCTCTTGATGTCAGTTAGAATCAAAGACAAACACTGCTTTTACCTAAGACAGTCTGAATGCAGGTGGGTCTCCAGTTTTGAAAACTAAGCAAGATCCTCATTTCACTGATAGCTATGCACTTACTTTGAGTTACAATCCACTTCAAAATCCAGTTTCTAACTAATGCTCTATGAATCCAGAAGGTTATTCACTTTTCTAAAATAAGTCAAATACTTGTTTCCTTGGCTTCTATGCACTTATTCTCACAAACAATGTCAAAACACAGCTTTTATTATGCCAATGAAGTACTTTCTTCACTTTTAAATCAAAGTTTGATTCTTGTTTCATTTGCTGCTATGCACATGATTTCACTTACAATCAACTTCAAATCTCTGATATTATCTAATACTCTGTGAATGCAGGAGGTAATTCAATTTTGAAAGGTAAGTAAGATACTTGTTTACTTGGCTGCTATGCACTTGCTTTCAATCACAATCAATCTCAAAACCCTGCTTTTACCTAAAGCTGTGCCTGCAGTGGTATCTTCAGTTTTCAAATTTAAGGAAAATTCTTGTTTAACTTGCTGCTATGCACATATTTTCACTTACAATCAACTTCAAAACAGTGGTTTTCCCTAACACTCTCTGAATGCAGGAATTTCTTCAGTTTTGAAAACTAAGCAGTATACTCTTTTCATTGGAGATTTTGCACGTTTTGACTTCAATCAAATTCAAAACTTTGGTTTTAACCTAATAGTCTGTGAATACAGGAGGTTCTTCTGTTTTGTAAAATAAGTAAGATGCTTCTTTCCCTGGCTGCTATGCACTTGTTTTCACTTACAACCACTGTCATAAGACGACTTTTACCTAATGCTATGCCAATGCAGTAGTTTCTTCACTTTTGAAATCAAAGTAAGTTTCTCATTTCATTTTCTGCTCTGAATGTGTTTTCACTTAAAATCAAATTCAAAACTCTGGTTTACCCAATGCTCTGTGACGCAGTTGATCCATTTGTTTTGAAAAATAAGAAAGAAACTTGTTTCAGTGACTGCTATGCACGTGTTTCCACTTATAATCAATGTCAAGACTTTGGTTTTACTTAATGCTCTGTGAACACAAGAATTGCTTTATTTTTGTGAAGTAAGATACTTGATTCCTTGACTGCTATGCACTTGTTTTCACTTACAATCAATGTCAAAACACTGCTTTTACCTGATGCTATCCCAACACAGTGATTTATTCATTTTTCAAAATTAAGCAAGATATTCATTTCATTGGCAGCTATGCACTTATTTTGAGTTACAATCAACTTCAAAATCCTGGGTTTAACCTAATGAGCTTTGAATACAAGAGGTTCTTCACTTTTGTAAAGTAAGAAAGATATTTGTTTCCTTGGCTGCTATGCACTTGCTTTCACTTACAACCAATGTCAAAACACACTTTTGCCTAATGCTATGCCAATGTAGTAGTTTCTTCACTTTTGAAATCTAAGTAAGTTTTGTATTTCATTTGCTACTATGCACGTGTTTTCACTTACAGTCAACTCAAACACTGGTTTTACCTAAGGCTCTGTGAATAAAGTAGGTTTTTCACTTTGAAAAAAAAGACTGAGACTTGTTTCATTGGCTGCTATGCACTTGTTTTCACCTAAAAATCAAAGTCAAAACACTGGCTTTATTAATGCTCTCTGAATGCAGGCAATTCTTCAGTTTTCAAAACTAAGCAATAAATTGTAGACTATTCACATATTTTGACATACAATCAACTTCAAAACACTGGTTTTAACCTAATTCTCTGTGAATACAGGATGTTCTTCAATTTTGTAAAGTAAGATACTTGTTTCCTTGGCTGCTATGCCCTTGTTTTCACTGACAACCAATGTCAAAAAATTGCTTTTACCTAATGTTATGCCAATGCAGTAGTTTCTTCACTTTTGAAATTGAAGTAAGTTTCTTGTTTCATTTGCTGCTATGAATTTGTTTTCCCTTACAATCAACTTCAAAATACTGGTTTCACCTAACACTCTGTGATTGCATGAGATACTTCAATTTTGAAAAGTAAGTAAGATACTTCTTTCTTTGGCTGCTATGCACTTGCTTTCACTTACAACCAGTGTAAAAACACCACTTTTAACAAATGCTATACCAATGCAGTTGTTTCTTCAGTTCTGAAACCTAAGTAAGCTTCTTGTTTCATTTGCTGCTATTCACTTGTTTTCACTTACAATCAACCTCAAAACACTGATTTTACCTAACATTCTGTGAATACAGTCCATTTTTCAGTTTGAAAATTAAAACTGAGTCTTCTTTAATTGGCTGAAATGTGTTGATGTTCAGGAACTGGGTATGTGAAATCGGTGCTGTGGAAGAGAAAAAAATGAGAAAATATGAGAAAGAAACAACCAGGGTTAGGGAATCCTCCATACAAAGGAGGAGAGTGCCACTGCATAAAACATCGTGGCTTTTATTTAGCTTTAGGCAAAGTAAATACATGTGCACCTCTGCGAGGGTAATAGATACCTGACAGTTTACACTTTACTGAAGTCAGCAAGGTTTTAGGGTAAATGGTTCAGGCTTCTTTACATTCCTGTACTTAACAGACCTTGTTAATCATTATCTGGCATATACCAGACACTCACTTTGAAGCACAGGAGGTTTCTCCAGCAGGCAACCTACCAGATCTTATCTCAGTGTCTTCAGACTAGAGACACATGACTCCTACATAGCAAGGTGGTCTGCTTTCTATCAGTAGTCATGGCCTTTAGTAGAATTCCATTATTTCCCCCTTTTTAATTAATTAATTATTTCAGTGAAGACAATAGGAACCATTATATAACATGATACATGGTGACCTTCTGTCACACTTGTCTTCTTTCATAGGCTCTTGTGACTATGCCTCTCTTAGGTTGTTCTCCTCTGAGAATCTCACTCATCATTGACTACCAGCCAAGCTTTTGAGCTCTTTCATGGAAGCCAATTTCATTTATACTTCTTCAGTTTCCTTATGTGTGTATTTTTGTGCAGATAATTGGTATTAAAATCAAGGGGTTATTAATACACTACTTTCCACTACAAATAATGTAAAATTAGTTTTTCATGGCTTGCTTTCTAACAAAAATGCATTTATCTCATCTAATTTTTCATTTTTTTCTATGAATATATGTCATTACTCTACCCTTGAAAATACAAACAATTAAAAGGCATATAACAGTAATTCCTAGTCCAATCCAAAATGATATTTGAACTGTATTTTTGTTTCCACCAGTGAAACAGATTGATAGTATTTAAATTTTCATAGAATTCATTCCAAAATTCTGCACCAGGGGTTTCTTTCAATTCATTTTGAGATGTGCTCAATTTTTTCTTTTGCAATTCTAAAATATCTAAAGAAATATTATGCTTATAGCCAATCAAATTATTTTTTACTTTTTCACAATCATGCTCACTATTATTATAAGGCAACAGATTAATACAAAAAGAACTTTCATTCCAATCAAATTTAAGAGCTCTAAACAAGTTTAAATTATAAATTTGATTACCCAAAAGTTTAATAGTTGTTTCAAGATCATTCATATGATTAATTAGATCCATATCAATGTGAGACTTACTATGCCACGTCTCACTTGCATTTTTATGCCACTCTTTAACATATTGCTGATTCTGGACTCCTTGATGCAGGGCAGTGCCAGCGATGGCAATGGTGGTTATGATGCCAATCAGTCCCCAAATTCCTGCTATTAAAAGTCCAATCAGTCTTTTAGTTCTTTTTAAATAATTGTCGAGGAAATGCCATAGCAACTGGGACTCTGGATACTGCTGCCCATATCTGGTCATCCAAGCCAGTAACCATAGTCCTTTTCTTCTTCTTGCTGTAGAAAGAGTTTGATTTTCCTGCAAATATGAATTCTTAAGACATGTAAATAAAGAGCAATTGGAGCAGCTAACATTACTTTCACCAAAAGTTACTTTTCCAATGATAAAAAATATAGGATCTCATACACATACTGTAAGAAATTGAGTTAATTAAAAAAAACTGATAATATTAGTTATAATGCCTTGCCCTTCAAAAAATAGGCCAGGTCCCTAGGATAATTTCCACAAATAATTTTGAATTTTGTTAAGTTTAGTGTCCCATGTCTGTGGAATAAATCTCCCTTGATTTTTCCAATTTATTGAGCTGTTAGTAAATGCCATATTACCAAAATCCCAGAAATAAGGATTACTGTCATTAGTGATTATTGTACCATTATAAATCAATCAAGATATAGTTGTGTTTTTAACAGGCTTGAGCATTCTTATAAGGGCCCAAACCTTTACAATTCCTTAGCAATCATTAAACAACACTTCTGCAAAATCATTACATACATGCCATTTTTCATTAAGTAATGTTTTGAGAGGGACATGTAAGATTTACCATATATTCTGATTTACATGATAAAGAAGGGAAAATGACACTATAAATTTGAGTCTGATTTTTCTATGTTAAAACTACACTGTGATTTTGAGGTTGCATGCATGCGGAACCATATCCAATACAAAGAAGGCAGCCTATAAAAGGTAGAGTTAAATTTTCTATAAATTTCTGTTCTTCTTTTGGCTTTATGTGTAGTTGTAAGTCTATAGGTCCCAGAAAATGGTGGGATTGATTAAGAGAAATGGCTAAGACTCATCGTCCCAGCTTAACAACTCTAAAAGAGGTGGGTTGGTTATGTATGCTCAATAAGTGTAATTATGATATGGTACCTTATCTTGACCTAATATTTACCTATAATTAACCCAATGTGAAACATCTATGTCCATAGTTTAAGTTTTGGCAACATCTTCAACTCAAGGCTTGATTCTTCTGGAGGGGATCTACTGATGTTCTCCTGTTTCTGTAATGATAAGAGCAAAACCTTGGCCCCAAAATTTTACCTCTCCTTTTTCCCATTTATTGGTTGTTCTATTTTTCCAATATATCAGTTGTTTGCATTTTTCATTTTTATTCTTTTTAATAACTTCCCAATGTCTTTCTGCTGCTGTGGTATTAGAAATTTTTTGTGTATTAAGAAAATTTAAGGTAAGGAATGCTTTACACAGTTTGTCTTTAGCAGATTCTCTTCCATCTTCCCCCCCCCTTTTTTACAACATTAATTTTAGTAAGTGATTGCTTTTTTCTACAATAGCTTGACCTTTGGAATTATTTGCTTGGGTATGAGAATGCTGGAGATGTTTATAGAGTTGTGTTAAAAGTGTTTTTAAGGGGACTGCAATGAGGATAAATACATGCTTGTGGGAAGGCAGAATGAGTAAGGCATAAATACTTAAAGACATAATATTGACACATGGTGAGTGTATTGAACATTTTTGGTGGCAGGATATTTTATTGATGTTTAGTTAATTTATTTTTGTTAATAATTGAAAGAATATAAAATAAGTGAAGGGTAGTTTATAAACAGGGGTTTAACTGTTATACTCTAATCTTTTATAATAAGTATACATAATTCACATGCTTACCAAACCAGGGAACACACTGATATACCTGGCTTATTGTTGGCTAGAGTCCTGGATAGATACAAGTTAAATGTTAATATGTATGTTTAGTTTAATAAGCTTATATTGATAATTAGAGGGAGAAACATGAATAACATGATCAAGTAAAACATTAAGTTAATATTGAACAAAGTTACAGAATGATAGATAAATAGAGCAGGTTTTTATATATTTACTTACCAATACTTAGCATTTACCTGGGAAGTGTTGACTTGGCAACTGATACTAGAGATTCAGTTGACTGTGTTTAGGATTAATGAATTTGATACTGTAGATGCCAACTTGTGAGTATTTTGCTAATTCCTGAGGAAGGGGCTAGCCTCCCCAGGAAGGAACACAACACTCATTAGGCAGTATATTTTAAGGTTATGCATCAGTCCCCAGGAGAGTGGCTGGCTCATCCAGGGAGGAACACAACAGTTTTTGAAATGGACTTTATCTTTCTTAATTTGTTACGAAACATCCTTGATGTGCTTACTATTTTAGTTTCCATTAATTTTCCTGAAATATGAAAAATGTTAAGATTGACATATACATATAATAAAATACATTTATGTGTAGCATGCAAGTTATTAAATTACTTAAGTATGCAATGTAGTGCTTTAAAATTTTGATTAGTATTTAGTTATGTCATACAAAATTCATAAATACAGTAGATAATATAACAATAAAAACTAATAAGACTTTTAACCAGCAGACATCAAATGAATGCATTTAAGATTTTTAGTAGCATGATTAGAATGACCTTAATTTCTTTATTTTGAATAGTTTGAGGCATAGGTAAAAACAAATTATTATTTCTATTTGGGCTGTGGGGAAATACATTAACATGTAATTTTAATACCTGCATTGGTTTTGTTGTTAACATTATAATTAAAATTGGGGCTGTAGCTCACAATGTTGAATATAAACTTAATTTATTGTTGGTTATTTTACAAAAAGGTGAATGGGGGTTGGCTCAACGTGTTTAAAAAGATTAACTTTTGTATCAAATTCGTAATGTCTGGAACAGCTGTATATTGCTTTGGTGGTATTTTAATTTGCTATAATTTACTGTCATGCACTACCATTGGCAGCCCCTAATGGCTACTTTCTTTCTGTAGTTATGGACTTGTTTTTTTTTTTTTTTTTTAGCAGAGGTGGGGTAAATCAGATAAACTTAAGTTAAAGCATCTGCCTTTTGATTTTTAGGCAGAGAGGTAGTTTTTTTGACACATATTATTATTATATTTTAAAATAATTAAAATTACGATTAATAACATTATACTTATATTTAATATTACACTGAAACATTATTAAATTTTCACGAATTTTATACACTTTTAAAGTTTTCATATGAACTTTTTATTCATACAATTATAATTGTCATTAGGCTAGAAAATTTCTTTTATTTATACAACAGTTTTAAATACTTCATTGAACTTATATTATTTCACATGAACTTAACTAATTTTAGTATTTTATCTTTTTCTAGTTTACAGAACAAATCATTTGCAACATTTTGAAATAAAAAGGTACTTCTTAAGAAAGCAGGTTTAAACATTATGTTCTTTGAAAAGCGATAAAAATTTTTCTTCAAGGATAAAATAAGGTTAAAGTATAAGAAGCTACTTTGATTAAAACAGACTTTCTTTTTTGCATACTGATTATTCAGGAGAAAAATTTTGTGTAAACTTTTATTAAAACAGATTAATGAGTTGAGAAACTTTGAGAAAGAATAAAACTTTAACATTGTTTTAATAACTAGTCATTTTATCTTAGGATAAAATTACTTTCTTTTCTTTAATAATAAAAGCAAATTCTATGTTCTTTCCATGCTTAAGTTACCACAGTGGTTTTGGAAACTGTTCCCAAGCACTTCTGACAACATACAATTACCATCAACTTAAAAAATAATGTTAGAACAATGATTTAATTTGTTTATAACTACTTTTATTATTTTAAATTTCTACCCATATTTATTTATTAATAAAAATGCTTATTTAATTTTGGCCATTTGAATAGAGCTCTTGTAATAATTTTCATTTATCAATTTAATATTACCATCAGGAGGTATAGAAATATACACTGATACTGAACAAACAGACAAACACAAAACAAGTTACAACACATCAATAGAAACATTCATCAATGATTTTACTGCTTTTGTGAATTTTTCTAGAAACTGTATTGCTAAGTTTTCTTACTTATCCGATGGTTTAGTTTTATTAACCTCTATCATCCCACAACCTTATCATTATGTAAGCAGTAACAGGTTTTCAAAATTGCTGCTGAAATGTTTTCCTTAGTTTAGTTAACTCTGTTGCAGAATGGTGATGCCCCTGCAACTAATGCTAGTTCCTTCTAATATTAATCATACTAAATTTTTTTGGAATAGTCCCTTTTGCTCCTGAATTGGCTAGACAGACTTTATTTTGTTTCTTAAGTATTATTTTTTTGGTAGTGGCAAAGTTCAGGCCTGCACTTCCTTAGGTGGCAGCACATAAGTTTGCAGAGAATTTGTGGGGACTAAATTAACATTAATCCATTGTGAATTTTGAATAGGTGGTGCCTTGGAGAGGGTTGCTTTTTACAATCCTTTTGATAATGACCACCCTTTCCACAGTTAAAACAGGTTCTGTGACCCCCAAAAAGCTGCAAAGCTTCAGGATCACCTGCTTTACTTGCTTGTGCTATGCTTTTCATGAGAGTGGTCTGTGGTAAAGGAATTTCATAGATGCTTTAGGAGGATTTAAAAATGGCTCAGAAAAGAGGTTTAGGGAACTTGACTGAGGGTTAACTGCTGCAGCATACGGTGGGTTAAGGGAAGTCTCTTTAGGCACATCAACATCTGCAGCTGGAACTGAATGGTTAACATTGACAGCTGTAGCTGAAGGGTTATTAATAGCTTGAAAAGTGCCTTAGGGATCCTTTCGTGGTTGCCATGGCAACACAGGCCTCTGTAGGAGGCTCTGGATGGTCACTTTCAGAACATTCATTGTCATACAAACATAAATCAGCTTCATGCTGATCAGGAACAGAATCCTCTGCCTCTGCATTTTTGGAGGGCTTACTAGATTCTGTTTGAAGAGGCTTAAATTCCAGAGTAATAAGATGTTTAGCTGTATCAGAAACTGAGGAATATTCAAATAAGCTCTCCATTGGTATAATAAGTCCCTTCCCCATAAGTCACCTGACTTATTAATGAGACTGCCATTCTTATGATATCTAGAACAGCATTCATTCACCCAGTGCAACCCTTTCTGGCATGTCAGAAACACAGGAGTTGGTATTGATCTATTACTCCCGCTAGATGGAGCTCTCACATTAGTTTTGGCTCAGTAATCTTTTGGAGCCAATGACATAAAACCGCTGGAAAAGTTCCATAAACTCTCTTTTTCTTTCCTTCCCTTTTATTAGACATGAGTTTATCTATTTTTGGCTGTTCATGAATTTTTTTCATATATATTTTCATTAAAATCAACATCAGTTGATTCTGCTATAGGTTCAGCAATAGCAGTATCCTGTTTAATATCTTCATTTTCATCTGATTGTAATGATTCAAGAGCAATAGAATTAAGACTACACAAAGACCATACATGTATGGGAATTATCTTTCCACTTTGTTAAGGCCTTTTAAAATCTTTCATTACTAATTTCCATTGTTTAGGTTTAAAATATCCCACCCTTGTGGATGAAACCTATAACAATGTTGCAGTATGAGAGATAAATTCCTCAAAAACCAAGGATTTAATAGTTCCCTTTGTGCTTTTTAATAAAGTTTTTAACACACTAGAGTACTCCTCAATTTCCACTGCTAATTCTACATAACGCTGATTATCCCAAGGATTTAGCTTACCTTCCTATTTTCTTTTTCTCTAAAACCACTCATCAAGAGCTTCTTGGTCCAGTGTGCACTCAACAAAAGAAAACTTGCATTTACAGGGCCCCATATTGTTTGCCAAATGTTGATTTCAGGAACTGGGTCCATGAAAACTGTGCTGTGGATGAGAAAATATCAGAAAAAAATGAGAAAGAAATAACTGGGGTCAAGGGACTCTCCACCCAAAGGGAGGAGAATGCCGCTGCATAAAACATCGTGGCTTTTATTTAGCTTTAGGACAAAGAAAATATGTGTGCACATGTGCAAGTGTAATAGATATGTGACAGTTTACACTTTACTAAAGTTAGCAAGGTTTAGGGTTAATGGTTCAGTTCTCTTTACATTCCTCCACTTTTGTTAATCATTATCTTAAATATACCAGACACTATCATTGAAGCACAGGATATTTCTACACCAGGCTCCTGCCAGATCTTATCTCAGTGTCTTGAGATTAGAGATGCCTGTCTCCTACATACCAAGGTGACATGCTTTCTGTCAGTTGTCATGGTCTTTAATTGGATTCCATCAGCAATGCACTTGCTTTCACTCACAATCAGTATCAGGCATGACACTTTATTCCTTTTCTGCAATGCACTTGTTTTCACTTACAATAAAATTCAAAACATAGGTTTTACATAGCATACTCTGAAAGCAGGCATTTCTTCTATTTTATCAACTAAGCAAAATACTCTTTATTGGCAGCTATGCATGTGTTTTGACTTACAATCAACTTCAAAACCCTGGTTTGCCTAAAACTCTGTGAATGCAGTCAGTTTTTCAGTTTTGAAAATGAAGAAAGAATCTTATTTCATTGTTGGTTCTGCACGTGTTTTCATTTATAATCAATATTAAAACACTGGTTTTACCTAATGCTCTGTGAATTTAGGAAGTACAAACGTTTTGAAATGCAAGTGTATTACTTGTTTCCTTGGCTGCTGTGCGCATTCTTTCACTTACAATCCATGTCAAAGCACCACTTTACCTAACACTATGCCAATACAGTAGTTTCTTCACTTTTGAAATCTAAGTAAGATTCTTGATTCATTTGCTGCTATGCACGTGTTTTCACTTACAATCACCTTCAAAACACTGCTTTATCCTAATGCTCAGTGAATACCATCAGTTCTTCAGTTTTGAAAAACCACTAAAGACATTTGTTTCACTGGCTACTTTGCACATGTTTTCTCTTATAATCGATGTCAAAACACTGGTTATCCCAACCCTTTGTGAATACAGGAGGTTCTTCACTTTTGTAAAGTAATTAAGGTACTTGTTTCCTTGGCTGCTTTACACTTGTTTTCACTTACGATCAATGTCAATACTCTGTTATTGCATCTTGCTATGCGAATGCACTAATTTCCTCAGTTTTCAAAACTAAGCAAGATTCTTGTTTCCTTAGCTCCTGTGCACTTGTTTTCACTTAGAATCAAAGACAAACACTGCTTTTACCTAAGACAGTCTGAATGTAGGTGGGTGTCCAGTTTTGAAAACTAAGCAAGATCCTCATTTCATCGACAGCTATGCACTTACTTTGAGTTACAATCCACTTCAAAACCCAGTTTCTAACTAATGCTCTATGAATACAGGAGGTTATTCACTTTTGTAAAATAAGTAAGATACTTGTTTCCTTGGATTCTATGCACTTATTCTCACTTAAAAACAAAGTCAAAACATTGCTTTTATTATGCCAATGCAGTACTTTCTTCACTTTTAAATGAAATTTGACTCTTGTTTCATGTGCTGCTATGCATGTGATTTCACTTACAATCAACTTCAAATATCTGGTTTTATGTAACACTCTGTGTATGCAGGAGGTACATCAATTTTGGAAGGTAAGTAAAATACTTCTTTACTTGGCTGCTAATCACTTGCTTTCATTCACAATCAATCGAAAAACCCTACTTTTACATAAATCTATGCCAATGAATTGGTTTCTTCAGTTTTGAAATCTAAGGAAGATTCCTGTTTCATTTCTGCTATGCACATGTTTTCACTTTCAATCAACTTCAAAACAGTCGTTTTCCCTAACACTCTCTGAATGCAGGAGTTTCTTCAGTTTTGAAAACTAAGCAATATATTCTTCTCATTGGAGACTATGCACATGTTTTGACTTTCAATCAACTTCAAAACCCTGTTTTTAACCTAATGCTCTGTGAATATAGGGAGTTCTTCACTTTTGTAAAGTAAATTACTTGTTTCCTTGGCTGCTATGCCCTTGTTTACACTTACAACTAATGTCAAAGACTGCTTTTACCTAATGCTATACCAATGCAGTATTTTTTTTTCATTTTTTAAATCTAAATAAGATTCTTGTTTTGTTTGCTGCTGTGACTGGGTTTTCCCTTACAACCAACTCCAAAACACTGGTCTCATCTAATGCTCTGAGAATGCAGTATATATTTCAATTTTAAAAGGTAAGTAAGGTATTTGTTTGTTTTGCTGCTATGCACTTGCTTTCATTCACAATCAATGTCAAAACAGTGCTTTTACCTAATGCTATGCCAAAACAGTGGATTCTCAATTTTCAAAAGTAAGCAAGATACTCATGTCATTGGAAGGTATGCCGTCTATGGAGTTACAATCAATTTCAAAATCCTGGTTTTTAACCTAATGTTCTGTGAATCCAAGAGGTTCTTAATTTTTGTAAAGTAAGAAAGATACTTCTTTCCTTGGCTGCTATGTACTTGTTTTCACTTACAGTCAATGTCAAAACACAGGTTTTACCTAACACTCTGAATGCAGGAGGTACTTCAATTTTGAAAGGTAATTACGATACTTGTTTCTTTGGTTACTATGCACTTTCTTTAATACACAATGTCAAAACCCTGATTTTACCTAATGCTATGCCAATGCAGTGCTTTCTTCATCTTTGAAAACTAACCAAGATCCGCATTTCATTGGCAGCTATGAACGTGTTTGGAGTTACAATTAATTTCAAAATCCTGTTTTTAACCTAATGCTTTGTGAATACAGGCAGTTCTTCATTTTGTAAAGTAAATAAGATACTTCTTTCCTTGGCTGCTATGCACTTGTTTTCACTTACACTCCATGTCAAAGCAACCCTTTACCTAAGGATATGCCAATGCAGTAATTTCTCCACTTATGAAATCTAATTCAGAGTCTTGTTTCATTTGCTGCTATGCATGTGTTTTCACTTACAATCAATCCAAAATACTGGTTTAACCTAACACTCTGTGAATGCAGGAGTTATGTCAAATTTGAAATGTAAGTAAGATACTTGTTTCCTTGGATGTTATGCACTTGCTTTCACTCACAATGTCAAAACCCTGCCTTTACCTAAAGCTCTGCAAATTCAGTGGTTTCTTCAGTTTTGAAATCTTAGTAAGATTCTTGTTTCATTTGCTGCTATGCACTTGTTTTCACTTATGGTCAATGTTAAAACACTTCTTTTGCTAGTGCTATGCCAATGCACTAATTGCTTCAGTGTTGAAAAGTAAGTAAGATAAGTGTTTCCTTGGCTTCTATGCACTTGTTTTCACTTGGACTCAAAGGTAAACACTAGTTTAACCTAACACAGTCTGAATGCAGATGATTCTACAGTTTTGAAAAGTAACCAAGATCCTCATTTCATTGGCAACTATGAACTTGTTTTGAGTTACAAAATTATCTTCAAAATCCAGGTTTAGCCTAATGCTCTGTGAATACAGGAGATTCTTCACTTTTTAAAAGTAAATAAGATACTTCTTTCCTTGGCTGCTATGCACTTGTTTTCACTTACAATCCATGTCCAGCGCCCATTTACCTAAGGTTATGCAAAAGCAGTAGTTTCTTCACTTTTGAAATGAAAGTAAATTCTTATTTCATTAACTGCTATGCATGTGTTTTCACCTACAATAAACTTCAAAACACTGGTTTTTCTTAAAATTCTGTAAAAGCAGTAGGTACTTCAATTTTGAAAGGTAAGTAAGATATTTGTTTCTTTGCCTGCTATGCAATTCCTTTCACTCACAATATCAAAACCCTGCTTTTACCTAATGCTATG
>JAKSZT010054036.1:117885-131822 GCA_026826555.1 Tolypeutes matacus
CCTTGGCTGCTATGCACTTGTTTTCACTTACAATCAATTTCAAAACATTGCTTTTACCTAGTGCTGTGCCAATGCATTAATTTCTTCAGTTTTGAAAACTAAGCAAGATACTTATTTCCTTGGCTTCTATGCTTTTGTTTTCACTTAAACTCAAAGGCAAGTAGTAGTTTTACCTAACATTCTGAATACAGGAGGATGTCCAGTTTTGAAAACTGACCAAGATTCTCATTTCATTGACTGCTGTGCAGTTGTTTTCAGTTACAATCAACTTCAAATCTTGGTTTTAACCTAATGCTCTGTGAATACAAGGAGTTCTTCACTTTTGTAATGTAAGTAAGATAATTCTTTCCTTGGGTTCTATGCACTTGTTTACACTTACAGCCAATGTCAAAATAATGCTTTTACTATGCCAATACAGTAGTTTCTTCACATTTGAAATCAAAGTAAAATTCTTGTTTCATTTGCTGCTATGCACGTGTTTTCACTTACATTCAACTTCAAAACACTGCTTTAACTTAATGCTCTGTGAGTGCAGTCTGTTATTCAGTTTTGAAAACCAATTTAGAAACTTGTTTCCTTGGCTGCCTTGCACTTGTTTTCACTTATACTCAATATCAAAACACTGGATTTCTTAATGCACTGTGAATACAGGAGGTTCTTCACTTTTCTAATATAATTAAGGTGCTTGTTTCATTAGTGGCTATGCACTTATTTTCACTTACAATGAATGTCAATGCACTGCTATTGCCTAGTGCTATGCCAAGGCACTAATTTCTTCTGTTTTGAAAACTAAGCAAGATTTTTGTTTCCTTGGCTTCTGTGCAGTTGATTTCACTTAGAATCAAAGACAAATACTGCTTTTACCTAAGATAGTCTGAATGCAGTTGGGTCTCCAGTTTTGAAAACTAAAACAAGATCCTCATTTAATTGACGGCTATGCACTTATTTTGAGTTACAATCCACTTCAAAATCCAGTTTCTAACTTAATGCTTTATGAACACAGGAAGCTCTCCACTTTTGTAAAGTAAGAAAGATACTTATTTCCCTGGCTACTATGCACTTGTATTCCTTCAACCAATGTAAAAACATCACATTTACCTAATGATATGACTATGTAGTAGTTTCTTCACTTTTGAAATCTAAGGAAGTTTCTTGATTCATTTCCTGATTTTCACTTAAAATCAACTTCAAAACATTGGTTTTACCTATCACTGTGAATACAGCAGGGACTTCAATTTTGAAAGGCATGTAAAATACTTGTTTTCTTGGCTGATATGCCCTTGCTTTTCCTCACAATCAAAGTCAAAACCCTGCTTTTACCTAATGCTATGCCAATGCATTGGTTTATTCAGTTTAGAAATATGAGTAAGATTTTTGATTCATTTGCTGCTATTCACATGTTTCACTAACAATCAACTTCAAAACACTGGTTTTACCTAATGCTCTGTGAATACAGGAGGTTTATAGTTTGAAAACTAAGACTGAGATTTCTTTCATTGGCTGCTATTCACGTGTTTTCACTTATAATCAAAGTCAAAACATTTGTTTTATCTAACATTCTCTGAATTCGGGAATTTCCTCAGTTTTAAAAACAAAGCAATATTCTCTTTTTATTGGAGACTATGCACATTTTTTACTTACAATCAACATCAATACCCTGCTTAACCTAATTGCTCTGTGAATGCAGTTGATTATTTTTGAAAAGTAAGAAAGAAACATGTTTCACTGGCTGCTATGCACGTGTTTCCACTTATAATCAATGTCAATCTCTGGTTTTACTTAATATTCTGTGAACACAGGAGATGCTTCACTTTTGAAAATTTAGTAAGATAGTTGTTTCCTTGACTGCTATGTACCTGTTTGCACTTACAATCAATGACACAACCCTGCTTTTACCTAATGCTATGCCAATGCAGTGGCTTCTTCAGTTTTCAAAACTGTGCAATATACTCATGTCATTGGCATCCTTGCACTTGTTTTGAGTTACAATCAAATTCATAATCCTGATTTTAACCTAATGCTCTGTGAATATAAGAGGTTCTTCAATTTTGTAAAGTAAAAAGATACTTGTTTCTGTGGTTGCAATGCACTTGTTTTCAATTACAACCAATGTGAAAACACAGCTTTTCTATGCCAATGCAGTAGTTTCTCCCATTTAGAAATCTATGTAATATTATTGTGTCAATTGCTGCTATGCACATGTTTTTACTTACAATCAACTCAAACACTGGTTTTACCTAAGTCTCTGTGAATAAAGTAGGTTTTTCAGTTTGAAAAGAAAGACTGATACTTGTTTCATTGGCTGCTTTGCACTTGTTTTCACTTAAAATCAAAGTCAAAACACTGGCTTTACCTAATGCTCTCTGAATGCAGGAGATTCTTCAGTTTTTAAAACTAAGCAATAAACTCTTTTCATTGTAGACTATTCACATGTTATGACATACAATCAACTTTAAAACACTGGTTTTAACCTATCTCTCTGTGAATACAGGGTGTTCTTCAATTTTATAAAGTAAGATACTTGTTTCCTTGGCTGCTATGCCCTTACTTTCACTGACAACCAATGTCAAAAGATTGCTTTTACCTAATGCTATGCCAGTGCAGTAGTTTCTTCACTTTTGAAATTGAAGTAAGTTTCTTGTTTCATTTGCTGCTATGAATTTGTTTTCCCTTACAATCAACTTCAAAATACTGATTTCACCTAACACTCTGTGGTTGCAGGAGATACTTCAATTTTGAAAAGTAAGATACTACTTTCTTTGGCTGCTATGCACTTGCTTTCATGCACAATCAATGTCAGAACACTGCTTTTACATAATGCTATGCCAACATAGTGATTTCTTCAGTTTTCAAATCTAAGCAACATACTCATTTCATTGGCAGCTATGCACTTGTTTGAGTTTCAATCAACTTCAAAATCCTGGTTATAACCTAATGTTCTAAGATACAGGAGATTATTCACTCTTTTAAAGTAAGAAAGACTTTTTTCTTTGGCTGCTATGCACTTGTTTTCACTTACAACAAGTGTGAAAACACCACTTTTAACAAATGCTATGCCAATGAAGTTACTTCAGTTTTAAATCTAAGTAAGATCCTTGTTTTATTTGCTGCTATGCACGTGTTTTCACTTACAATCAACCTCAAAACATTGATTTTATTTAACATTCTGTGAATTCAGTCCATTTTTTTCAGTTTGAGAAGTAAAACTGAGTCTTGTTTCATTGGCTGAAATGTGTTGATGTTCAGGAAGTGGGTCTGTGAAATCAGTGCCATGGAAGAGAAAAAAATGAGAAAGAAATAACCAGGGTTAGGGAATCCTCCATTCAAAGAAGGAGAGTGTCACTGCATAAAACATCATGGCTTTTATTTAGCTTTAGGCAAAGTAAATACATGTGCACCTCTGCAAGGGTAATAGATAGCTGACAGTTTACACTTTACTGAAGTCAGCAAGATTTTAGGGTAAATGGTTCAGGCCTCTTTACATTCCTGTACTTAACACACCTTGTTAATCATTATCTGGCATATACCAGACACTCTCTTTGAAGCACAGGAGGTTTCTCCAGCAGACAACCTACCAGATCTTATCTCAGTGTCTTGACACTAGAGACACCTGTCTCTTACATAACAAGATGGTCTGTTGTCTGTCAGTAGTCATGGCCTTTAATAGAATCCCATTATTTCCCCCTTTTTTATTAATTAATTATTTCGGTGAAGACTATAGGAACCATTATATAAGATGATGCATGGTGACCTCCTGTCACACTTGTCTTCTTTCATAGGCTCTTGTGACTGGGCCTCTTAGGTTGTTCTCCTCTGAGAATCTTACCCGTCGTTGACTACCAGCCAAGCTTTTGAGCTCTTTCATTGAAGCCAATTTCATTTATACTTCTTCAGTTTCCTTATGTGTGTATTTTTGTGCAGATAATTAGTATTAAAATCAAGGGGTTATTGATATATTACTTTCCACTGCAAATAATGTAAAATTAGTTTTTCATGGCTTAGTTTGTTAACAAAAATGCATTTATCTGATCTAATTTTTCATTTTTTCTATGAATATATGTCATTACTCTACTCTTGAAAATACAAACAACTAAAAGGCATATAACAGTAATTCCTAGTCCAATCCAAAATGATATTTGAACTGTATTTTTGTTCCCACCAGTGAAACAGATTGATAGTATTTAAATTTTCAGACAATTCATTCCAAAATTCTGCACCAGTGGTTTCGATTCATTTTGAGATGTGATCAGTTCTTTCTTTTGCAATACTAAAATATCTAAAGAAATATTATACTTATAGACAATCAAATTATTTTTTACTTTTTCCCAATCATGCTCACTATTATTATAAGGCAAAGGAGTAATACAAAAGGAACTTTCATTCCAATCACATTTAAGAGTTCTTAAAAGTTTAAATTATAAATTTGATTACCCAAATGTTTAATAGTTGTTTCAAGATCATTCATATGATTAACTTCCATATCAATGTGAGACTCGCTATGCCATATCTCATTTGCATTTTTATGCCACTCCTTAACATATTGCTGAGTCTGGACTTCTTGATGCAGGGCAGTGCCAGCGATGGCTGCAGTGGTTATGATGCCAATCAGTCTCAAAATTCCTGCTATTAAAAGTCCAATCTGTCTTTTAGATCTTTTTAAATAATGGTCGAGGAAATGCGATAGGAACTGGGACTCTGGATACTGCTGCCCATGTCTGATCATCCAAACCAGTAACCATAGTCCTTTTCTTCTTCTTGCTGTAGAAAGAGTTTGATTTTCCTGCAAATATGAATTCTTAAGACATGTAAATAAAGTGCAATTGGAGCAGCTACATTCTTTTCACCAAAAGTTACTTTTCCAATGATAAAAACTATAGGATCTCATACACATACTGTAAGAAATTGAGTTAATTTTTTAAAAAAACTGGTAATATTAGTTTTAATGCCTTGCCATTCAAAAAATAGGCCACTTCCCTAGGATAATTTCCACAAATAATTTTGAGTTTTGTTAAGTTTAGTGTCCCATTGCTGTGTGATAAGTCTTCCTTGATTTTTCCAATTTATTGAGCTGTTAGTAAATGCCATATTACCAAAATTCCAGAAATAAGGATTACTGTCATTAGTGATTATGGTTAAATTATTAATGGACCAAGACATAGTTGTGTTTTTAACAGGCTTCAGCATTCTTTTAAGGGTCCAAACCTTTAAAATTCCATAGGAATCATTAAACAACACTTCTGAAAAACCATGTCATACATGCCATTTTTCATTAAGTAATGTTTTGAGAGGGAAATGTAAGATTTACCATATTTTCTGATTTATATGATAAAGAAGGGAAAATGAGACTATTAATTTGAGTTTTATTTTTCTATGTTAAAACTACACTGTGATTTTGAGGTTGCAAGCATGCGGAACCATATACAATACAAAGAAGTCAGTCTATAAAAGGTAAAGTTAAATTTTCTAAAAATTTCTCTTCTTATTTTGGCTTTTTGGGTAGTTGTAAGTCTATAGGTCCCAGAAAATGGTAAGATTGATTAAGAGAAATGGCTAAGACTCATTGTCCCAGGTTAACAGCTCTAAAAGAGGTGGGTTGGTTATTTATGCCCAATAAGTGTAATTATGATATGGTATCTTACCTTGACGTAATACTTTACCTATAATTAACCCAATGTGAAACAACTTTGTTCATAGTTTAAGTTTTGGCAGCATCTTCAACTCTAGGCTTGATTCTTCTGGAAGGCATCCACTGCTGTACTCTTGTTTATGTAATGATAAGAGCAAAACCTCGGCCCCAAAATTTTACCACTCCTTTTTCCCATTTATTGGTTGTTCCATTTTTCCAATATATCAGTTGTCTGCATTTTTCATTTTTATTCTTTTTATTAACTTCCCATTGTCTTTCTGCTGCTGTGGTATTAGAATTTTTTTGTCTATTAAGAAAATTTAAGGTAAGCAATGCTTTAGACAGTTTGTCTTTAGCAGATTCTCTTCAATCTCCCCCCCCCCTTTTTTACAATATTAATTTTAGTAAGTGATTGCTTTTTTATACAATAGCTTGACCTTTGGAATTATTTGCTTGGGTAGGAGAATGCTGGAGATGTTTATATAGTTGTGTTAAAAGTGTTTTTAAAGGGGCTGCAATGAAGAAAAATACATGCTTGTGGGATGGCAGAACGAGTAAGGCATAAAGACTTAAAGACATAATATTGACACATGGTGAGTGTGTTTAACAATTTTGGTGGCAGGATATTTTATTGATGTTTAGTTACTGTATTTTTGTTAATAATTGAAAGAATATAAAATAAGTGAAGGGTAGTTTATAAACAGGGGTTTAACTGTTATATTCTAATCTTTTATAGTAAGTATACATACATTCACATGCTTATCAAACCAAGGAACACACTGATATACTTGGCTTATTGCTGGCTGGGGTCCTGGATAGATACAAGTTAAATGTTAATATGTATATTTAGTTTAATAAGCTTATATTGATAATTTGAGGAAAAACATGAATAACATAATCAATTAAAATATTAGGTTAATATTGAATAAAGTTACAAAATGATAGATAAATAGAGCTGTTTTCTCTATATTTACTTACCAATATTTAGCTTTTAGGTGGGAAGCGTTGACTTGGCAAATGATACTAGAGTTTTGGTTGACCATGTTTAAGATTAATGAATTTGATACTATAGATGCCAAGTTGTGAGTATTTTTCTAATTCCTGAGGAAGGGACCAGCCTCCCCAGGAAGGAACACAGCACTCATTGGGCAGTATATTTTAAGGTTATGCATCAGTCCCCAGGAGAGTGGTTGGCTCCTCCAGGGAGGAAGACAACACTTTTTGAAATGTACTTTATCTTTTTAAATTTGTTAGAAAACATCCTTGATGTGCTTACTATTTTAGTTTCCATTAATTTTCCTGAAATATGAAAAATGTTAAGATTTAAATATAGATATAATAAAATACATTTATGTGTAGCATGCAAGTTATTAAATTACTTAAGTATACAATGTAGTGCATTAAAATTTTGATTAGTATTTAATTATGTCATACAAAATTCATAACTACAGTAGATAATACAACAAAAACTAATAACACTTTTAACCAGCAGACATCCAATGAATAAACTTTTTTTTATGCATTTAAGATTTTTAGTAGCATGATTAGAATGACTTTAATTTCTTTATTTTGTGTAGTTTGAGGTAAATGTAAAAATAAATTTTTATTTCCTATTTGGGATGTGGGGCAATATATTAACATGAAATTTTAATACCTGCATTGGTTTTGTTGTTAACATTATAATTAGAATTGGGGCTGTAGCTCACAATTTTGAATTTAAATTTAATTTATTGTTGGTTATTTTACAGAAAGGTGAATGTGGGTTGGCTCGACTTGTTTAAAAAGATTAATTTTTTGTAACAAACTCATAATATTTGGAACAGCTGCATATTGCAGTGGTGGTATTTTAATTTGCTATAATTTACTGTCATGCACTACTACTGGCAGCCCCTAATGGATGCTTTCTTTCTGTAGTTATGGACTTGTTTTTTGTTTTTTTTTTAGCAGAGGTGGGGTAAATCAGATAAACTTAAATTAAAGCATCTGCCTTTTGATTTTTAGGCAGAGAGGTAGTTTTTGTGACATATATTATTATTATATTTTAAAATAATTAAAATTATGATTAATAACATTATAATTTTATTTAATATTACACTGAAACATTATTAAATTTTCAGGAATTTTATATACTTTTAAAGTATTCATATGAACTTTTTATTCATACAGCTATAATTGTCATAAGGCTAGAAAATTTCTTTTATTTGTACAACAGTTTTAAATACTTCATTCAACTTATATTATTTCACATGAACTTAACTATTTTTAGTATTTTATCTTTTTCTAGTTAACAGAACAAGTCATTTGCAACATTTTGATATAGAAAGCTACTTTTTAAGAAGGCAGGTTTAAACATTATGGTCGTTGAAAAGCAATAAAATTTTTTCTTCAAGGAAACAATAAGGTTAAAGTATAAGAAGCTACTTTGATAAAAACAGACTTTCTTTTTGCATACTGATTATTCAGGAGAAAAACTTTGTGTAAACTTTTACTAAAACAGATTAATGACTTGAGAAACTTTGAGAAAGAATAAAACTTTAACATTGTTTTAATAACTAGTCATTTTATCTTAGGATAAAATTACTTTCTTTTCTTTAATAATAAAAGTAAATTCTATGTACTTTTCCATGCTTAAGTTACCACAATGATTTTGGAAACTGTTTCCAAGCAAACTTCAGACAATCTACAATTACCATCAACTTTAAAAAAACTTGTTAGAACAATGATTTAATTTGTTTATAACTACTTTTATTAGTTTAAATTAGTACCCATATTTATTTATTAAAATAAATGCTTATTTAATTTTGGCCATTTGAATAGAGCTCTTATAATAATTTTCTCTTATCAATTTAATATTTCTATCAGGAGGTATCAAAATATACACTGATACTGAACAAACAGACAAACACAAAATGTTACAACACATCAATAGAAATATACATCCATGATTTTACTGCTTTTGTGAATTTTTTCTAGAAACTGTATTGCTAAGTTTTCTTACTTTTCCAATGGTTTAGTTTTATTAGCCTCTATCATCCCATAGCCTTATTATTATGTAAGCAGTAGGAGGTTTTCAAAATTGCTGCTGAAATGTTTTCCTTATTTTAGTTAACTCTGTGTCAGAATGGTGATATCCCTGCAACAAATGTTAGATCCTTCTAATATTAATCATACTAAATTTTTTGGAATAATCCCTTTTGCTCCTGAACTGGCTAGAGAGACTTTATTTTGTTTCTTAAGTATTATTTTTTTGGTAGTGGCTAAGTCCAGGCCGGCACTTCCTTAGGTGGCAGTGCATAAGTTTGCAGAGAATTTGTGGGGGCAAAAATTAACATTAATCCATTGTGAATTTTGAAAAAGTGGTGTTTTGGAGAGGGTTGCTTTTTACAATCCTTTTCATAATGACCACCCTTTCCACAGTTAAAACAGGTTCTGTGACCCAAAAAAAAAAGCTGTAAAACTTCAGGATCACCTGCTTTACTTGCTTGTGCTATGCTTTTCGTGAGTGTGGGTCTGTGGTAAAGAAATTTCATAGACGCTTTAGGAGGATTTAAAAATGGCTCGGAAAAGAGGTTTAGCAAACTTGACTTAGGGTTAAATGCTGCAACATATGGTGGGTTAAGTGAAGTCTCTTTAGGCACATCAACATCTGCATCTGGAACTGAATGGTTAATGATGACAGCTGTAGCTGAAGGGTTATTAATAGCTTGAAAAATTCCTTAGGGATCCCTTCGTGGCTGCCATGGCAACACAGGTCTCTGTAGGAGTCTCTGGATGGTCACTTTCAGAACATTCATTGTCATAAAAATATAAATCAGCCTCATGCTGACCAGGGACAGAATCCTCTGCCTCTGCATTTTTGGAGGGCTTACTAGATTCTGTTTGAAGATGCTTAAATTCCAGAGTAATAAGATGTTTAGCTATATCAGAAACGTGAGTAATATTCAAATAATCTCCCCATTGGTATAATGTCTCTTCCCCATAAGTCACCTGACTTATTAATGAGACTGCCATTCTTATGATATCTAGAACAGCCTTCATTCACCCAGTGTAACCCTTTCTGGCATGTCAGACACACACAAGTTGGTATTGATCTATTACTCCCGCTAGATGGAGGGCTCACATTAGTTTTGGCTCAGCAATCTTTTGGAGCCAATGACATAAAACCGCTGGAAAAGTTCCATAAACTCCCTTTTTCTTTCCTTCCCTTTTATTAGACATGATTTTATCAGTTTTTAGCTGTTCATGAATTTTTTAATATATATTTTCATTAAAATCAACATCAGTTCATCTGCTATAGGTCCAGCATTAGCAGTATCCTGTTTAATGTCTTCATTTTCATCTGATTGTAGTGATTCAAGAGCAACAGAAATAAGACTACTCAAAGACCATGCATGTATGGGAATTATCTTTCCCCTTTGTTAAGTCATTTAAAATCTTTCATGACTAATTTCCATTGTTTAGGTTTAAAATATCCCACCCTTGTGGCTGAAACCAATAACAATGTTTCTGAATGAGAGAAAAATTCCTCAAAACCAAGGATTTAATAGTTCCCTTGGTGCTTTTTAATAAAGTTTTTAACACTCTAGAGTACTCTTCAATTTCCACTGCTAATTCTCCATAACCCTGATTAACCCAAGGATATAACTTACCATCCTATTTTCTTTTTATCTAAAACCACTCATCAAGAGCCCCTTGGTCCACTATGCACTGAACAAAAGAAAACTTGCATTTTCAGGACCCCACATTGTTTGCCAAATGTTGATTTCAGGAGCTGGATCCATGAAAACTGCTGTGGATGAGAAAAAAATCAGAAAAAATGAGAAAGAAATAACTGGGGCCAGGGGACTCTCCACTCGAAGGGAGGAGAGTGCCACTGCATAAAACATCGTGGCTTTTATTTAGCTTTAGGACAAAGAAAATATGGGTGCGCATGTGCAAGTGTAATAGATATGTGACCATTTACACTTTACTAAAATCAGCAAGTTTTAGGGTTAATGGATCAGTTGTCTTTACATTCCTGCACTTAGCAGAATTTGTTAATCATTATCTTAAATATACCAGACACTATCTTTGAAGCACAGGATGTTTCTACACCAGGCTCCTACCAGATCTTAGCTCAGTGTCTTGAGGCTAGACATGCCTGTCTCCTACATAACAAGGTGACATGCTTTCTGTCAGTTGTCATGGTCTTTAATTGGATTCCATCAGCAATGCACTTGCTTTCACTCACAATCAATGTCAAGCATGACACATGTTTCCTTTGCTGCAATGCACTTGTTTTCACTTACAATAAAATTCAAAACACGAGTTTTACATAACACACACTGAAAGCAGGCATTTCTTCTATTTTGACAACTAAGCAAAATACTCTTTTCATAGGCAGCTATGCATGCGTTTTGATTTACAATCAACTTCAAAACCCTGGTTTGCCTAAAACTCTGTGAATGCAGTCAGTTTTTCAGTTTTGAAAATGAAGAAAGAATTTTGTTTCAATGTTGGTTCTGCACGTGTTTTCACTTATAATCAATGGTAAAACACTGGTTTTACCTAATACTCTGTGAATTTAGGAGTTACAAACGTTTTGAAATGCAAGTGTGTTACTTGTTTCCTTGGCTGCTGTGCACTTGCTTTCACTTACAATCCATGTCAAAGCACCCCTTTACCTAATGCTATAGCAATGCAGTAGTTTCTTCTCTTTTGAAATCTAAGTAAGATTCTTGATTCATTTGCTGCTATGCACGTGTTTTCACTTACAATCACCTTCAAAACACTGCTTTATCCTAATGTTCAGTGAATACCATCAGTTCTTCAGTTTTGGAAAACCAATAAAGAGATTGGTTTCACTGGCTGATTTGCACGTGTTTTCTCTTATAATCAATGTCAAAACACTGGTTGTCTAAACCCTTTGTAAATACAGGAGGTTCTTCACTTTTGTAAATTAATTAAGGTATTTGTTTCCTTGGCTGCTGTGCACTTGTTTTCAATTATGATCAATGTCAATACTCTGTTATTGCATCATGTTATGTAAATGCACTAATTTCTTCACTTTTCAAAACTAAGCAAGATTCTTGTTTACATGGCTTCTGTGTACTTGTTTTCACTTAGAATCAAAGACAAACACTGCTTTTACCTAAGACAGTCTGGGTGGGTCTCAGTTTTGAAAACTAAGCAAGATCCTCATTTCATTGACAGCTATGCACTTACTTTGAGTTATAATCTACTTCAAAATCCAGTTTCTAACTAATGCTCTATGAATCCAGGAGGTTATTCACTTTTGTAAAATAAGTAAGATACTTGTTTCCTTGGCTTCTATGCACTTATTCTCACTTACAAACAATGTCAACCATTGCTTTTATTATGCCAATGCAGTATTTTCTTCACTTTTAAATCAAATTTGACTCTTGTTTCATGTGCTGCTATGCTTGTGATTTCACTTACAATCAACTTCAAATATCTGGTTTTATGTAACACTCTGTGAATGCAGGAAGTACTTCAATTTGGAAAGGTATGTAAGATACTTGTTTACTTGGCTGCTAATCACTTGCTTTCATTCACAATCACAAAACCCTACTTTTACTTAAAGCTATGGCAATGCAGTGGTTTCTTCAGTTTTGAAATCTAAGGAAGATTCCTGTTTCATTTCTGCTATTCACATGTTTTCACTTTCAATCAACTTCAAAACACTGGTTTTCCCTAACACTATCTTAATGCAGGAGTTTCTTCAGCTTTGAAAACTAAGCAATATACTATTTTCATTGGAGACTATGCACATGTTTTCACTTTCAATCAACTTCAAAAGCCTGGTTTTAAGCTAATGCTCTATGAATACAAGGAGTTCTTCACTTTTGTAAAGTTAATTACCTGTTTTCTTGGCTGCTATGCCCTTGTTTTCACTTACAACCAATGTCAAAAGACTGCTTTTACCTAATGCTATACCAATGCAGTAGTTTTTTTCATTTTTGAAATCTAAGTAAGATTCTTGTTTTGTTTGCTACTATGAGTGTGTTTTCCCTTACAATTAACTTCAAAACACTGGTCTCACCTAATGCTCTGAGAATGCATGATATATTTCAATTTTTAAAGGTAAGTAAGGTACTTGATTCTTTTGCTGCTATGCATTTGCTTTCACTCACAATCAATGTCAAAACAATGCTTTTACCTAATGCTATGCCAAAACAGTGGATTCTCAATTTTCAAAAGTAAGCAAGATACTCATGTCATTGGCAGGTATGCCCTCGTTTGGAGTTACAATCAATTTCAAAATCCTGTTTTTTAACCTAATGCTCTCTGAATCCAGGAGGTTCTTAATTTTTGTAAAGTAAGAAAGATACTTCTTTCCTTGGCTGTTATGCACTTGTTTTCACTTACAACCAATGTCAAAACACAGGTTTTACCTAAAACTGTGAATGCAAGAGGTACTTCAATTTTGAAAGGTAAATATGATACTTGTTTCTTTGGCTACTATGCACTTTCTTTAATACACAATGTCAAATCCCTGATTTTACCTAATGCTATGCCAATGCAGTATTTTCTTCAGTTTTGAAAACTAACCAAGATCCTCATTTCATTGGTAGCTATGAACTTGTTTGGAGTTACAATCAATTTCAAAATTCTGGTTTTAACCTAATGCTTTGTGAATACAGGCGGTTCTTCATTTTGTAAAGTAAATACGATACATCTTTCCTTGGCTGCTATGCACTTGTTTTCACTTACATTCCATGTCAAAGCACCCCTTTACCTAAAGATATGCCAATGTAGTAGTTTCTTCACTTATGAAATTTAATTCAGAGTCTTGTTTCATTTGCTGCTATGCACGTGTTTTCACTTACAATCAATACAAAATACTGGTTTAACCTAATGCTCTGTGAATACAGTTCGTTTTTCAGTTTGAAAAGTAAGACTGAGACTTGTTTCATTGGCTGCTATGCACTTGTTGTCACTTATAACCAATGTCAAAACCCTGCTTTTCCTATGCCAATGAAGTAGATTCTTCACTTTTGAAATCAAAGTAAGATTCTTGCTTCATTTGCTGCTATGCACTTGTTTTCACCTACAAACAACTTAAAACACTGGTTTTACCTAATGTTCTGTAAAGCCAGGAGTTACATCAATTTGGAAAGGAATGGAAGATACTTGTTTCCTTGGCTGCTATGCATTTGTTTTCACTTACAATCCATGTCAAAGCACTCCTTTACCTCTGACTATGTCAATTCAGTAGTTTCTTCACTTTTGAAATCTATGTAAGATTCATATTTCATTTGCTCTATGCACATGTTTTCACTTATAATCAACTTCAAAATACTGCTTTTAC